>JASDFA010000018.1:83965000-84530000 GCA_035772735.1 Datura wrightii | reverse complement strand
ATTATAGTGAATGTCTATAAAGGTATCTGTATTGTAGTGGATACATGCATTTATATTATAGTGAAAGTCTATCTTTTGGAGAAAAAGTTAGGAGGAAATATCCCTATAAATAGAGGGGTTTTCCTTCATTGTATTTCATCCCATCAAGAGAAATAAGAACTTCTCTCCTTCTCTCTTTCTCTACAATATTCTTGTTCTTTCTTTATCATTTCATAACACGTTATCAGCACGAGTCTCTGCCTTGAGCACTCACTTTGAAAGATCTGCAGTAAGAAAAATTAAAATTTCTTTTTCAAAATATGTATTACTTAACCACAAGAATGATATTCATTTGGTGATATTGTTGCTCTATGATTCTACCGTCTCAAAATTTGAAGGCCAAGATATTATTTTTCTCTTTCTTTTAATATGGCTAACTTTATGAAACTTGATTTCGTTGCCCTTCAAAGTTCGGGTAAGAACTACCTTTCATGGGTGTTGGATGCTGAAATCCATATGGATGCAATGGGTCTTGGAGATACCATTAAAAGTGAAAATAAAGCATCAAATCAAGATCGTGCTAAGGTTATGATATTCTTGCATCATCATCTTGACGAAATTCTTAAAATTGAATATCTCATGGTTAAGGATCCACTTGTTTTGTGGAATAGCTTAAAAGAAAGGTATAACCACCTAAAGATGGTCATCCACCAAAAGGCACGATACATTTGATCCATCAAGACTATAAGTTTGTTCATGAGTACAACTCTTCAACATTCAAAATTATTTTTAAGTTGAAACTATGTGGAGAAACTATTAATGATGTTGATATGAAGGAATGTATGGTAGTACACAAAATTAATTGAAAGCTCTGAAAGAGCTAATGTGTTAGTAGTAAGTCTCAAAAGGAAACTTATAAGTTTCAAAGATATTGAAAAAAAAATTGAGACTATAAATTATGGGAAGATCTAATATCTTCATATTACTACAAAAAGATTACCCGTTGTTTTTTTTAATTTGTAGTATATAAATATGAGTATGATGACAAAATCATATACGAAAGTAAACTATGATGACAAAATCATATATGAAAGTAAACTAGGAGTTTACTGAAATAAAGATAAATTAGCATAACTGGTTGGCCATCCCAATTCAAATGTGATGCAAAAATAATTGAGAATTCACGTGGCTATATGTTGAAGAAATAAAAGATTCTTCAAGAATTCTCTTGTGTTGCTTGTTCTCGTGATAGAATGATCTTGATCAACAAAGATAGGAATTATATTCCTTGGAATTTTGAAACTTATAAAAAGGTGAATATGGGCCTGTTCACCTGCCATATGAACCGTTTGTTATTATATAATTTTAATGGATGCATCTATGGTATGGTCACATGTGCTTTGATATCAACTTGCAATTGATTTTTGCAAGGTTGTTTGCTCGAATTGTTAAATTATGAGCACGGTTCCAAATTATAAAATCATGTTGATAATGCTGGTTCATATTTAAATTGGTTTAGCAAAAATTGTATGCCTCAAATTGTAGCTAAACCATTGGTTATGAGAATAAAAATCGCAAATAAAATTTGGTATGTGATATGTTTATTTAACATATAGCAATACTTGAATGCATCAAGCTAACAAGGTTCCTCTATCACAATTGGTTCAGGGTCAGGAACCAAATAATTTCATCTAAATTTAAATATTCGGTATATGCTCTGCCACAACACACAAAGATGGGTCCCCAAATGAGCTTGGGGAGTAAATGTTAGTTTTCCTAACATTAGGGGGAGAAGTGATTAGCAGCTGAAAATTGAGTGTGGGATGACTTATCTAGATCCTCGGGAAAAAAAATGTGAACTTAAAGTTCAAGAGATAATTCACTTACAAAATATTGCAAATTAATTGCCAGATGTATTTGCTGACCCTATTTTATAATTCAGTTGCAAATTCTCCAATGAAAGGTCCTTGAAGGACGGGGTCTATGAGACGCCTGAAGCATGATAGACCAAATGGTTCCAAATATAGAACTCCTTGAAAAAAGAGAGGAACAAATGATTAAGATGGTCATAATGATGAGGCAAGTGCTTTAAGAAAGCACCACGACATAACACTTCATAAAACCTTGGCAAAGGTTCAGGTACCTGAAAATGATGAAAAATGAAGAGATCTCAATAAGTTATGTCGCATTGGAACTAATATCAAAATGATCGTCGACGATACCTTTGATATAATGTAGCATCCAATATTATAAATATTGACGAGGATCTTGAATTTAAATCTGTGAAAAAGTATGGACAGATAAATAATTGGCCAAATAAAAATATACAATTCAAGTATAATGTCAGTGGGTATAAATGGATTCTTGTGGCATAAAGATTTTTTGCAAATCCGGACATTATTATATAAAGAGGTCCTCCTGTGGTAGATGCAATTATTTTGAGGTTACTCATAAGTATGCCAATACATGAAAAACTTGATATGCGTATAATGAAATTATTTTCATGTCTAGATAGACTGAAGGATATATGAAAATCCTTGAAAGATTTAAAAGAACGAAGAAATTCTTGGTCCTGAAGTACCATATATTAGTGCAATTGGTGCACTAATGTATCTTGTTGATACTACAAGACCTGATATAGTCTTTTCGGTTAATTTGTTATCAAGGTATAGAAATGCTCCTACTAGGAGTTTATCGAAATAGGATCAAACACATAATGCGGTATCTAAAAGGGACTACCGACATGGACTTATTTTATTCTAACAATTGCAGCCCGATCTTGTTGGTTATGCTGATGTAGGGTATTTATCTAACCCACACAAAGCTCGATCTCAAACTGGCTACGTATTCATATGTGGAGGTACTGCCATATCTTGGAGATCTACAAAGCAGTCTCTCGTAGCTATTTCATCAAATCATGCTGAGATAATAGCTATTCATGAAGTAAGCCGAGAATGTGTGTAGTTAAGGTCCATGATACATCTCATTAGAGAAAAATGTGGTTTGAAATGTGACAAAGTACCCACAATTTTATATGAAAATAATGCAGTATGCATAGCACAACTAAAAGGAGGATTCATAAAAGGAGATAGAACGAAACACATCTCGCCAAAATTCTTCTACACTCATGAGCTTAAAAGAATGGTGATATCAACATGCAACAGATTCGTTCAAGTAACAATCTGACTGATTTATTCACGAAGTCTCTACCAACTGCAACTTTCAAGAAGATGGTGCACAAGATCGGGATGCAAAGATTCAAGGATGTTCTAATTAGGGAGAGTTAATACGCGTTGTACTCTTTTTCCCTTATGAGATTTTGTCCCAATGGGTTTTTCTTGTAGGATTTTTAATGAGGCAACCAAAATGCGTATTATTAAGTATGTGTACTCTTTTTCTTTCACTAGATTTTTTTCACTGAATTTTTTCTAGTAAGATTTTAGCGAGACACATTATCTATCAAATAGACATTCAAGAGGGAGTGTTATAAATATATTTGTATTATAGTAAATGTCTATAAAGGTATCTGTATTATAGTGGATACATGTGTTTATATTATAGTGAAAGTCTCTTTTGGAGAAAAGTTAGGAGAAATTATCCCTAAAAATAGAGGGGTTCCTTCATTATATTCATCCCATCAAGAGAAATAAGAACTTTTTCCCTTCTCTCTTTCTCTACAATATTCTTGTTCTTTCTTTATTATTTCATAATAGGATGAGTTTAATAGAGGAAAGGCAAATTTGAGCCTTTTCGTTTCCTCTCAAAAAAAAATTAAGAGTATATATAAATAGATAATATAATGTTAGGAGTATGTATGGACTGATAATATAATGTTAGGATATATATGAGCTGATAATATAACTAAAGATAATATTAAATCTTTTACAATAATAGAGGGATAAATATGATTTTTTTTCTTTTTATTTTAATTAAAAAATCATAAAAATAAATTTTAAGTTGATTTTTTCACTTTTGTCGTGAGAAAAGAATTTATTTGAGCCATTTATATAATGGAAAAGATATAAATATATCACTTTTTTAATAGGATAAATTGGTCATTATCAAAAATTATTTGTAATTATAATTTATTATTTATAATTATATTTTAACATTACCTCATAAAAGATATATAAATATATAACTATGATAGACAATATGGGCGATAAGGATATTTAATGTAATTGCATGGGCGATAAGGATATTTAATGTAATTGCATGGGCCATAGAGATATTTTTTAATGTAATTAATTCTTTAAGGCATTTCCAACTCAACATCAAATTTTATATCAAATCCTATATTAGTGTAAAATTTGGTATTTTTTTTATCTGCAATCCAACACTAAATTTCATACTATTATAGTGTGTGAATAGTGTCACACTAAATTTGGTGTCACACTGTTCATCAACACCAATTATATTCTTAATTATTCTAATATTATTTTTATTATATAAAATTTTTAATTTAACATATTATAAATCGTATAGTTCTAGTTAAATCATTAATATATCTAATTGTATTTCATTAATGATTATATTATTATTAATTAATTATATTTTATTAGTAATTTCATTTTTATTTGAATTATCTATTAATATGTATATAATGTGTAATATTTTCTTATAATTTATATTATTTAAAAATTTATAATATAAAATAATTTTATATTAAATAATTATATAAAAAAATAATACAAATTATATACGATGAATATCTAGAAAAAGAATTATTTTATGAAATCAAAAAATATAAATGAAATAAAAAATAATAATATAATATTAAAAAAAATATTAAAAAAAATTTAGTGTAAAATTTAGTACAGTATATTAGAGTTGATTTATATTAAAATAGATTTTATATTGTTTAAAATAAAATTTGGTGTTATGACTTGGAGACTGGCCTAATGCCCTATATCTCCTTACACAATTTCTAACTCTATATCCTTGTCTCCTTGCACAATTTCTAACCTGCCATA
The DNA here is from genome assembly GCA_035772735.1 of Datura wrightii. Lineage (NCBI taxonomy): Eukaryota > Viridiplantae > Streptophyta > Magnoliopsida > Solanales > Solanaceae > Datura > Datura wrightii. The sequence goes on along the minus strand of JASDFA010000018.1, from coordinate 84,525,048 downwards.
GACAATAAGGGCCACATGCGTCAGAAAAGAAAATAAAAAGTCAGAAAATTAAAATGAACCATGATTAGAAGAGAATAAAAATCAGAAAATTAAAATGAAAAAAATATGCACAAGCGTCAGAAGAGATATATTCTTATCATTTCGAACTCTCGCAGTGACGCAAATAAAAAAACATCTAGGAGGCGGAGCACACATTTTGGAGCTTATCTTTTTTCCCGTAGACTTCTCACTATACAGATTTTTAACGGTAATATATTTATCTTTTATTGAAAATATTTGTTATCGTTATAATATTTTTAATAATAGATTAAATTTCATATATTTTAGAGTTGTTAAAGTCTTTAATGACATATATTATAAATGATGGTAAAAGCTTATATTATTGCCACTAAAAATAATTATTTTTAGTGACATTTATTTATCGGTAATTATTATAGCCACTAAATCTATCTTAGAAATGTTTTATCCAAAATAGTTGGGACTTTTGTTATTGCCGGTTAAAATGAACATTGCAATTAAAAAAAACTTGTTTTAGTGGCAATTATTACGATATTAAAATTGACCACAAATTCACCTTAATTGACGTATTTAACCAATCACTATTTTATAACATCAAAACAGTACACAAGATAGATCAGTGAAAGAATCATGAGATAACCAAAAGGATAACGAAATAAACAAGTAGAACAACTACACAAAAGCAAAATTCCGGGTTTCACCTTCTCATAAACAAAACCAAGTGTTCATTTAAAAAAGTTATCAAACATTTCATTAGTTCTTTTGTTATGACATCATGAACTCAATAATCAAAATTACAACATACAATCTAAAATATGTTATGTGCAAGAAATTAGTGCAGCTATTGGCTCGTCAGCAAACAATGTTTTGATAACTTCTGGCATTATCAGGAATCTAGGATAAGTCATTCGTGGATAGATGTCTTCTAGGAAACAATAAGCATGGATGCAATTATTCCCTGCAACAAGAAGGTTCACTTTCATTCTTCCTGAAAGTTAAACTAAGAGTTAGAGTTGCAACTCCCTCTAAAGAATACTAAGAAATATCAAATATTTCAAGTCTTTAGTTGTATTAAGCTAAACATATCACACCATTTCTTTTACAACGATCCAACTATCAGATTACATGTATAACTTAACTTCATACAACTCACCTATATATTTCTAATACAACGAGAAATGCACAAGTAAACAAAAAAAGAACAAAGTACAAACTACTATTAAACAGAAAAATAATCGGCATTATTACAAATGTAAAATAAAACTAGTGGCAGAGTTCATATAAATTCAGCTAACGTATTCAACAAAAAACATTCTGCTTCGTATTGCGCTCCAAAATTTCCCTGCGTTGGCTTCATCAGTAGTTAAAAATAAGTTATTGAGATTAAAACTCAGTATCAATATCTTATAAAGGGAAGGAAGCTACATGAGATTGATACTGAGTTTTAATTATGCATCCAACATTGACATCATCAGGTCCATCACTAACACACAACAAGGTTCCTTCTGTAGTATACATTTTCTCAGTAGATAATCTAGTGCATTTACTTTCGAAATATCTAAAGGTTCATAATTACATGTTTGTTACAAGTTTACAACATCTCGATGGACTAGTCAATGACATATAATACGTCCTTTCTAAGGTCGAAAACTAGGGGGAATCATTAGTAATTTTCATACTTGAATTATCAATTAGTATAACCCTCTGATGCATGTAAGACCAATACCAAGTTTAAGTTAGTTGTTGCACATTAAAAACCCAAATTGAGTTTTAAAAAAAAAATGCTTTCATGTTGTTGATCAAACTTGATGAGGCATATTGTTAGCATTTACCGAAAATGTCCAACTAGAGTTCTTTGGAAATCTTTAACAATTATTTTTCAACCAATTATTCCACTTAACTTCTCTTCTTCTTTGAGCATGTAAACCCCATCCCCAAAGTCCCCCACCTAGGAGTCCAACAGTGGCTTTTCCATTTTTCTCCCATTTGTGACTCGAACTTCAACTTCAAAATTGGAAGTGGAATGATCTTATTACTAGGCTATTCCATCCTGTCCTATTTTCGCTTGAACATGTTTGTCACTCTAAACTGGTCCTTATAATCATGCAATACTCGATGGTAGCCCTTCGAGATATTTGATCATTGTACAATGCGTGAATTTCAGAATGTGTGACAGAAGCTATGTATATCATATATGGATTGAAAGAAATCATAGAATTTTTTGGAATAAGTAGACTCCAACACAAGTGGTCGGTTACAAGGAAATTATAGAAGAAATCTTTTATAGAAAGACTACGAAGAACAAATTAACCAGAAGATTAACTGGTCTTAACTTCTATTCTTAGATACTTGATGTCTCCAATAGCACATAGTAGAAGCTGATGTAATAGTTGACAATTTAGATTACTATTTTGGTTGCCATGCCAATTCTGCTATGTTGCTCGAACTCTCCTAAAATGTTACCAGGTGCATGTCGGATCGTTTCAAAACTAGTGCATTTTTAGAGAATCCAACATTGGTGCAGAAATACATTTTGAAGAGTCCGAGTAACATAGCTGAATTCAGTTCTTTTCGACTCTGTACATACTTTCTTTTGGTAATGAAATTCCATTTCTTTTACAACAATCCAACTATTATAGTACATACCTTATTAAATGCATAAAGAACCTTTGAGAATGGAGAGAAACAGACTTCGACAGTGCTTATATAACTTGTTCATTACCATTATTGGCATTGGGAACCTAGTAAAAATCAACACCACTAGTTAACAACATTTTTTGTAAAGCTAAATATTTAGAAGAAAAGTCAAACTATGAAAACAGATCAACTGTCTAGAATTTTCGGCAGGAGCATATCTCCACATAACTTGTCTCATCAATAATAATTCTGAAACTAGCATCTAAAGTAGAGATGAATGAAAATGCCAACCAGAGAAGAGGGGGCAAAGTCTGGTAGACAATTACAATAGTAATATCAAAAATATCAGCTAGCAAATGAATTGCAGACCAGAGTACTGTAGCCTAAGAATCTGCCCGTGTGGTTATTCATAGCTGTCTCAAGTTTTTTACCATAGCACCACTTCTATAGCAAGCTCACCGCACCAGATGGTTGCTACTAGTGTTGGGCTTGTGGAGACATGATTAAGCCGACTTATGACTGTTAGAATTCCGACTTATGACTGTTAGAATTCCGACTTATGATCGTTAGAATTCTGACTTATGACCGTTAGAATTCTTAATAGCCCGAATCTATTTCTATAAATAGATAGCTTGTACTTGTAATCTATACACCACAAGAGAGAGCAATAAAATTCCTCCCAGTTGCAGCTGTGGACTAGGTCGCGAGACTGAACCACGTAAATTCTCGTGTGTCGCTTTGTGTTCCGTTTTTCTCTATTTTCTCGCAGTAAATTTGTGTGAGTGTGTTTATTGTTGTTCCGCTGTCCCAACAATTGGTATCAGAGCGAGGTTATAACACACGGAAAATTAGTGAGAGTCACCAAATTTTTTTTTTCGGAGAAGGAAAAAAAAAGGGCAGCAGATCTGCTACCGGAGAAGAGTAGCAGTCGCCGACTAGAGAGACAACAGCCACCGACGAGCAGATCGAGAAGCAGTCGCTGAAAAAGACACCGGCAGATACTGCTTTACCGGAAAATTATTGTTTCACCGGAGAAAAAAAAAGATTTCGGCAGAAAAGTTTTTCCAATTGGTCTCTTGTTGGTGGTGGTCCGAGTTAACTTTGTTGGTGCGTATTGGCTTTGTCAATTTTTCTTTTGAAATTACCAAGACCTGAGATCAGTTGTACCGGGTACCTCATCTAGTCGTTTGAGATGACAGAAGATGAGAAATATCGAATTGAAAAGTTTGATGGTGCAGATTTCAGTTGGTGGAAAATGCAAATTGAGGATTTGCTGGCTCAGAAGGAGTTAGACATGGTACTGGGTGACAAGCCGGAAAAGATGCCTGATGCAGAGTGGGCAGGTTTGGATCGGAAAGCCATGGCGGTTATCCGACTCTGGTTGACCAAGAATGTTGCGTTTAACATTCTGAAGGAGAAGACAGCGAAAGGTGTCATGGAAGCACTGTCTAACATGTACGAGAAGCCATCTACAGCAAACAAGGTCTTTCTGATTAGAGAATTGGTGAACATAAAAATGAAGGAAGGCAGTTCAGTTACCGAGCACATCAATACAATGAATTCGATCTTAGCCAAACTTACGTCAGTGGGCATTAAGTTCGATGATGAAGTTCAAGCCTTACTACTGCCAGTTCAGCAATTCAGCAATTAAGTTACCTGACAGTTCGTCATTACCTGACAGTTGGTCTGGAACAGTTACAACAGTTACCAATTCAGCAAGACCCGATGGATTCACTTTTGAAAAGATTCGTGATCTCATTCTAGGCGAGGATGTTAGAAGAAGGAGTTCTGGGGAATCATCGAGTGAATTGCTAAATGTCAGCAGAGGCAGGAGAAATAACAGAGGTAGTGGGAGCAGGAACAGAAGGAGGATTCAGTCGAAGACTCGGGATCGCTCAGGTGTAACGTGTTGGACGTGCCAGGAGGTGGGGCATTTCAGGAATCAATGTCCGAATAATAAACAAGTTAACATTACAGTAGACAACGCTCATAATGATCTCTTGATATGTAGCGTGGAGAGCAGTGTGGATTCCTGGGTCATGGATTCTGGTGCTTCATTTCATGCTACCCACAGCAGTGGAGCATTGCAGAATCTAAAAGAAGGGGATATTGGAAAGGTAAGACTAGCGAACAATAAAGTTCTTAATGTAACGGGCATGGGTGACATGATTCTGAAAACTTCAGTCGGTTCGTGGACTCTAAAGGATGTCCGAGTGATTCCAAGCTTGAAGAAACGGTTGATTTCTGTTGGGCAGTTAGATGATAAGGGACACAATGTTAAGTTCAGAAACGGGCAGTGGAAGGTGATAAAGGGGAACTTGGTCATAACTCGAGGAAAGAAATGGAGTTCGCTGTATATGGTCTATTTACCGTCTGAGGGAGTGACTGTCCCAGATCAGAAGAGAAACAAAATCCGGTTCACAGAGTCTCGTGGGCAGAAGAAGGCTCATTTTGCAGGAAATAAACCCAGAGCCACAGGTCAGATTCAGGTTGAACGTGCTTGGAAAGGTTCAGGTAAACCAGTCAGGGATTTTCGTGGCAGTGGGAGCACCGGCAGTCAACTAGTTAAAGCTTCAGCCAGAGTCACCAGACAATGGGTTAAGAGAACCAGTGCTCCAAGCTATCAAAGTCTCTCTGGATGATTACCTGCTAACTATGGAGAGTGTCGTTTGTTCTCAGAGTATCCCAGGATTCGGCAGTTTGTGCAAGTGGGAGTTGGTAGGGACAGAGGATGAGTCAAGGGCAGTTTTAGTCGTAACTGATGTTGGAGCTTGGGGAAGCTTCAACGGGCCTTCAGGTTAACTAATGAAAAGGCCGCTGCAACCAGGAAGATGAGGAAGAGATTACTAGACGTACAAGTACTCACAGTGGATGGTAGTTGAAGATTATCATGCCTACAAGTGGGAGATTGTTGGGCTTGTGGAGACATGATTAAGCCGACTTATGACTGTTAGAATTTCGACTTATGACTGTTAGAATTTCGACTTATGACCGTTAGAATTACGACTTATGACCATTAGAATTCTTAATAGCCCGAATCTATTTCTATAAATAGATAGCTTGTACTTGTAATCTATACACCACAAGAAAGAGCAATAAAATTCCTCCCAGTTATAGCTGTGGACTAAGTCGCGAGACCGAACCACGTAAATTCTCGTGTGTCGCTTTGTGTTCCGTTTTTCTCTATTTTCTCGCAGTTAATTTGTGTGTGTGTGTTTATTGTTGTTCCACTGTCCCAACAACTAGTACAATCACCTTCCTAACAATAATTCAATAATTCTCATCTCTATTCAAACAAAATTGGAAAAAATTAATCAGACAACACACTTCAAGTGCTCAATCAAGTCCAACATGTTGCTTGTGAAAATCTTAACACTATGTTTATCTACATAACGGGATGCAGTTTTTCATTGCAACTTCGATAACAAAAAATTAAGTAGCAGTCTGTCCAGTTAAGTTACAAATTAATCAATAGTGATGATCGATTACTTTGAGTATGTTTAAATTGATTTATTTTAAGTGTTTTTAAGTTAAAAATATTTTTGTAGCATTTGAGTAAGTTTAAAAAATATTTTTAAGCCCTTATTTTTAAGCTAAAATAACAAAAACAAATAAAAACTCATAAGTTAAAAATCCCAACTTATCACTTTTAACTTATAAATAATAAGCCATATGTCAAACCAAAATGACCCTTATTCACTCCGAAGTGTTTGAACAATGCTTAAGGAAAAGCTTCTCTCTGCAAAAGCTTTGGAATCACAGGTAAGTATGAGGGAGAAGAAAGTCATGGAAATGATCCAGCCTTTGGCTAAATCACAAGGCCAGCCGATTAAGATCAGGAACGTTATTTCTGTGACAGCTTTAAATATAATAAGCAATTTGCTTTTTTGCAATGGATTTAAAAAGGGTAAAAAATTTCTCAGAATTATTCGAAATAGGTTAATTTTATTTTGTCTTATGTTTTTTGTCTAAAAATATCCTTGCTTTTAGTCAACTAGCTCAAAAATACCCTCCAACTAGGAAAATAACTCAAAAATAATTCTTTTACTAACAGTTGCTTCAAAATAAAGAAAAACGAGCCCAATTTTGTCCATTTTTTAAACTATTTGAAATGGGGCAATTTTGCCCTCGTTCTTTTAACTCTTTCATTTTTTTGGGAGAGGGGTGAAAAATATAATAATAACATAAGAGATAAGTAGTATAAAGATATCCCATTTTAACAAATAAAAGACAATGATATATAACTTTTCTTTTTCTAGTTCCTTATGCATTAGGCAGGAGTTATTATTTCAGAATATGAAATCATCTACCTTTACTTACATAATTATTTAAAAATTTATTTATTTAAATTAATAATAATAAATTTATTTTACTAATTCTTAGAATGATATGATAAAAAAATTAAATTGTTATGAAATAATAAAGCAAAAGAAAGAATATTGTAGAGAAAGAGAGAAATTCTTATTTCTCTTGAGGGGTTCTCTTGAGGGGTTAAAGAGATTAATTAAAATGAATGGAAAAGTCCTTTATTTACAGGGGAGGCCTAACTTGGTCCCAAAGTTACTCAACCTAATTTTCCTTCTAAGAAATAGACATTCACCATAATTAGAATATATTTATAACACCCCCCCTTGAATGTCTATTTGATAGATAATGTGCCTCGTTAAAACCTTACTAGAAAAAATCCAGGGGAAAAAATTCTAGTGAAGGAAAAAAAGTACACATATATAATAATACGTGTTTTGGCTGCCTCATTAAAAATCTTACAAGGAAAATCCAGTGGGATAAAATCTTGTAAGGGAAAAAGAGTACAACGCGTATTAACTCCCCCTAATGTGAACATCCTTGAATCTTTGCATCCCGATCTTGCGCACCATCTTCTTGAAAGTTGAAGTTAATAGAGATTTGGTGAATAAATCAGTCACATTATCACTTGACTGAATCTGTTGCACATTGATATCACCATTCTTTTGGAGCTCATGTGTGTAGAAATATTTTGGTGAAATGTGCTTCGTTCTATCTTCTTTTATGAATCCTCCCTTTAGTTTTGTTATGTATGTTGCATTATCTCCATATAAAATTAAATAACTTTCCTGCATTGCATAACCAACAATCCTTTGACAATATTGGTTAGAAATAATAAACTCATATCAGTATTTTCATTCACTCGTATCTCTACTAATAAAAATGAAATTATATTTTTCCTGCGCATTCTAAAAATATTATCTCATGGATAGTAATAGAAGGATATATAAGTACACCAATTGCACTAAAATACTGTACTTTCTCACCATTTTCATGAGATCGAGATTGATCTTTATTTATGTTAAGCGATCTCACAACCATTGGGTCATTTAATAGAATCACTTTAAAACATTTTTAAATCCTTCAAGGATTTTCATATATCCTTCACTGTCTATCTAGACATGAAATTAATTTCATTATATGCATATCAAGTTTTTCATGTTGCCAGACTTATGACCAACATCAAAATAATTGCATCTACCATAGGAGGACCTCTCCATATAATAATGTCAAGATTGGAAAAAACCTTTATGCCACAAGGCACAAGTCGTACTATTTTACGATTTTATTTATATTACCTTTCGCGCAAGAATTTATTTATACCTCTACTGACATTATACTTGAATTGGGTATTTTATTTGGCTTTTATTTCTAGAATCGATTGATCTATCATGCTTCAGGGCGTGTCATAGACTTGTCCTTCAAGGACTCTAATTTTTATTAGAGTATTTGCAGTTGAACTATAAAATAGGATCAACAATACATCTGGCAATTGATTTGCAATATTTTGCAGGTGAATTATCTCTTGAACTTTAAGTTCACATTTTTGTGAGGATCTAGATAATTTATCCCACACACAATTTTTATCTACTAATCACTTCTCCCCCTAATGTTAGGAAAACTAACATTTACCACCAATCTCATTTCGGGACCCATTTTTGTGTGTTGTGGTGGAGCAATTGAATCATATATTGCACATTCAAATTTTTAGATGGAATTATTTGGTTCCTGACCCAGAACCAATATGATAGGAGAACCTTGTTAGCTTGATGCATTCAAGTGTTGCTACATGTTAAATAAACATATCTCATACCAAATTTTATTTGGGGGTTTTATTCTCATAACCAATGGTTTAGCTATAATTGGAAGCCTACAATTTCTATTAAACCAACTTAGATATGAACCAACATTATCAACATGATTTTATAATTTAGAATCATGCTCTTAATTCAATAATTCGAGAAAATAATTTTGCAAAAGCCAATTGCAAGTTGATATTAAAGCACATGTGACCATACTATAGATGCATCTATTAACCATAATAACAAACGGTTCACATGACAGGTGAATGAGTACGTATTCACCTTTTTATAAGTTTCAAAATTTCGGAGAATATAATCACAATCTTAGCTGATATAATGATCATTCCATCATGAGAAAAAGCAACACAAAGAAATCTTGAAGAATCTTTTATTTCTTCAACATATAACCATGTGAATTCTCAATTATTTTGGCATCATATTTGAATCGGGATGGCCAACCAGTTATGCCAACTTATCGTTATTTCAGTAAACTTCTAGTTTACTTTGCATGGGATTTCATCATCATACCTATTTATGTACTACAAATAAAAGAAAACGGCGGGTAATCTTTTATGTAAATATTTATAACCCGCTTCAATTGTAATAATATGAAGATATTAGATCTTTCCATAATTTATAGTCTCAATTTTTTTCAATGTCTTTGAAACTTTAATTACTACAATACCAATATTATGAATAATTTCATTCCTCCGCGTAGTAACACATTAGCTCTTCCAAAGCGCTCAATTAATTTTGTGTAGTACCACATATTCCATTATATCAACATCATTAATAGTCTCTCCATATAGTTTCAATTGACAATTCTAAATGTTGAAGAGTTTTACTCATGAACAGACTTATAGTCTTGATGTATTCAATCATATCATGCCTTTAGGTGGATGACCATCTTCAGGTGGTCATACCTTTATTTTAGGCTATTCCATAAAATAAGTGGATCCTTAATCATGAGATATTCAATTTTCAGAATTTTGTCAATATGATGATGCAAGAATATCATAGCCTTAGCACGATCTAGGATTGATGCTTTATTTTTATTTTTAATGGTATCTCCAAGAGCTATTGCATCCAAATGGATTTTTGCATCCAATGCCCATGAAAGGTAGTTCTTGCCTGAAATTTGTAGGGCAATGAACTCAAGTTTCGTAAGATTAGTCATATTAAAAGGAAGAGAAAAATAATACCTTAGCCTTCAAATTTTGAGACAGTAGAGTTTCGTACTGATAACGTGTTATGAAATAATAAAGCAAAAGGAAGAATATTGTAGAGAAAGAGAGAAGTTCTTATTTTTCTTGAGTGTACGGAGTGTGATTTATGACTTTGTTGGATGATTTGCATGGATCTCGAGGAATCCAAGAGTGATTTTGTTCACTGAATGGACTCTAGCTATTTTAGAGAGTTGATTTGATCATGGTCAATATTTGGTGAAGACGATCACATATCGGTGATTTAATCATTCCAACAGATCCAAAACACATTTTACGATTGATTTAGATATTTATTTTGTGTTTGGGAGGTTTCAAATAATTTTCGGGGATTGAAATCAAAGTTGGGATTTGGGATGTGGTCATTGGTTCGGTTGTATCTAGTGTAGTCACACCTACGACTTTTTTGCACTTCTATGGTATCGCTTCAGCGGAGGAGAGTCTACTTTTGTGAGGTTGAGGGGATTTAGGGAGGTCCGCTGATGTGGAGCTTGGTCACTTCTGCGGCTCTGCTCCTACGTGGTTGATTCTGCTTCGGTGAAGGGTGCATTGTGGAGGGTCTAATTCGGTGAGGAAGGCTCGCTTTGGCGACATTGCGCCTACGAGGTTCCTTTCGCCTCTGTTAAGTCAAGTCACTTAAGTGACTTTCACTTTTAGAGTTTTTTTCGCCTTTGCGAGTTTGTGGGTACGACAAATTGTCCGCTTCTACGAAGATCACTACACCTAAATAGTGGAGTTTTTTCTAATTCGATTTCATTATTCTAAAATTAATTTTTAGGAGTTTGGGAACTTGACTTCGGGTGATTTCAAGGGTTTTTCTCAAATTGATCTTGGGGGTAAGAATCTAATCATATATTTGGTATTTTCATGCAATTCTATTATTTATTTCATGATTTTATCCATATTTAAGTGTTAGAAATTAGGGTGTTTGTACTTAAAATTGTGAAATCTTATTTTGATGATTTGGAGTCCAATTCAAACTTGATTTTTGATAAAATTTCATATTTGAGACCTGTTATGGATAAACTAGTTTTGAAATAAAATTACTTTTTTAACCTTTGGGGCTTGAGATTGACTTTTGAGTTGACTTTTTAGGCCCGAGATGAAAGTATAGTAATATGAGTATCAATAGACTCATATACTCACGTAGAGTATGTTCTTGATAGATTGAAGAATTCCAAGGCTTTTCGAAAAGGAAATGCATAATTGTGAGGGTGAGTGACACTTTTGCTCAACTTTCGAGTTGGTTATGACTTATTCTCTTAGACTTTGCTTGAGGGATGATTTATTATATAGAGTATGTTATGCATTTAGCGTGTTGGTTGATTCATCATTAGAATGAATAACTTTCTTACATGCAATCCAGGTTAGGATTGAGCTATTAGATATTATATGACTTGCATTGTTTATGTGTTGTTGCATCACTCTAATTCTTGTGTTATATCATACCTTAATGAGTTAATGGCGCAAGGACACTGTTTTGAAAGAGATATGCTTATTCTATTGCATATAAACATACTTTATTATTGTGATCATGTACACACACACACACACACACACACACACACACACACACACACACACACATATATATATATATATATATATATATATATATATATTTAATATTAAGTGTATTTTTATATATTTTATGCACCATTTACTTGTATTTCTACCTTGTTTTGCTATGAATTAGTAATAAATACACCTAATTTATGTTGATTATGAAGTATTTGGACTAATTTGGGGTTTTTTTGAATGTAGGTGTTTTTAAACGAAAATACATAAGGATTGAAGTAATTTGACTTAGTATGAAATAAGTACAAGTTTGCCGCACCGCGTTGCCCAATGTGATGACATTTCGTGCGATTGGGAGTATGACACGGTTTAGGTTGAGAAGGATTTTACAATTTTTGTCTAAGTCTTAGAGCAACTTCCACGACTCAAAAATCCCATTGAATCGTGAGAGCACCCACCATCCCCATAGGTGAACCCCGTTCCTTTGTTAACCAATTGACAATTTAAATAATGCGAAAAATAATATAAAATAAGCAACTAACTCTTCTAATGTGGAATAAAAGAGTCTAAAACCAAAACAATCCCAAAACCTGGTGATACTACTACAAGAACATCTACAAGTACTAAATAATTCTGAAAACTAAAAGTACTTTCTAGAAGAAATAAGATAGAGAATAAAATAAGAAGTCTCTAGAATTTAGTGATTTACCAAAGAGAAAATAACTCACCCTGAACTCTAGCTGAAAAAATCTTGAACAGCGTAGCAACTCAAGTACCGCTAGTATCTGGTATAGTCCATGCACGCAAAAAGGTGCAGCAAGTATAAAGTGAGTACGAAAAATACGTGTACTTAACAAGCTTTGATAACTGATCTTTCTAGAAGTGATGACGAGATATAAATCCTAACAATTTCTTTTTCAATAGTTATAAATATACACTAATGATAATTCATCATCGAGAGTTTATGTATCAATACAATAAAGAAAGCAAGACCACATATTATCTGAAATCAGCTACACCTCAGATGATATCATAATATGCCTCAATTGTATTGAGTCATATCAATATAACAATCATCTCAATACTTCAATAGTCAACTCAATGCACAATGAAGATGAATGTAATATAATGCAACACACTGGCCAAGAACCTGTATATAACCATTTCCTCTGTTGGATAATCGAGATCATGGGGGACTCACAAGGTCCATATATCTACTGGAATTATTTTTCATAGGTAATAATATACGTCGAAACTATTTTTCATCGGCAATAACACATGCTAAACTATTTCCCATCAATAATACACATCGAAATTATTTTCTATTGGCAATAACACACGTCGAAATTATGTTCCATCAACAATAATGCACGCCATAACCATTTTCCACCAGCATCACAAGAGTATGAATTTTCACAAAATAACTCAATGGGAACTACTAGCCAATAATCATCTTGAAACAATAAGAATGAAATGAATATGAATGCACAAATATATAACATAAGTTTATCAGTCAACCCTACAACCAACGATCATCAAGTTACTATCAAGATGCATAAGTCTCAGTAATTCAGTCACATCACAAATCGTGAGATACATCATTATATCAATTTTAAGTGAAAACCCATATCATGATATCGGTACCCCCATAAAAAGCTCGTCATCTAATTTATAGAAAAACCTTTTTATTACCCATTACTCTTAAATTTAATTAATATATCAAAACTAACACCTCAAAGAATCAAGATTCTACTTTCCTCAAACTGAAGCCCAAACGTCAAATTATGAATTTTTCGTGTTGTAATGCTTCCGAATAATCAAAATATGTTCAAATATATAATCTTCGTGAGAATATGAATCCAATGACACCTACATTGCTATATTTATTTTTGGCTCAAAAACTCGAGTCAAATAGTCACCCCCAGTTTCGGAGCCAATTTAAAATTTTTCTTTAGATTATATCAATCCATAATGACAAACCCGCACATTAAATTTAAGCTAAATGGATCATTATTCGACTTCCAAATAAAATATTTTACTTTAAGAACCCTAGATCTAAAACTTTCTTGATTCCTCATAATTTCTCCATGTTTTGCCAAAAACTTTAACCATAAATATGAAATAAACTCATAAAAAAGATTTAAAACTTTAATACTCTGGGATGAAAATTTCTATGTTTCTCTTCTCTTTTCCTCTCTTTTTCTCCGTTTCTTTTCTTTCTCAGCATTTTTCTTTTCTACTTCTGCAGTCTATTTCACTTCTGCAGCTACAAGCTTTGCAGGTTTTATCTATTTATTTATTTTATTTGTTTTATCTTGCCCCTTTTTTGGTTTTATTTTGAGCTTAGCCCATTTTTTCTTCTTAATTCTCTCTCTCTTTTTTAATTCCATTTAATTATCAATTAACTCTAAAATTATGAGTTATTACATCTCCTCTCACTTGTACTAATGGACTATCTTTTTTAAAATTTATTTGATTATCTGAAGAATCGTGTCATCATCTCTGCAAGTCATAAATTACCTATAAAAGCTACGAGGAAGGTTAAAATAGGGAAAATAGGTAAAATTCACAAAACGATTAGGAGGCTCGTTACATCACCCACCACTAAAATATACATTTTTCCTCGAATGCAAAATACCCAAATTATCAAAAAGCTGAGGATATTTTCTCCACATGTCGGACTCAACCTCCCAAGTGTCTTCCTACGTAGGACGATGCCTCCATTGCACCTTCACAGATGCTATCTTTCAGATCTCAACGTTCTAGCTTTGCCTATCCAGAATAACTATAGGCTCTTCCTCACATGCTAAATTTTGGTCCAACTGAACCGAGTCCCTCTGTAATTACCCAAAAGTACCTAAGATTAGACCCGAGGGTTGAAGCGAAAAAAATAAGATGCTAAATCATAGAACAACTCGTCAAGTAACCCGTGAGGTCACCTAACTAGTTGTGAAGTGACTCGTGAAGTGGGTGGAAGGCCAGTAACGAGCCGTGGTTAGGGGTTGACCATAGATGGAGCCACGAGTCGTGGTGTCACTTCACGACTCGTGCAGTGAGTTGTGGTCGGGGATGTTGAGTTGAACGTGGAATTTCCAGTAGACTTCACGAGTGAGGAATACGAGTCATGACCCACCTAACGACTCGTGAAATCCCTTGTGAGGATTGCCAGAGTCAATTTTTCTGCGATTTTTGTAAGGGTGTTTTCATAATTACTAAGCTCCTAAGCCCTAAACTACATTGTTTTGAGCTCTATTAGGAAGGTTTTAAGAAGTTTTAGCCTATTCTAAATTATTCTCTACCATGCATGTAAGTTTAGAGGATTCCATTGAAGATCAAGTCTAAGAATTCTCCAAGTTCTTCCCCAAATCTCTTGGGATTTCAAGGAAGGGTGAAGAATCAGCTTACCAAAGTATGTAGGGTCACTAATGAGAGTTTTCCTTCACTCTCATGTCCAAATCTCTTCTTAAGTTCATGAATTCAAGTATATGATTCTATGAGGTTTTAACTCAAGTTTATGAAATACTCTATGTTTAATTCATGGGTCAATACCCTTTATGTTTCAAATGATGATTTAAGATTCATGGGAAGGTTTTATACCTATTTTGATTACAATTAGTTTTAGAAGATTTTACCTAATTATGCAAGTTTATGAAAAAGCGTAGTTTATGATTGAGGGTTTCAAGTATGATGAAATACCTACCATGTATGAATGTTTATAAATTACCCATGAATATATTTATGATTTTACTTATGATGTCTATTTCATGCAAGCATGATGTCAAGATTTGGGCAAGCCCACTCAAGTTAAGCATAATTTCATGATTTAGCTAAGGCTAAAATGTTCAGTTATTTCAAGTTTTGGAGTCAAGACTCCCAATATGTTAAGATTTGAGTTATGTTTTGATATATGATTACATGAGCAATATATATGGTTTGGGAGTAGTGTGTAGCACCGAGTAGACTAGGGGTTCCAAGGTTCTCCAGTCTCATAAACTACACGTCAACGTAGGTATACTTTGGGGCCTCTCAAGAGAGCGTTTCCTCGGCCCAAGGGCCCACTGTGATATCACACCTTACTTAATCCTTCATCCTAGCAAGGCTTAGAATGACCCTCCTCCACGTGGGCAAGACGTGGGATCACCATGCGCTCATACATGGTGGTTGTTGGTTAAGACGAATCTCCTATTGTTTCTCATGATATCAGTAATGCATATATTATAAGATATTATATCATGTTTTCAGCAGATTTTATCCAAGGATCAGTTTATGAGCTTTTACCTATAATTTCAGATATGGCAAGCTATATGCACTTATTTCAGTTTATGTCTATTCGTGTTTACAGATATCAGCATACAACCTTTACTCTCAAAATCTTATGATGTTATGATTTAAGATATGCATGATTTCTGTTTTACTCACTCAGCCTGTTTTACTTACCTTGCATACCTAGTACATTTCAAGTACTGGCTGCATACTCTATGTTGTATCGTTTAATGATACAAGTTTAGATGCTGAGACTTAGTCCCGCTGCTAGCCAGTCTCTAGAGTTTATCCCAGATGGTTTTATTGGTGAGTCCTCATCCTTCGAGGACCTTCAGTTAGTCGAGTGTTGTTATTTTCAGTTTTATACTTCTAGTGAGCCTGTTGGGGTGTTGTCCTATCAGCTCGTCAGTATGTTAGAGGCTTTTCAGACATAGAGTTTTATATTCAGCTTCAGATTTAATGTTTTGATATTTCTGTTGGATAGATGTTTTATTATTCAGACTTCCACTATTTCAGAATTTTGTTTTTCACTTTGCTTATATTGAGCTTTAGTTATCATGTTCAGGCCATGGGTTGACTTGGAGCCATTTATGGTTCTAGGTTCTACGTCTAGATCCAGGCCTATGTTTGGGTTATGAAAATTTTGGTATCATAGCAAAGTTTCAGTGTGTCCTAAGGTGTCTAAAAGCTCATTAAGTAGAGTCTTTTTCATGGGTGTGAACCGTGCCACACTTATGACGAAGAGGCTACGAAATGTTTTAGGAAATTTTCCTTCTTTCATGATCTATGTCGTGCGATGGAGTATTTTTCTATCCTTCTAACCTGTGTTGTATGCATTTGTAGAATCATGCCTCCACGCCGAGTTAATGGAAGATGGAACAGAAATGGAAATGGCCATGAGAATGGCAATGGAGATGGGCACCAGCAAGCCCCACCAGCCCCAGCAGGTCCATTACTCCAGCAGGTCTCTCATGCTGAGTTTAGGGTAGCTTTTCAGATGTTAGCCTAGGCTTTGACTGCTTAGGTCAACCAGCAGGCGGTGGCCCATGTCCCACAGAATGGGAGCATAGCGGCAACTCGAGTTCGGGATTTCCTCAGGATGAATCCCCCTGTGTTCCTTGAATTGAGAATGAATGAGGACCCACATGAGTTTCTGGAGGAGATATAGAAGATCACCCAGATTATGCGGGTGATGGGAGAAGGGAGCGCAAACTTAGCCTCCTATCAGCTGAAGGGGATTGCTTATATTTGATACCGTCAGTGGAGAGTCGGTAGAGCAGTGGCCGTAGTTCCAGTGAGCTGGGATGAGTTCATGACAGCTTTCTTAGACAGAATCTTCCCTAGGGAGTTATAGGAGGCAAAGGCAGTGGAGTTTGTCAATTTGAAGCAAAATGATATGATGGTTCAAGAATATGCCTTAGAGTTTATTCGGCTATCTAAGTATGCGGCGAAGATGGTGGCAGACCAGAGGGCTCATATGAACAGATTTGTGTATGGAGTGTCTGACTCGCTGGTCAAGGAGTGTAGGACAGTGATGCTAAATAGTGACTTAGACTTCTCTTGATTGGTCATATACGCCTAGAAGATGGAGGAGGATCAGATAAAGGATAAGAAGAGAGAGGCCAAGAGGGCCAGGATGAGTAGTGTTGGGTTTCCCAGCGGAGGCCCAGTAGCGGGCATCGTCAGAAGTCTCATCAGGGACCATCAGCTCCAGCGCCGTCGCCAGCTAGTGTACCATCTAGATCTCGATGCGAACAGAGGGGAAGGACATCAGGCTCCAGAGGTCAGGGGAGCAAGTCAGGAGAGCCTAGCATTCTAGTTTGCAGCAAGTGTGGCAGAAAGCACCCCGGAGAGTGCTTAGCAGGTTCAGGGGCATGTTTTGGGTGCAGGAATCTCGTCCACATGCTCAAAGACTGTACAGTGACCAGGCAAGGCCATGGTAGAGGTTGTGACCCAGCTTCTAATTCAGTAGCTCCACCAACACGCTCAGCTCAGCGGGATGCATCCACTAGTGCAGGTGGTGGTCAGCTTCAGAATAGGTTTTATGCCCTCTTATCTCGTTAGGAGTAGGAGGTCTCTCCAGATGTGGTCATTGGTATGTTACGAGTATTCTATCTTGATGTTTATGCATCGTTAGATCCAGGAGATACCTTATTTTTTGTGACGCCCTATGTTGCTAGTAGTGTTGGAGTCAGTGCTGAAATCCTATCAGAATCCTTCTCACTCTCTACTCTAGTTGGTGACTCAGTTATAGCTCGATGGGTGTATAGAAATTGCCTTGTCACAGTCCTTCATAAAGTCACTTCAACATATTTAGTAGAATTAGACATGAAAGATTTTGATGTTATCTTTGGCATGAACTGGCTACATGCATGTTACGCCTCAGTAAATTGTAGAACCCGTGCGGTAGAATTTTGATTTTTGGGTAAGCCGGTCCTAGAGTGGAAGGATAGTTCAGCTGTGCCTGTTGGTTGCTTCATTTCCTACCTTAAGGCTAGAAAGATGATTTCTAAGGGTTGTGTGTACCATCTAGTTTAGGTTAAGGATGCTACATCCGAGACTCCGACTCTTCAGTCTGTCCTTGTTGTATGTGAGTATCCGAAATTCTTTCCAGATGATCTACCGGGAGTCCCTCCTGAGCGGGAGATTAACTTTTGTATTGACTTTCTTCTGATACCCAGACTATATCTATTCCTTCATACAGAATGGCTCTAGCTGAGCTAAAGGAGTTGAAGGAGCAATTGAAAAATCTTCTAGATAAGGGATTGATCAGACCTAGCAAGTCCTCGTGGGGTGCACCACTTCTCTTTGTTCGAAAGAAGGCTGGTTCTCTTTGTATGTGCATCGTAGTTGAACAAGGCTACAATGAGGAACAAGTATCTCCTCTCCAGGATTGATGATTTATTTGACCAACTTTAGGGTGCTAAGTGCTTCTCAAAGATAGACCTCAGATCCGGATATCATCAACTCTGAGTTAGAGAGCGTGACATTCTGAAAACAACTTTCAAGACTTGGTATGGTCACTATGAGTTTGTAGTTATGTCCTTTGGATTAATGAATGCTCCTGCAGCTTTTATGAATTTGATGAACAGGGTGTTCAAGCCATATTTGGACATTTTCGTGATTGTCTTCATAGACAACATTCTCATATACTCTCGGAGCGAGGAGGGGCATGCCGCTCATTTGAGGATTGTGCTACAGACTCTTAAGGATCGCCAGCTGTTTTCTCAATTAAACAAGTGTGAGTTTTGGCTGAAGTCAAGAGCATTTTTGGTGGTGTTGAGTGAGGTTGTACAAGTGGACTCCCAAAAGATAGAAGTTATAAAGAATTGGCCTAGACTAGTTAATCCTTCGGATATTAGGAGTTTCTTGGGTTTAGCTGGCTACTACAGAAGGTTTGTTGAAGGATTTTCATACATTGCGGCACCGTTGACTAAGTTAACCTAAAAGAACGTCAAATTTTAATGGTCGGATGCTTGTGAGAAGAGTTAAAGACTCGACTCACTTCAGGCCCAATATTGACCTTACCTGAGGGTACAGACGGATTTGTTGTGTATTGTGATGCCTCTAGGGTTGATATTGGTTATGTGTTGATGCAGCATGGTAAATTCATTGTGTATGCCTCAACACAGCTTAAGACTCACAAGAAGAATTATTCGACGCATGACCTAGAATTGGCAGGAGTGGTGTTTTCCTTGTAGATGTGTTCATGGACCACAAGAGCCTACAATATGTGTTCACCCAGAAGGACCTAAATTTGCGATAAAGGAGATGGTTAGAGCTTCTCAAGGATTATGACATGAGTGTCCTTTATGATCCGGGCAAGGCCAATATGGTGGCAAATTCCCTTACTAGATTTTCTATGGAGAGTGTCTCTCATGTAGAGGAGGAAAAAAAAGAGTTGGTGAAGGATGTGCACCAGTTTGCACGATTGGGAGTTCATTTTATTGACTTAACAAATGGTATCATTGTTCAGAATCCTCTTTGGTGACTGAGGTCAATGCTAGGCAAGACGAGGATCCTATTTTAGTAAAGTTGAAGGAAGCAGTTCAAAATCAGAAGGTAGATATCTTCTCCCAAGGGGGAGATGGTGTACTTCGTTATCAAGGTCATTTGTATGTTCTGGGTGTTGATGACTTGAGAGATCGGATGTTGCATGAGGCTCATGGTTCTAGATATTCTATTCATCCAGGTGCCACCAAGATGTACCGTGACCTACGGGAAGTCTATTGCTGGAATGGCATGAAGAAGTACATAGCGGAGTTTGTGGCTAAGTGACAGAACTGTCAACAAGTGAAAGTAGAGTATCAAAGACCTGAAGGTGTGCTACAAGACATCAGTATCCCCACTTGAAAGTGGGAAGATATCAATATGGACTTCATCACAGGGTTGCCTCATACTTGCCGACAATATGACTCTATTTGGGTGATTGTAGACAGGTTGACCAAGGCAGCTCATTTTCTACAGTCAAAACTACCAAGTTAGTGGAGGATTATACTAAATTGTTCATTCGGGAGTCAGTTCGGTTGTATGGAGTTCCCTTTTCCATCATATCAAATAGAGGTACTCAGTTTACCTCCTAGTTTTGAAAGTCATTCCAAAAGGGACTTGGTACTCAGGTTAAGCTTAGCACAACTTTTCACCCGCAGACAGATGGTCAGGCTGAGTGGACCATTCAGACTCACGAGGATATGTTGAGAGCATGTGTGATTGACTTAAAAAGTAGTTAGGATGATCATTTTTTACTTCAAAGGTAGTTGGGATGATCATTTTCCTCTTATCGAGTTTGCATATAACAACAACTATCACTCCAGCATTCAGATGGCCCTGTTTGAGGCTTTTTATGGGCAGAGATGTAGATCCCCTATTGATTGGTTTGAGGTAGGTGAGGCTATGTTTATAGGGCCAGATTCAGTTCATGAGGCTGTGGAGAAAGTTCAACTTATAAAGGAAAGGACGAAAATAGCTCAAAGTTGTCAAAAGTTCTATACGGATGTGAGGAGGAGAGAACTTGAATTTGAAGTTGATAATTGGGTTTTTCTAAAAGTGTCTCCCATGAAGAGAGTGATGAGATTCGAAAAGAAAGGGAAGCTTAGTCCCCGATATGTTGGCCCGTACAAGATTGTGAGATGTGTCAGCAAGGTGGCCTATGAGTTAGAGTTTCCCTCGGAGTTAGCGTCAGTGCATCCAGTTTCCTCCTTAGTACCCTATTCAATTTCATGTCTAGTTCATGTCCCCCAGTTTCTTTCTTATCAGTGGATGTATGTGTGATTCATGAATTCAGCTCAATCATGGCTGGAGTTAGTAACTCTGTCAGTTTTTAGCATTTGGGATGCCAGTTCATTTCCCCAGTTATTTAGTATATTTTCCCATATTCGAGGATGAATGTTTTCAAGGTGGAGATATTGTAATACCCCAAAAGTCCCTAAGATCAGACGCGGGAGTTGAAACGGAGAAAATAGGGAAAAATCTGCACAAGTCACAGAACAACTCGTCAAGTGACCCGTGAGGTAACCCAATGAGTCGTAAAGTGTGTGGCAGGCTAGTAACAATCCATGGTCAGGGGATGACCACGAATGGGCCATGAGTCGTGATGTCACTTCATGACTCGTGAAGTGAGTTGTGGTCAGGGCTGTTGAGTTGAAGGTGGAATTTCCAATAGACTTCATGAGTGAGGGACACGAGTCCTGACTCATCTAATGACTTGTGAAGTCCCTCATTAGGACTGACAGAGTCAATTTTTATGCGATTTTAGTAAGGGTGTTTTATAATTATTAAGCTCCAAATCCCTAAACTATGTCATTTTGAGCTCTCTTAGGAAGGTTTTAAGAAGTTTTAACTTATTCTAAATCATTATCTCCCATGTATGCAACTTTAGAGGTCCCATTGAAGATCAAGTCTAAGAATTCTCCAAGTTCTTTCCAAATATCTTGGGATTTCAAGGAAGGGTGTAGAATCAACTTACCCAGGTATATAACGTCACGAACGAGAGTTTCCCTTCACTCTCATGTCCAAATCTCTTCTCAAGTTCATGAATTCATGTATATGATTCTATGAGGTTTTAACCTAAGTTTATGAAATTCTCTATGTTTAATTCATGGGCCAATTCCCTTTATGTTTCAAATGATGATTTAAGATTCATGGGCAGGTTTTATACCTATTCTAATTACAATTTATGATTTCAAGTTTTAGAAGATCTTGCCCAATTATGCAAGTTTATGAAAAAGTGTAGTTTATGATTGAGGGTTTCAAGTATGATGAAATACCTAGCATGTATGGATGTTTACAAATTACCCATGAATATATTTATGATTTTACTTATGATGCCTATTTCATGCAAGCATGATGTCAAGATTTGGGCAAGCCCACTCAAGTTAAGCATGATTTCATGATTTAGCCAAGGCTAATATGTTGAATTATTTCAAGTTTTGTAGTCAAGACTCCCCATAAGTTAAGATTTGAGTTATGTTTTGATATGTGACTATATGAGAAATATATATATTTTGGGAGTAGTGTCTAGCATCGAGTAGGCTAGAGGTTCCAAGGTTCCCCAATCTCATAAACTATGCGCCAATGCAGGTATACTTTGGGGCCTCTCAAGAGAGCATTTCCCCGGCCCAAGGGCCTACCGTGATATCATACCTTATTTAATCCTTCATCCTGGCAAGGCTTAGGATGGCCCTCCTCCACGTAGGCAAGACGTGGGATCATCATGGGCTCATACATGGTGTTGTCGGTTAATACGAGTCTCCCATTATTCCTCATGATTTTAGTTATGCATATACTATAAGATATTATATCATGTTTATAGCAAGTTTGATCCAAGGATCAGTTTATGAGCTTTTACCTATGATTTCAGATATGGAAAGACGTATGCACTTATTTCAGTTTATGTTTATTCATGTTTTCAGATATTAGCATACAACCTTTACTCTCAGAATCTTGTGATGTTATAATTTAAGATATGCATGATTTCAGTTTTACTTACTCAGCCAGTTTTACTTACCTTGCATACCTAATACATTTCAAGTACTGACTGCATACTCTATGTTGTATCATTTCATGATACAGGTTTAGATGCTTAGATTTAGTTCCGCCGCTAGCCAGTCTCCAAAGTTTATCCCAAACAACTTTGTTGGTGAAACTTCATCTTTCGAGGACCTTCAGTTAGTCGAGTGTTGTTATTTTCAATTTCAGACTTCTAATGAGCTAGTTGGAGTATTGTCCCATCAGCTAGTCAGTATGTTAGAGGGTTTTCAGATATAGAGTTGTATATTCAACTTCGGATTCAGTGTTTTGATATTTCCATTGGATAGATGTTTTATTATTCATACTTCTGCTATTTCAGAATTCTATTTTTTCGCTCTACTTATGTTGAGATTTAGTTATCATGTTCATGCCATACTTATGTTGAGATTTAGTTATCATGTTCATGCCATGGGTTAACTTAGAGCCATTTATGAGGTTTCGTGTCTAGATTCGGGCCTATGTTCGAGTCATGACACCTGTTGAATCACATGAGGACCATTACCACGATATTTATTAAATATCTAAATACGGAATACCAGATAAACATCTGAAAATTCTGGTGGAATACTTATCTCGTAATTCACCTCACCATTATGCTAAAGTACCTCAAATAGATCCATGAACCTAGGATAGAGCTTTTCCTTCTTCATAAACCTCCTAACACTTTTCATAGGTTATAATTTCAACAATACTTTCTCTCCGATCATGAACTCTAAATCTCGAACCTTCTGATCTGCATAACTCTTTTGTGTACTTTGGGTTGTGAGAAGTCTATCTTGAATCGGTTTGACCTTATCTAAGGAATCCCACAACAAGTCTTTGCCAAGGGCCTAACCTCGAATGCATCAAACCAACAACCCATCAGAGAACGACATCTCCTACCATACAATACCTCAAACGGGGCCATCTGGGCTGGAATGGTAACTATTGTTATAGGCTAACTCCGTTAACGACAAGAATTGGTCCCAATGACCACCACAATCAATTACGCATGGCCATAACATATCCTCAAATACCTGAATAGTCCACTCAGATTAACCATCTATTTGTGGATGAAAAGTTGTAGTAAGCTCCACATGAGTACCCAACTCCTTCTGCATAGACTTCCAAAAGTAGGATGTGAACTGGATACCTCAGTCTGAAATGATGGAAATGGACATACCATGAAAACATGCTATCTCCTGGATGTAAATCCTAGCCAATATCTCTGAATTATAGGTAGTCTGAACAAGCAAAAAATGAGTTGATTTGGTCAATTTATCCATGATGACCCAAATAGAATTGAATTTCCTCTAAGTATTTGGCAATTATACCATGTAGTCCATGGAAATCCGCATCCACTCCTGCTCCCACTCAGGTATGAGCTTCCTCTGAGTTATACCACCTGGTCTCTGGTGCTCATACTTCACCTGCTGATAATTCAAATATCGAGATACATACTCTATAATGTCCCTCTTCATCATACACCACCAGTAATGCTTCTTCAAATCCTGATATAATTTTGCTTCTTCCAAATAAATAGAGTATCTAGAACTATGAGCCTCTTCCATAATCAACTTGGTCAAATCACCAACTCTAGGAATATAAATGTGATCCTTGATTCTCAAAACACCTTCCGATCAAGAATTGCTTCCTTGGCCTCACCTCTTAGAATTTTGTCTTGAATCATCTTCAACTTCTCATTTTCAAATTTTCTAACCTTGATCTAATCTGATAAAAGAGATCGTGCCTCAACACGATCAAGAACCCTACTAGGCTCCAAAATGTCAAGTCTCAAAAAGCTATTAGCTAAGGACTGGACATCCATGGCCAAAGGATGCTCCTCCACTCGCAGCATAGCTAAACTACCCATACTAATTGACTTTCGACTCAATGCACCTGCTATCACATTCGCCTTGCCGAGGTGATATAATATAATGATATCATAATCCTTAAGCAACTCCAACCATCTTCTTTGCCTCAAATTTAGATCTCTCTGACTGAAAAATATATTGAGGACTTTGATGATCCATGAACACCTCACAATGCACTCCATATAGGTAATGCCTCCAAATTTTCAAAGAAAAAATCACTGCTACCAACTCCAAGTCATGAGTAGGGTAGTTCTACTCGTGAATTCTCAACTTCCTCAAAGCATATACTATCAACTTATCTTTCTGCATCAAAACATATCCAATGCCAACTTATGAAACATCATGATACACCATAAATCCCTCACTTTCTGTTAGTAAGGTCAAAATCGGGGCTAAAGTCAACAAAGTGTTGAACTTGAAAGCTCGCCTCACACTCCTTAGACCATTGGAAAGTCACATTTTTCTGAGTTAGTTTTGTTAGTAGAGATGAAATAGATGAAAAACCTTCCACAAACCATCTGTAGTAACCAGCCAAGCCCACAAAGCTCTGAATCTCAGTAGGTAAAGTAGGCCTAGTGCATTCTCTAACAACCTCAATCTTCTTCGGATCAACCATAATACCATCCTTGGTCACCACATTCCCCAAAAATGTCACAGAACTGAGGCAAAATTCGTACTTAGAAAATTTTGCATATAGTTGCTCTTTCTTCAAAATCTGAAGCACAATTCTCAAATGCTGCTCATGCTCTTCTCTACTATGAGAATAGATAAAAATATCATCAATGAAGACTATAATGAAGGAGTTTAAATATAGGGTGAAAACTTAACTCCATGAATGTTGCTGGGGTGTTGGCCAACTCAAAAGACATAACCAAGAATTCATAGTGGCTATAACGAGTCCTGAAAGCTGTCTTAGGTATATCCTCCACCCTAATCTTAAGTTGATGGTAACTAGACCTCAAGTCGATCTTAGAGAATATTGAGACTCCTTGAAGATGATCAAATAAATCATCAATACGTGGAATGAGATACTTGTTCTTAATTGTCACCTTGTTCAAGTGCCTATAGTTGATGCATATCCTCATGGTGCCATCCTTGTTCTTCACAAATAGGACTAGAGCACCCCAAGGAAACACTTGGCCTAATAAAACCCTTACTCAACAAATCTTGAAATTGCTCCTTTAATTTCTTCAATTCTATCAGAGCCATATGATATGATGGAATTGAAATGGGTTGAGTGCTCAGCTCCAAATCAATTCCAAAATCAGTATCACAATCGTGTGAAATGCCTAGAAGATCAGTTGGAAACACATCTAGAAATTCTTTCACCAATGGTACCAACTCTAAAGGGGTAGTATCAATCCTAATATCACTAACATAAACCAAATAGGTGAGACATCCCTTCTAAACCTACACTAAAACTTTAGAAACTATAATTACCTTCTTCAGATAGGGACACCGTCACATCAACTTAGGAATACTCGACATATCTAAGGTCAATATCTTGGGGTAATAGTCTAGACACACAATAAGGAGAAATTCAATCCATACCCAATATGATGTCGAAATCTATCATATCCAATATCATTACATCTATACACGTGTCATGTATTATCAAATCAACTGCACAAGATCGATGTATTCGATCCACCACTAAGAACCATCTACGGATGTTGGAACTCGAACATGAATAGAAGGAGAGTCACATACCACATCCAAATTAGAAATAAAGTATGTAGGTATATAAAATTAAGTAGAACCACGATCGAATAAAACTATAGCAGGTCGAGAGCATACTGAAACAATACCTCGTATAACGTAGAGGAGGCCTCTACCTCTGATAAAGGAACCTGAGAACCTGGTTACTTCAACAGAGTTATTTATTAGCTGATGTAATATCTCCAATCTCCAATTAGTTGATGCACGTTCCCGTTTAACATCATACAAGTATCCTAGCCAAAATCCTTTAGCTAAAGAATTCTCCATCCCTCTAAGTTTATGAGTTTACCGATCCAATATAGATAATCAGTAGTCCTGTAGTGAATTCGCTTCTCTTGGTTTCAACTAATATTACTGACCCTCTCAAGCTTACACTTGTCTTCAAGATATAAATATTGTACCATTTTATTACTGAATTGTTAACTTTTCATTGATAAAACTGTGTCATAAAACTTTAATAATAAACTCGGACGGAGTCGAAGTATTCTTGTCCAAATCACAGCTCAAGCAAATCATCTTTGTTATGCCTAATATCCTTGATCGCATTATTCAAAATCCAACCTTATTACCTAGTTATCTTGCTAACCACATCAAAACATCTTTCCCTATACTATATAACATCATCTCCCATCACTGCTATGCGAATTTGAGAATGTTCCTTCACCTTTGGTGAGAGAATAATACAAAAGGTTTAGACCTTATAATGAATCATATACACATGACAAGGAATGAAAAAATGGAAGTTTCCTAAAGTCCTATAGCCTCTCAAAAATAAGTAACGAACGTCTCCGCACTAATCTGCAAGACTCTACTAAACACTACTCTTGTATTTAATAGGACTTATGAACCATGCTCTGATATCATCTTGTCATGACCCAAAAGTCTCATTGAGCCGTGAGGGCACCCACGATACCCGTGGGTGAACTTCGTTTCTTTATTAACCAATTGACAATTTAAATAATACAAAAATATTATAAAATAAGCAACTAACTCTTATAATGCAGAATAAAAGAGTCTAAATTAAAAAAATTCCAAAACTTAATGACACTAGTACAAGAGTATTTACGAGTATCAAATAAGTATGAAAACTAAAATAGCTATCTGAAAAGAAATGAGATAGGGAATAAAATAAGAATATTCTAGAATTTAGTGATTTGCCGAAGAGAAAACGGCTTACCCTGAACTCTAGCCACAAAAGTCTTGAACCGTGTAGTAACTCAAGTACCACTAGTACTTGGCTGGTACAGTCCCTGCATGCCAAAAGGTACAACAAGTATAAAGTGAGTACAAGAAACACGTGTTCTTAGCAAACTTTGATAACTGACCCTTTCTAGAAGTTATGACGAGATATAAATCCTGACAATTCCTTTTTCAACACTTACATACATATATATATATATATATAATATATATATATATATATATACACACAGACACAAAATAATAATAATTCATCACAAAGAGTTTACGGATTCAATATTAACACAATAAAGAAAACATGACACATATCATCCAAAATCAGCGACATGATTTATGATGTCATAATATGCCTCAAATGTACCCAGTCAAAAAAATATCACAATCATCTCAACACTTCAACACTCAACTCAATATGCAATGAAGATAAATGTAATGCAATGCGATGTACTAGACAAGAATCTATATATACCCGCTTCCTCTATTGGATAATTAGGACCCATGAGGACTCACGAGGTTCATACACATGCCGTAACCATTTTCTATCGGTAATAACACATGTCGGAATTATTTTTCATCGGCAATAACACACGTCGAAACCATTTCCCATCAATAATAACACATGCCTAAACCATTTTCTATCAATAATAACACATGTCAAAATCATTTTCCGTCGACAATAACACATGCTGAAACCATTTCCCATTGGCATTACCAGAGTATGAATTTTCACAAAATAACTCAATGGGCACTACTAGCCAATAATCATCATGCAACAATAATAATGACTTGAGTATGCATACACAACTATATAACACAAGTTTATTAATCAATCCTATAATTAAGGATCATCAAGTCACAATCGAGTATAACGTAATGCATAAGTCTCAATAATTCAATTACATCACAAGTCATGAAATACATTATTATATCAATTTTATGTAAATTTACTCATATCATGATACCGCTACCCACATAAATGCTCATCATCTCATTTATATGAGACCCCTCTTATTATCCATTACCCTTAAATTTAATTAACATATCAAAACTAACACTTCAAAGAATCAAGAAATGTCTACTTGCCTCAAACCAAAGCCTAAACATCAAATTACGAATTTATCCTATTGTAATACTTTCAAATGATCAAAATTTGTTTAAATGCGTATATCTTCGTAAGTATACGAATTCAGTTACACCCATATTGCTATATTTTTTTCAGCTAGAAAAATCGGGTAAAAAAGTCACCCCAAATTTCGGAGTTGAATTTGATATTTTCTTTCAGATTATGTTAACCCAATGAAGCAAACCTGCACATCAAATCTCAGCTAAAACGAATCGTTATTCAACCCCAAATCAAAAGTTTTACTTTAAGCCAGAGGCCTAAAACTTTCTTGATTCTTCATAATATCTCCATGTTTTTGCCAAAAACTTTATCCATAATTATGAAATGATCTCATAGAAAAGATTAGAAATATTACCTTGATGCTTTGGGATGAAAATCCGTATTGTTTCTCTTCTCTTTTCCTCTCTTATATCCCTTTATTTTCTTTTTCTTTCTTTGCATTTTTTTCAGCTTCTGCGACTAGCAGCTTTGCTGGCTTTATTTATTTTATTTGTTTTATCTTTCCGCCTTTTTGATTTATTTTGGGCTTAGCCCATTTTTTATTCTTAATTCTCCTTTTTATTTCATTTAATTATCAAATAACTCTTAATTTATGAGTTATTACATTCTCTTTCACTTGTACTCTCAAAATGGACTATCTTCTTCAAAATTCATCTAATTATCTTCTCTGCAAGTTATAAATTAAATATAAAGATACGATGAGGCTTAAAATGGGAAAAATAGGTAAAATTTACAAAATGACTAGGACGGTCGTTATAACAACCAGTTAGTGTGACACGCTGACCAACATAATATAATTCACCGTAATAGCCCCTGCAGCATGTTGAAACTAAAGGTGCTCAAAATTTTTTAATTTTTAAGATTGGAACGAGTTAGTAGGATGCATCAACCAACACGGTGAAATTCAATGCAATGGGTGATGCGTCACAATGGACATATGTAAGGTGAAGATACCAAGTCCATGCGCTGCACTACCCAACACGATAAAAGTCATCATGATGGCAGCATATCAACATGAAAGGGGAGGCAAAGTCTGATTTTAAGTGAATCATAATTGGTCTAGGTAGCTCATCTGAGGATTTTTCCAAGTCTATAAATAGACCCCAAGGTCATTTTGAGGGGGTTTATACGTCTTGCTAAAGGTTTTGCACTTGGAGCTCATTGGAACCACAAATTTGATTGGTTCTTACTTCTTCTCATTTTACTTAGACGTTTGTATGCATAATATCACTCTTTTTTATTGTTACTATAAACATGAGTGACTAATTTCCTTGTTATGGGGTTATGATAGCTGCATGATTATTGTTGTATGAGCTTGAATTGACGTTTTATAGATTTACATAAGTTATTTATTTAACTTTGAGCTTAATTATTTTATTGCTTCACAATCAATAAAACACTTCTTTGAATCTTAGATTGAACACGAATATGAGAATCTAGGGCATGCATTAAGGTTAAATAGAATAAAATCTCAACCCTGGCTATCACAAAGAAGATTTGTGTCTAAAATAGACATATATTTTGTTCGCCTTGTTTTGTTAGTTCATAGGAGTTCGAATGCATTCTTGTTACAGTCATGACCTTATACATTTAAGCTTGAAGGTGATATAAATAGGAAGTTAAGAAATCAAAAGCTTCTCAACTGCAATATTACTCTGTTAACCAATAACTCATTAGATTAGAAAGTCAGTTCAAGTAAATACTCAACATGATTGTTAGTGGAGTCATAACCATAGAATTTCATCTCTTATTGTGTTAAATCTCAATGTTTTGACTCTTGATATTGATACTTGATAAATATATAATAAACAAAAATTAACTTATGGTGAAAACACTTGCGTAATTAATTGATTGTAGTTAAGTCTAATAAACCAAAAAAGCAAATCCCTATGGGTACGATATCTGACTCTTGAGTCACTTTATTACTTGGCGACCACGTACTCTTGCGTGTGCATTTGAGAGCAATAAATTTTTGGTGCCATTGTTAGAGACTTGAAAACTAATGATATATTTAGAACTAGCTATTATTTTATATATTGTTCAAGTATTAATGTTTTTATTGTAGTTGTTCTAACTCAGGTACCACTATTTGATGGGAAGGGTTGCTAGCAATAACAACCTCGAGGATTTTGATTTGGAACCTGAGCAAACTTTTCACAATCAGGAGGGAGATGGGATTTGGTCAAGATCAGTAGACTCTTGCTCTGCCACCTTTGGAAATGGCAGCTAATGAACATGTAATAGTGCAAGAAGTGGCTATGCCACTCGTGTGTAATGTCACTTCAAGCATTATTAAGTCCAACTTCACTAGGTGGTTTGAGCTAAAAAGAACAAGATACAATTGTTTTATCCTAATGGACAGTTCATGAGTTTGTAGCATAAGGATCCTTGTTCGGTGCTATTTCGATTGGTATTATATATTATAAACCGACACGCAAGTGCACGTGGTCAAACAAGTAATAAAGTGGCTAAGTAAGCCAAGTATCGATCCAAGGAGTCTCAGGGTATGTAAAATTTGCCTAAGTATACTATATTCTTATCTTACTTCTAACTATGCTAACAACAACGTAACCAACAGTTAATTGAGTTTTTGTTTATAAAATATATACTAAAACTATTAACAATTATTTACCGTGAATTTAAACTATGGATATGAGCATGCCAAGGTTAAGAACAAGTAATGAATTCGATTGTAATAATAATCCGGTTAATCTCTTCCTCATGTTGCTAGCCAAGAACAGTAGCCTAGAAATTAAAACTCTCGTATTTAATTTCACTTAAGAATCATAAACCATTCGTCTACAGTTCTGTGATCAAATGCAATTTACGACCTAGCAATACAATTCCGGTTCCTAAATTGACTAATACGGCTTTCAAGTATATTTCTATCAGGAAAGCACATCAAAACCCAATTTTCCCAAATCAAGTTAAGAACAATACCCTATTAATTCACAACTTTCCAATTTCTTGCTCTCTCGAGTGAAAGTGGACTTTTTAGATGTACATTAATGTTGGCCAAGCACTAATGCAGTAAGAACAAGAATTAATAGAACAACATGAAAGAAGAAGAAGAAAACCATATCATTTACAATCAAAATTCACTACACATGTTCAAAACCTTAGCAAGGAAGAGAATTAGCCACTCATTTGTGGATTGATCATCCTAAAACAAGTGTAAATCATACGTACAATTGATAGAAAGAAGAAAAGAAGAGAAGAAATCCCTTATCTTTTTCGTTCCTCAACTGCTCCTAACCCACGTCCTTGCTCCACCAAGTCTGAACTAAAACTGCACTAATTAAAATAAACCTAAGTGTGCTATTTATACTAGTGGGAAATTTTTCCCGGAATAACAAGCAACGTGACACGGAGGCCAATGCGGAGCCTTGCCTCCATGACACGGCGTGGACGCGGACCCTCACTGGAAATCCAGGGTCCGGTAAATTAGCCTCAACGTGGCACGGAGGCCAACGCGGAGGCCTATCTCCGTGCCACGGAGCTGTCGCGAGGCTTCACTGGAATTTTTCCATTAATTCCCTCTCCAGACAGTGTGCCTCCGCGATGGTAGCGTGGCACGGCGCCATCGCGGAGCCCTTATATTCTGCACATTCCAATGTCGTCTCCATGCTCGCATCCAAGTCCAACTCCGATATTTTTCCAACATGCATTTTTGCTCCTAAAAATCATATTTTCCTGCAAAACAAATGCTAATCATGTTGGTTAGTATAAATTCACATTTTATTACCAATTACATGAGAATATATACATATTGCACACAAACACGGCGAAAATAATACGTTTGAGTATCACTTGGGCATATAAATCTGCCCAAGATCACTTACCCCACACTTAAATCCTTGTTCGTCCTCGAACAACACATACACAACTCATGCAAATTACATCCCAACCTTCGTCACTATGGTGCGACAATTTACGCTACGGTCATACCAATTATTCAATTTTTTGCAAATCATCACAAAAACATGCTTGGTCTTACAATACAATGACCTTTAATACATCAAGACTTCCTAGACTTTAAGAATTGATTCTTGATATCGGCAAACTCATGCAAATCAACTAATCAAGAAATCTGACACGAAAATCAATCTTTCATCAAGCATGTGCCCTCACAACTCAATAGAATCTTTCCCTTTTTGTTCATGCAACACAAAAACATGCAAGTAGGGGCATATAAAAATTAATTTCACTCTCTCTCCCAAAAGAATTCACATGCATCATGTCATGACCCATAGGCTTGCCCTTAGTGTATTACTCCACTAATATAAAGAAATGCAATATAGGATCACGTAGGACTTTAATGGGTTGTAACGGGACTATGGATCTAGTATATATATTGGATTAGCCAATAATAGTCGCTAGCATCCTTAAGCGCCTTTTCAACTCATTCCCATCGACTCATGGACATTGTTCCTCTCTTTCCTCTTTTTCTCCCATTCATGCTGGTTTCCTTTCGTACAGCCCATTTCATCAAACACACTTGACACAAAACAAAGGGTTTTCATGTACCCTCACTATCAT
This sequence comes from Datura wrightii, assembly GCA_035772735.1. Taxonomy (NCBI): domain Eukaryota; kingdom Viridiplantae; phylum Streptophyta; class Magnoliopsida; order Solanales; family Solanaceae; genus Datura; species Datura wrightii. The sequence continues at coordinate 84,491,819 of JASDFA010000018.1, read as the reverse complement.
TTAATTATAACAAGTGCCTCTTCAACATCATTTTTTCTTTCCTCAGTCTGCTTTTTTTTTTCTTTCATTCCTTACTCCTTGACACCTTGGGAAAATTTTCTTTTCTTCGTAAGCGCTTAAGAGTTTTGTATAGACTTTTACAGCTAATGAAAAGAAAGGATGAAGCTTGGATTATACAATTTTGGACAAAAGAAAGAAATCGGCTAAAGGCTCAACGGGCTAACTAGGGTATACAACATATAGAAAGGTAGAATTCGACAAGAAAAAAATGGAAACTCTCAGTTAAAACAAAGAAATGCCTACATCCTTTCCAACACTACACTTTCTTCATTTCGTTTTGTATACACACCAGGCAAGTTCTAGACAATTCACAATGGCATGGAATACCAAAACCTTACTTCACACTTCATGCACATGCTCGAATAAAGATGCATTCACAGACTCTCTAATTAGCCAATCACATGAATTCAAGATTAAGCCTCAATAATACTGAATCAAATTCTACAGCCTAGGTAACTCAACATATTTACAAAATTGCATGCTTTCAAACGAATCATTTTCACATTTTGAACATCATTTACAAAACGCAACGAAATTTTTGCAACCATAAAGCAACTACAGTTCATTGATGCAATCCACCAAAGAAAAATTAAAAACAAATTAAAATCCTACTCCAACCGACTACATTTCCCTTAAGACGGTCGTCATCCATCCATCATAGGGAACGGTCACTAACTATGACATCGGTTCAATGGGACTATTCTCGGTAAAAGAACCGAAAACAAACTCCGAGAAACCCAAAAAAAATAAAAACCGAAAATTTTTGCAACACATCGATCATTTCGATAGAAAGAAAATATTTACAAGTGCAAAATATTCTCGAAAATTTTGAAAAATACCAATCATCTCGATAGAAAAAAAAATCTTTACAAAATATTTACACTGGCAACCATAACTTTTCATACCACACATCATTAACCACACAAACAAATATATACACATACACCACAAATCAGTTCATAACAGGGAAAGCACAAACATACATACACACCAAGGAAAAACATACAGCAAATTAGAGCCCAAGTCCCAGCACCTAGCTACTCCCCACCCCACACTTAAATCGAACACTGTCCCCAGTGTTCACAAAAATTACAAAACACAATTTCGGGTGGTGGAACTCCCTGTTCAGTCGAAATATTCGACTTCTTCATCTGGTGCTGCTGCCTCATCGCCCATATCTGAGTCAGCTCCATCGTCGTCATCGGACTCCACATCGGAGTCCTCACGACGTGTCTCCTCATCAGTAGGAACATCGTCATCAGTCGGCTCCACGAAGGCTGGTCTCACTCGGCATAAGGCTCTGGCATTCTCGCCAAATGGGTAATCCAGCTCCAGCTGCCATAATTCTTCCTCCCTGTTCATCTGCGAATAAGGCAGAGTCTGGTGGTAACCCCTCTCCTTATGTCTACTCCATCGGGCTGTGGATCGAGCCCCACACAACGTACGTCTGATGTCGGCGTACGGTGGGGTGATGTTTAGCTGGCGGAGAACGTGGGCGTCTGTGTTCCGCGCTCCAACGATGGAATTAAATTGCTGGGGTTCCAGAGTGACAATCTGCCCTCTGATTTTTATTGTGTGGCTTCTGATGGCCGGGTTCCAATTTGCGTAGAACTCTCGGACCAAATGAAGGTTGCACTCCTTGGGCTCCTGAAAGATAAAGCTGAGCCCAGCTGCTTTAATCCTTTGCACAATACAGGGGAACTCTTGTGCAAGTGGTTCCCGTGCAATATGTTCCTCGGGGAAGTACTTGTTTTCTTTATATTTCGCGTACCACTTCTTCCCTTCATCGGTTACCCATCTTGTTCCGTATTGGCGGCGTTGGCCGCGCGGAACAGCGGGTGCAGCTGGGACTCCGGTGCCCAACCTCAATCTTTTCCGTCCGGTGCCTGAGGTAGAAGCACCCTTGCCCTTGTCCTGTCGACTTGCCATTGAACCTGTCAATATACATAAACAGCACAACGTTAAGCTAAATACAAGTTAACTTAGGCTAAGGTCGGGTTAAACTAAGTTTTACCCCACACTTAGTCCTTAACTATATTTACAATACTTCGGCAAGGATTACTCTATTTACAACCCCAAACACAAACAACTATACAACATATTGCTTAAAATTTCGACAGCATAACGCTTAGCGTACTACTCAGACTTCATACAGCTAATCCCAATCCTACTATCGCTAACAATTCAACCATCGCACAAGCAATAAAAACAAAAACTAAAAACAACGATAAAAACATTCTATATACAAACGAATCCAATTAACCAAACCAATTTACACAATTTTTGCATTTTCCCCAACAATTCGAGAATTCGTCTTCCCACAACATTCACATAATATTTACCTCGACTTATATCAATTTACAACCACACCCCGGCATCGAATTCATAAAATTATCAAGTTGCCCAAGTCAAATTCAACAACCCAAGCCCTAGAATACAATTCTACAATCAAATTTGAATTATTCACATAATCGACGAGTTCAAACGCTAATTACAACAATCCGAACATAATCAATCACAAAATAATTCAACATCATGTTTAATTGCTACTTGGGGTGATATATTTCACCTCACATGCTCAAATTTGACTAAAATCGCCAAAAACTTGAGAGAAACGATGAAAACATACCTTTTAATTGAAGAACCGAAGAAATTTGATGTTTTCCTTGCCTATTAGCGTGGCACGTTGGTTGGGGAGGGGGAATTGGGTGTTTTGGTCGTGGAGGAGGAGAGAAATGGGGAAAAATTGGGCAAAATCCGGGTTAATTTAAAGAAAAATACGCGGGTCACCCGGCAACCCGGTGTGACCCGGCACTGAATAAAGGGCAACGTGTCACGGAGGGTAACGCGGAGCCCCTCCTCCGTGACACGGAGCCAACGCGTTGGCTCTTTGGAAATTTTTAAAAATCTGATTTTGCCTTCAACGTGTCACGGAGGGTAACGCGGAGCCACTCCTCCGTGACACGGAGCCAACGCCCCAGTGCACTGTTTCTTCAATAAAAATTATTTTCATACCTTGCCTTATTTTTCCCGCTTCCATGCATATTTTTCTCCGTTAGACCTGAAAATCACCTCACTAAACGAAATTGGTTAGATTAATAGATTTTCCTACTACCATGAAAAAAATACTAACTAAAACTAAAAAATTTGTACGAAATCAAGAAAAAGAAAAAATAAAATAAAAATACAAATTAATTACACTCTACTAAAAGAAGAAAAAAAATAGAATAGTTTTCTTTTCACGGGTTGCCTCCCGTGCAGCGCCTGGTTTACCGTCGCGGCTCGACGTCCATTATGCTCAATTATCTACTAGGGTGAGGGATGATTTTTCACGATCCTTGTCCTCCCCCCAGTAGTGCTCAACCTCATCTGGTGGCCTTCCTGTTAACTCTCGGGAATCATTCATTATATTAGCATTCCTCTGATCAATCACATTGATCACCGAGAGTCCCTCATTTACAATCGGGAGTTTGGGTGCTTTGTACACGTCAAACACTTCTATCTTGTCATGTGCCCGCATTGTAAGTTGACCTGCAGCTACATCAATTAATGCTTTTCCGGTTGCCAAAAAGGGTCGTCCCAAAATAAATGGGACTTCAGCATCTGGTTCAAAGTCCAGAACAATAAAATCGACCAGAAAAATGAGGGAACCCACTTGCACTAACACATCCTCAACAATACCATCCGGTTTAGCTAAGGACCTGTCCACTAGCTGCAAGATTACGTTGTAGGTCTAGGACTCCCTAGACCTAACTTTCTGAATACCGAAGATGGCATCAGATTTATACTTGCCCCCAAGTCGCATAATCCACGAGCTCGGATACTTTGCCCAATAGTCAGCTGGATAGTAAAACTTCTAGGGTCTTTCAGTTTCGTGGGCAGTCTATTCTGAATCCGGGAAGTGCATTCCTCCGTTAAAGCCACCGTGGCATACTCAGTCAAACGACTTTTGTTAGCCACGATGTCTTTAATATATTTTGCATACTTTGGCACTCCCTGCAAGACATCAACAAGAGGTACGTTAACATGTACCTGTTTAAGCACCTCCATAAATTTCTTGAAACACGCCTCCTCCTTGTGTTTCTTAAGTCGTTGAGGGAACGGGGGTGGAGGCCTTTCTGATTCTGCTTCTTTAGTCTTCCCCCTATCAGAACTTTGTTCCTCCTCAACATCTGCTGCTCCTGACTTTTGAGGTGGTCTTTCCGGTTCCACCTCCTTCAACTGTAAGCCACTCCTCATGGTCACCGCATTTACCTGCTTCGGATTAGGATCCGTGTCGCTAGGTAGTCCTCCTCTGGGTCTTGTATTTTGGGCACTAGCAAATTGCCCAAACTGATATTCAAGGGCCTTGGTCGCCAATTGATTGTTCTTCACTTCGGCTGCCAATTTAACATAGTCAGCTTGCAATTGTGCCTGATTAGCGATCATGGTTTTGAACATCTCCTCAATAGTCGGTGATGGTGGTGGAGGAGGGGCATTGTGATTTCTGAATTGAGCTTGATAGTTTTGTTGCCCTCCTTGATTTCTCTGCATACCCTGACCAGAACTTTGGCCTTGTTGGTTGTTGCTACCCCACGAAAAATTCGGATGGTTCCTCCAATTTGAGTTGTAGCCACTACCAAACTGCTGCTGATTTCTCTGTGCATTGCCCACAAAGTTAACAGACTCAGGATTTGCACCACAGCATACAGCTGAATGCTCACTACTACCACACACTTCACACCACATCTGCTGGACTGCATTGACCGAAGCTGAAGGCTGGTTCAAGTTCATATTGCTGAAGTGATTATTTAACTGATTTTGCAAGGGAGCTATCTGTGCAGCGGTAGCTGTAAATCCATCCACTTCAAGCACTCCCGCTGCTTTCCTTGCTCCACCTCGAGATGAATCTGCATTCCATTCTGGATTGCCTTGTGAAATTCGGTTGAGCAAAGTGTACAGCTCCTCGTAAGTCTTTTCCAGCGCTTGCCCTCCAGCTGCTGAATCTAACAGAATTTTAGTGTGGGGTTCCAAACCCTCAATAAATGTGTGTACCAACACCTCATTGGACTGATGATGATGAGGACAGTCCCGCAACATGGATTTAAATCTTTCCCAGGCTTGATATAGATTTTCTCCCTCCCTCTGTTTAAAACTTAGAATTTGACTTCTAAGTCTGGCTGTTTTACCAGAAGGGAAAAATCTAATCAAAAACTTCCGTGCAAGATCATCCCACGTTGATATAGAATTGGGTGGTTCAGCTTTTAACCACCTCTTGGCTTCACCAAGTAAGGAAAACGGAAATAAGGTGAGCCGAACATAATCAGGTGACACTCCAGCGGGTATATAAGTGTCACTTATCTCCAAAAAGTTTTGGAGATGTTGTTGTGGATCTTCATGAGGGAGACTGGTAAATTGCCCGCTTGTGTGCAAAAGTTGCACCATATTCTGCTTTAATTCAAATCTCCCTCCAGGCTCTGGTTTGCGGATGCTAGAATGTACATTGTTAGCGTGTGGGATTGCCACCTCGTGAACCAGCCTTGCTGCTGCTTCATCGGGCACTAACACTGCCCTCACAACTGGTGGATTTTGTTGCTCCATAATAGATTGTCGGAACAACTGCAGCTTCTTTTGTAGAGCTTCTCTACGTTGACTATGAAATTCACGTTCAGGCTCTAAGTAAGATTCCACCAGCTCCTTGTCCCTTGCCAGTGTTCACAGAAACAAAATCTGCAAAATACAGGCTAAGACCAAGTTGTTAACACTTAAGAAAATAAAAATAAAAATACAGTAAATTTACACTAAACACAATTTCACAAATTTGCCTAGCCTCCCCGGCAACGGCGCCAAAAACTTGTTAGGTGCTATTTCGATTGGTATTATATATTATAAACCGACACGCAAGTGCACGTGGTCAAGCAAGTAATAAAGTGGCTAAGTAAGCCAAGTATCGATCCAAGGAGGCTCAGGGTATGTAAAATTTGCCTAAGTATACTATATTCTTATCTTACTTCTAACTATGCTAACAACAACGTAACCAACAGTTAATTGAGTTTTTGTTTATAAAATATATACTAAAACTATTAACAATTATTTACCGTGAATTTAAACTATGGATATGAGCATGTCAAGGTTAAGAACAAGTAATGAATTCGATTGTAATAATAATCCGGTTAATCTCTTCCTCATGTTGCTAGCCAAGAACAGTAGCCTAGAAATTAAAACTCTCGTATTTAATTTCACTTAAGAATCATAAACCATTCCTCTATATTTCTGTGATCAAATGCAATTTACAACCTAGCAATACAATTCCGGTTCCTAAATTGACTAATACGGCTTTCAAGTATATTTCTATCAAGAAAGCACATCAAAACCCAATTTTCCCAAATCAAGTTAAGAACAATACCCTATTAATTCACAACTTTCCAATTTCTTGCTCTCTCGAGTGAAAGTGGACTTTTTAGATGTACATTAATGTTGGCCAAGCACTAATGCAATAAGAACAAGAATTAATAGAACAACATGAAAGAAGAAGAAGAAAACCATATCATTTACAATCAAAATTCACTACACATGTTCAAAACCTTAGCAAGGAAGAGAATTAGCCACTCATTTGTGGATTGATCATCCTAAAACAAGTGTAAATCATACGTACAATTGATAGAAAGAAGAAAAGAAGAGAAGAAATCCCTTATCTTTTTCGTTCCTCAACTGCTCCTAACCCACGTCCTTGCTCCACCAAGTCTGAACTAAAACTGCACTAATTAAAATAAACCTAAGTGTGCTATTTATACTAGTGGGAAATTTTTCCCGGAATAACAAGCAACGTGTCACGGAGGCCAACGCGGAGCCTTGCCTCCGTGACACGGCGTGGACGCGGACCCTCACTGGAAATCCAGGGTCCGGTAAATTAGCCTCAACGTGGCACGGAGGCCAACGCGGAGGCCTATCTCTGTGACACGGAGCTGTCGCGAGGCTTCACTGGAATTTGTCCATTAATTCCCTCTCCAGGCAGTGTGCCTCCGCGATGGTAGCGTGGCACGGCGCCATCGCGGAGCCCTTATATTCTGCACATTCCAATGTCGTCTCCATGCTCGCATCCAAGTCCAACTCCGATATTTTTCCAACATGCATTTTTGCTCCTAAAAATCATATTTTCCTGCAAAACAAATGCTAATCATGTTGGTTAGTATAAATTCACATTTTATTACCAATTACATGAGAATATATACATATTACTCACAAACAAGGTGAAAATAATACGTTTGAGTATCACTTGGGCATATAAATCTGCCTAAGATCAATCCTCAACAACACATTCAAAATTTTCTGGAGATCAATGATACTTATATCATTACTGGAGTCATATCAGGATCACACTATTTTTGTTCTTCTTTCTTGGAGAAGCAAAGAGGTGATTGAGAGTGGAGCCTCCGAATTTGATTACTACTTAGGGTGATCTAGCTCAAAAATTTATAGATAGGTTCTTTCATCAAGAAAGACAACAAGTCTTCAAAGTGAAATCATGCCTTTCAGGAAGAAGGAAGGAGAATTTTTGTATTAATCCTAGGAGAAGTTCAAGGCACTCCTTCGAGATTGTCCACACCACAACCAATCTAATGAAGTTCTAGCGTACACTTTTATCTAAAGGTTAAACCCTCATACAAAAATTATCTAGATGCAGTAGTGGATGGACAAATTTTGAAGAAGAACTTTGAAGAGATCTAAGCATTGCTGAATAACTTCTCAAAGAGTAACTCTGACAAGCAGGGTGATGTGAAATGTGGTCAGAAGGAAGATGGGTATTAAAGCTTGATGCAAAGTATTCATTGTCTAAACAGATGACTGCAATCTAGAATCAATTAAACAAAATGTCAATGAGGTACTCAACCACATGTACAATAAGTGAAGCAAGCACAGGTATTTTGTGAAATTTACGGAGAAGGGCATACTAGTGATATGTGTCCTGCCAAACCCAGAGTCTATTTATCTTGTGGGTAATACCAACAGAGGTCTGAATATACTCAGAATCAATACGACAATACCTATAATTAAAACTGTGGGAACCATCCTAATTTCTCTTTGGGTGGTAATCAAGGTAATCAGAACTAGTACAGGTCACAGGATGTCACTCCCCGAGCCTACACCCTGGACGTAACACGGTACTTGAAGCCACAAGTGACCCCAAGTAAAACCTTGGTCTATCATACACTAACATTCTGAGTAAATATGCACAACAAAACTAATAAATAACAGCTTCATCAGTTTAAGAAAATGTAAAGACTGAAAGTAATATATCTGAAATACAATTTCGAAAGACAAGTCTGGTCTGAAAGCCAACTACTGAGGAGTTGCTGGGATAGGCCTCCAACTAACCAAGTCTAGAAAAAACCATAACCAAATGAAATAAATAAATAAGGCCCTCGAATAATGAGGACTCACACTCTGATCTGTTGAAGTAGAATGCTCTGAAACTGAGGTAACTATCTTTACTTAACCTGAGAACCTGCAGCTGTATCATGAAATGATACAACATGAAAAGCATGCGTTAGTACTTTGAATGTATTGAGTAACTGGGAGAGACATACTGAATATAAAGACTGAACTGAAATGACACACCATGACCAACAAGTACTGAACTGAACTACTGATATTATCTGAAATGGTCAAGACAACCCTGTCTGATAGTCATGGGCATGCCCTAAGTCTAAATCACTAAATCTGAGATACTGTACTAAACTGAGCTACTTATTCTGATACTGGACTAGACTGACTAGTGGGAGAGTCTATAACCGACATATAACCACGTGAGCTAGACGTGGAGTCTGATGTATACACCCCACCGGTAGGACCCAATATACCTTGTCAGGGTATAAAGGCATGAACTGGGTGATCACAACATATATCTGGGGCCAAACAGGCCAAGTAATACTGTAGCCTATGCTGGAAACGTAGTTTTGGGAACCTGGGTGCGCTGGAACCCCGGCCCTCTCGGTGCTAAATCCTACTCCCACTGGAAAAACTAAACTGAACTACTAAGCTGATAGCTCGAAACTGGCGCCCAAGACTAGTCAGGGACGAATGACTGCATGTAACCTGAGAGCCTTATTAGACCAGATTCTGAAACTGGGTTCTAAGACCGGTCAGAGCTGCTTATCTAGAAGCGTCGTAACCGTCTATAGAACAACTAATAACTGAAATAGAGTCCTGGGGCTGGTCAGAGCTATAACTAAATGTCATGACCACCTAATGGATCTACTGCTGCTATTTTATGAGGATCTACTTGTATCCCTTCACCTGAGACCACATGACCCAAGAAGGTCACAAACTTCAACTAGAATTCACACTTACTGAACTTGGCGAATAACTGGCAATCTCTGAGAGTCTGAGTGCTAACCTTAGGTGATTGACATGCTCTTCCTCATTTCTGGAGTACACCAGAATGTCATCGATAAACACGATGACGAACATATCTAGGTATGGCTTGAAAACCCTGTTCATTAGGTCCATGAAGACTGCTGGGGCATTTGTTAACCCAAAGGACATCACAACAAACTCATAGTGACCATACCGAGTTTTGAATGATGTTTTCGGTATGTCACTTTCTCTAACCCTTAACTGATGGTATCCTGACTGGAGATTGATCTTGGAGAAATAACTGGCTCCCTGAAGCTGGTCAAACAGGTCATCAATTCTAGGTAGGGGATATCTATTCTTGACTGTGACTTTGTTCAGCTGACGGTAATCTATGCACATTCTGAGGGTACCGTCTTTCTTACGCACGAATAGCACTGGAGCACCCCAGGGAGAGATGTTGAGTCTGATAAAACCCATGTCAAGAAGATCTTTTAGCTGCTCCTTCAACTCCTTTAGCATAGATGGAGCCATTCTGTAAGGAGGGATGTAGATGAGCTGAGTATCTGGAAAGAGCTCTATTCTGAAGTCTATTTCCCGTTCAGAGGGAAATCCAGGAAGATCTTCAGGAAATACATCTAGGAACTCGCTGACAACTGGAACTGACTGAATGGTTGGGGCCTCAGAGTTGGAATCTTTGACCCGAACCAAATGATATAAACATCCCTTGGAAATGAGTTTCCAGGCCTTAGGGAAATAAACCTACCCTTAGGCGCTAAACTGCTGCCCGATCATTCTAACACGGGCTCATCTGAAAACTGAAACTTGACAACTCTAGTCCTGCAGTCAACTGAGGCATAACAGGAGTGTAACCAATCCATGCCTAGAATAAGGTCAAAGTTGACCATGTCTAGCTCTATAAGATCAGCTAGAAATATTCTATTCAAGACTGAGAATAGGCAATTTCTATACACCCAATTGGCTCTAACTAACTCGCCAACTGGGGTGGAAACTGAGAAGGGTTCAAAGGACCTCTGGACTGATGCCAAACTAAACTGCTACATATGGAGTTACAAATGAAAGAGTAGCTCCTGGATTTAGGAGGGCATACACATCTAGATGAAAGAGACGTAACATACCAGTAACTACGTCAGGTGAACTTTCCTAATCCTGACGAGAAGAGAGAGCATAAAAATGATTCTGGCGTTGACCGCCATCTATACCTGATGGGTTGGCCTGATGAGTTGGTCGGCCCATTGGAGCTGATGAGGTAGTGGATTGTGATCTCCCTCGCCCTGCTGATGGGCACTCCCTAAGCCTGTGTCCAAGCTGTCCACACATAAAACAGCCCTCTCGTCCCTGAAGGCATTCTCCTGGGTGATTACTACCACACTTGGGACAAGCTGGATACTTGTTTTCTATATTGTGGGCCTGAGATTCAGTGCCAGAAGACCCACCCCTCCGATCCTAGCGAGACCGAAAGGTTGGTGCGCTGACTGAGCTAGGTGCTGGGGCCCTTTGCTGTTGCTGCTGTGGGTGGCTACCACCGCCAGATCTCTGGTGGCCAAAATCTGTATGACCAGTTCTTGCCCTCTTGTTCTTACGTTCCATATCCTTCAGCTTCTCTGCCTCAATCTGCTGGGCATAAACAATTAAGCTAGAAAGATCCATGTCCTTGATTAGCATTGCCGTCCTGCACTCTTTGAGGACCAGGTTAAACACTCCATTTACGAACTTCAGCATGCGAGTCCTTGACTCGGACACCATCTCTGGAGCATACTTTGATAGTCTAGTAAACTCCAGAGCATACTCCTCCACTGTTCAGTTGCCCTGCCATAGGTTCATAAACTCGGCCATACTCCCGGGGAAAGAACCTATCCAGAAAAGCTGTATGAAACTTCTCCCACTCAACCGGTCCTGCTTCTGCTGACCGCCCCTCCTTCCACTGCTCGTACCAAACCTGGGTACCCCTTTTAGTTGGTAGGCAGCTAGGTCAGCACTTTAGGAGGAGCTGACACCCATGATCCTGGTAATCTTTTTTATCTAATCTATAAAGCCTTGTGGGTTCTCTCCTACCTTTGTCACATGAAAGTCTGGAGGGTTCATCCGAGTGAAATCCCGGACCCTGGCAGCAGCTGCAGACCCACTTGTGGATACTGGAACCACCTGCCGTTCACTTGATTAGTGACTGTTTGAGCTAGCAACTGAATGACCGCCCTGAATTCGGTGGTGGATAAGGATTCATCCTGAGGAACTTCCGGAGCCGGTGGAGCAGGTCTGTTGGCGTTTTCAACTCTTCGTCCATTTCCACGCTGAGGAGGCATTATTCACTAAAAGGAAAAGGACACGATTTAGAAAGACGTCTTTGGAATAGGACTTTAACGCATGAAAAAGAACATGAACAAAAGGGGAATTTTCCTAATAACATCTCATAGCCTCCCTATCATAAGTGTGGTGCGTTTCACACCCATGAAAATGACTCTACTTGATGCGGATTTCAAACTTGCTGAGGATACTCTAAACCTAGTGCTCTGATACCAAGTTTGTCATGCCCTGAGCCTATACCATGGACATAACACGGTACTTAAAGCCACAAGTGACCCCAAGTCAAACCCTAGTCTATCATATACTAACATTCTGAGTAAACATGCACAACGGAACTTATAAATAACAGCTTCATCAGTTTAAGGAAATGTAAAGACTGAAATAATATATCTGAAATACAATTCCAAAAGACAAGTCTGGTCTGAAAGCCAACTACTAAGGAGTTTCTAGGACAGGCCCCCAGCTAACTCTAAGTCTAGACAAAACCATAACCAAATGAAATAAATAAACAAGGCCCTCAAATTATGAGGACTCACACTCTGATCTACTGAAGTGGAATGCTCTAAAACTGAGGTAACTATCTGTACTGAACCTGAGAACCTACAGCTGTATCATGAAACGATACAGCATGAAAAGCATGCAACAGTACTTTGAATGTACTGAGTAAGTGGGAGAGACATACTGAATATAAAGACTGAACAGAAATGACTCGCCATGACCAACAAGTACTGAACTGAACTACTGATATAATCTGAAATGGTCAAGACAACCCTGTCTGATAGTCATAGACATGCCCTAAGTCTGAAAATCACTGAATCTGAGATACTGTACTGAAATGAGCTACTTATTTTGATATTGGACTGGACTGACTAGTGGGAGAGTCTATAACCGACATATAACCACGTGAGCTAGACGTGGAGTCCGATGTATACACCCCACCAGTAGGACCCAATACACCTTACCAGGGTATAAAGATATGAACTGTGTGATCGCAATATATATTTGGGGCCAAGAAGGCCAAGTAATATTGTAACCTACGCTGGCAACGTAGTTCTGGAAACCTGGGTGCGCTGGAACCCCGGCCCTCTCGGTGCTAAGTCCTACTCCCACTGGAAAAACTAAACTGAACTACTAAGTTGATAGCTCAAAACTGGGATCAAGACTAGTCAGGGACGAATGACTGCATGTACCTTGAGAGCCTTATCAGATCAGATTCTGAAACTAGGTTCTAAGACCGGTCAGAGTTGCTTATCTAGAAGCGTCATAACCATCTACAGAACAACTAATAACTGAACTGGGGTCCTGGGGCTAGTCAGAGCTATAACTAAATGTAATGACCGCCTAATGGACCAACTGGTGACCTAATGACTCGTTACCAGGTCCAACGAGCCGTCGGATCCTCTCGTCAAGTACACTGGAAAATCTCTACTGACTCCTGATGGGCATATGACGAATCGTCATGACTGGGAATGATGAGTCGTCATGACTGGGAATGACTTGTCGTGTCATCCATTAGGTACACCGGTAAGAAAGCTAAGAAGGACTGTAAACGAAGGACCTAACGGGTCGTTACTGCTGATGATGACTCGTGGTGACCTTCCGTCAAGTACACTGTCTACTTCTCAAATTCTAAAACTCTGGCTTGGCAACGGGTGACTTAACGAGTCGTGCGGACTGATAACGACTCCTGGGGTCATCCGTTGGGAAACTCTAACTTATCATCTTGGCCTCCTTCTCACGGTTGACCTAACGAGTCGTTGGGTCCCTTAACAACCCGACGGGTTGGTCGTTCTGCAACTTTTCTGCAGTTTTTCAGATTTTTTGACTAAGTCCCGGATATTTTGATTTTGAGCTTTCGGGGCATTACACAGGATCACAAGCAGAACTATCAGCCTACACAAGATATAAAGACAACTACTTTTTCTAGTATGGAGAAGATAATAGTTGAAAATCAAAATCCTGATCTTGTAGTTCGCAATGTAGAAAGTCTATTAGGGAGGATTACTTGTGCGCAAAACACTAGACCACATGGGGAATTACCAAATGATACTTATCCAAATCTAAAAACTCCAATAAATGTTCCAACTCTCAGAAACTATAGAGAATTGAAAGAATCGCATCCAAAGAATACACATTAGAGTGAGTCTGAAAAAGAAGGAACTTCAGCTGAGGTGATTAAGTTGAAGCAGCCAACTCAAGAGTCGATGACTAAGCATCCGAATCACATGGTTTCTAAACTTTCTTCTATACCCACGTAGGTTGGTCAAGTAGAAATAAAAGTCTACTTAGAAAAAATTTCTTGAGTTGCCTAAGCAGGTACATGTGAATGTCCCCTTAGTAGACATGTTTCATGGATTTCCAAAGTATGCTAAGTACATCAAGATACAGTGACAAACAAAAACAAGTTCACTGAATATGCAATAGTTGCACTTACTGAATAGTGAACATCCAAAACACAAAGCTGCCGACGAAATTGAAAGATTCGGGCAGCTTTACTATTGAGATCACTATCGGAAAGAGGGTTATTACTAGAACACTTTGTGATTTAAGTGCTATCATAAGTCTCATGTTGTTACTATCGATTTTGAACTAAGGCAAAAACTTTCTTAACTTGGCTTATTTATTTTTGAAAATAGAGTTGCCACCTAATTTTAGAAAAAAAAACTAGAAAACCATTTCTAAAGGCGTTTCAAAAACCTTATTTAAAATGGAGTAGAGTAAGAGTTCAAATAACTTTTTGAAAGAGTTAAACACTTAAAAAATCGCAAATATGATTATCGATGGATTAAAATATTTTTGGCCTAATCTTGTTAAGATACTGCTTTGAAAGAAATATATATTTAAAATTATTTTGAAAATAAACAAAGTCTTATTATCATTTAATCATTCTTCTTATCTCAAAAGTTGAAATAATTTGAATATTTAAATTTCTATTAGAATTTACACTTCAATAATTTTATTCGGGATAAGACTTTGAACTAAATGGTTAGCTCAATTTCTAAATATGGATATTAATCTTACTTGATAACTATGAAGGGATATGCTAAAATCTCCATATTATTCTCACTAGCTTACACGATTTTCGTTTTTTAGGCCTCATTTGTTTGCACTTAATGGAGGTATGAATCTGAATGGTTCAGACCTTAGGCCATTAAGTGTGTTTGTTTTCATTCAGATTTTAAGCACTTATTACATCTGAATAGGTCTTAATCATTAAGATTTGGAACATAGTCTTAACATCATTAAGAGGTATATATGTGTGGATAATTTTCATCATCACTCTG
This sequence comes from Datura wrightii, assembly GCA_035772735.1. Classification (NCBI taxonomy): domain Eukaryota; kingdom Viridiplantae; phylum Streptophyta; class Magnoliopsida; order Solanales; family Solanaceae; genus Datura; species Datura wrightii. The sequence goes on along the minus strand of JASDFA010000018.1, from coordinate 84,476,817 downwards.
TCCATAACCACCAACCACCAACCATTAACCACCTCTATCATCACAACCACCACTATCATTACCATCACCAACCACTAGTCACCACCACCAACTACTACTTCTGCCACCGTTGTCAACCACCATTACCGTCGCCAACCACTCTAATATCAGAACAACCACTGTAACCACCACTACTACCAACCACTACTGTCAATTGGTACTACACATACCCCTCCATAATTATAGTTATATTCACTGCCACCACCACCACTATCATTGTCACCGTCGTCGCCATCTCTACCACCACTATCACTCACTACCACGACTACGATTAATTCCTACTACCAACCACCTTTACCATCACAACTAGCACCGTTGCCAACTACTATCAACACATCTTTAACCACCACATATTCTTCCGCCACTACCATCAAAACTGGCAATTCCTAACATAAACCAACTTCACCATCAGAACCACACCACCAACCGTCACCATCACGTTTGTCACTACAACACCAACCGTCCCCATCATCATAACTATCACTACCACCATTACTAGCAACTATCACCACTACAATTACTAGCTACTAACACCATGCATTACAACGACCACCACTACAAATCATCTCTACCATCAATAGCAAATATAAATATTTTATTTTTTATTAGATAATAATTTTATTTTATTAAATTAATATTTTTTATTTGATGTATATATTTAATATATTTATAATTATATAGAGTTCGGATATTGAAAAACAAACCGTCTTAGTCATTCAATATTCAGATCTAGAGACAACATTTTAATCATTTAAATGTATATTCAAATTCAGACATCTTAATTTTAATGAAAACAAATGAGACGAACCAAGTTTTTTTTTTATATGGAGATCCAATAAGTTTGAAATGCTAAATCTATTTTCACATTATCTGGGAAAAAATAAAAAGCCCTAAGTTAAAACATGCAAATATAAAGAAAGTTATTAAATAATCAAAATTTTCTTTTGGAGTTCAAGTAGAAAATGTTCGCACTCCTACACAAGGAATAAAATAGAGGAAATTTCATAAATGGGCAACAATTTAAAAGAAAATAGATTTAAATAGCAATATTTATTTATTTACATAAAATGACAATATTTTATATGTCATGTGTTGTATTTAATATAGGTAAAACGTAACAAAATACAAATACAAAATATGAAATTTGAGTGATTTTAAAGATTATGTCTCAAATAAAAATGCAGTTACCATAAATTATCGAAGTGATAGTTATTCCATTTTATCAATAACAGGATTCTAATAAATGACAGAATTCTTATTTACCATTACAACTTGTGAAATAAAAAAAAGAAAAAATTTTAAGAAAATAGTTTAGTTCGTGTTACAAAAAAGCAGAATAAGAAAAAGTAAACAATAAATGAATAATTTGTATCATAAAATACAAATAAAATACATACAGGATTATGTATTTGAATGTATGAAAATAGAACTAATATATATTCCTGCTAAAATAAATATTTCGTAAAGATAAATACATAACCATTCCAACAAATACATATTTGAAATATTTAAATGTCTATTTATTTGAATATATGAAAAATAGAACTAATATATATTCCTGCTAAAATAAATATTTTGTAAAGATAAATACATAACCATTCCAACAAATACATATCTAAAATATTTAAATGTATATGTATAACATAATAGCATTATCTTGTTATAATGTATGATTTCGTTTTATTCCATAAATATAATTAAATATATTTATATGTTTTATGAATATATACATCTTGTTAATCGTTTGGATGTTGTATTTTCCGCCATTGATGAAGTTTTGAATATATTTATATGTATGATTTCGTTTTATTCCATAAATATAATTAAATATATTTATATATTTTATGAATATATATACATCTTGTTAATCGTTTGGATGTTGTATTTTCCGCCATTGATGAAGTTTTGAATACTCAAAATACAAAACCCTAAAATTTAAAAATATACACGGTTACAAAATTAAATATCTAAATATATATAATATATAAATTATAAACTGTACAAATATAATTTTCAAAACCAAAAAATAAATCAACTTGAGATTTCAAAATATCATAAAGATATGAATTAAAAAAAAAATAGTTTAGTGAATTAAAGAAGAAAAAAATATATTTAAAATTAAAAAAAATAAAAATCAGGAATGAAACTTACTTGATTTAACAAGATTATGTAACAATTGCGGCGGATTTTGCGAGATTTGTGGGCTGTTAAAGGATGAAAATATGGGTTTGGAGATGAAGAGAGGAGAAGAAATGAGTTGAGTGGGGAGTTACTGCAGCAAATTAAGGAACATAATAAATAAGTAAAAATACAAAGAAAAAGAATAAAAATTGATACATTAAATGAAATAAAGTCATTATGTGTAATTTTTTAAAATTATGGCCATTATATGTAAATAATTTCTTAAATATGATATGATATGTAATTTTTTCAATAAAATAACATACAAATTAAAATATTAATTCTGGGCTTTGCCCAAAATCTGTTACTGCCGAGTCTCGGGCCCAATTATTCCCTTTCTTTGTTCGGTTGATCTGAAATTAGGCCAGCCACTATTTCGGCTATTTGAATATTGAGCATGGGCCCATGTCGCTGCAGCTGCAATCCGCTGCTACTGTTTCTGTTTTCGAGCTGTATGAATAAATTATTTAGGTTTCATGGCCATATATATAATTTCATTTCTGGTAGACAGGAGGCTGACACAAATGCAATGAAGTGTTGGGACTCATGCCCAACATAGAATGTGGAAAAAAATTCTATTTAACTCGCCAAAGTTGTATTTAGAAAAGATAAAAGTAAAATAAGAAATTAGCACATATTTATAACAAATTGCTCAATTGAATACTTAGAATCAATTAAATAATGCTTGACCGGTAATTTTTTAAAAGAAATCCTCTGGTAGCTAAAACTTTGAGCTATGAAATAAAAGCATGCTTTAGAGAAAATAAATTAAAAATTACGTACTGATTTTGACACTAGTATCTAAAAAATAAAATGAAATCATAGCATGCTAATGAATCAGCAAAAAATAAGTAGATTCAGGTTGGTTACTTTAGATTTTTATTCTAAATTATGTTATCACGACAATAAAAATCAAGATTTTAACATATTTAGGTGGTTGGTGAAACTCAACAAAGACACAACAAATTGGAACCTATTGATTTACAACTACTTCTACTTAAGCTCTCATCAGAGAAATCAAGTTAACAAACAAAAGTATTAATTTCTGAATATCATCTAGGCTTCAAGGGGAAAATGACCAAAATCATTTTGGTAACTAATGTGGGCAAAATATGTTTATCTACATTCTATATGTCTTGGCAGAATTGTAGGCAAAGACTGAATACTCAGAAAACTGTAATGGTGACAGAACTGAAATAATTTTCTAGCAATAAACCTGACTCTTACGAAAAACAAAAGGAAGATTTTTGAAAGCCTTAGATTAACTCGAGACTCATTAGTTTATCACATTTTCCCAGTCAAAATTCATGCAAATCATCAAAAGAAATTCAAACTCAATCATCTTGAAGGAATACAAACTGATTTGATAAGAAATAAGATATGGAAAAATATTTGTGAACCCTTAGTAATTGCATAACTTGTTGAAGATGAAACTTACACTTGAAGGAAAAGATACTGTTTAAAAAGATCTTTGGTCTCCAAACAGACTCAAAATGGGGCTATATACAGAAACATGGAGATAACGTATATTTAGAAAAATGTTGATGAATACCACTGTATCAGCAAGCAAACTCCCATGGAACCTAGCATGTATGGTCTGCATATTAACTGTTTAATCAATGAAATCACTTTCTTCTGAACCAAGCTAAAGGACATAAATTTTGATATTCCTCGTACAGTAAATGCTACCACACGTGGAATCATACTCAATTTGATGAAATTGTTTGATCATAAAGGGATTTTCTATAACTTTGCGTGACCAATCATGGATGGGGGAATTGCGTGAATGATGAGATCAACCTAACCTAAAGTCAAGGCTCTTCCCTCGGTTGATGGCGAATCTTGATTGAACTGACACTAGGAACCAATTGAAGAGGGGAGGGGGGTGGGGTGGGGGGGTGGGGGTGGGGGGGTGGGGGTGGGGGGGATAAAGAGATTTTGTTTAGATTACAAACTCTGCCTTCTTAAAAATTTAGCCAGAGATGCCCAGTTCTTAATATTTAGCAGAAAACATGTCAAACCTAGTGTTTAGAAAAATTGACGAGTTATCACACACAATATAAGGATTCCACCGTAAATCTTATAGCAACCAGATAAAGAAAATTCTTTTCCTTTTAATCTCAAAGAGCTATGATAAACTTACAGAGATACAAAAGACAGAAGGTTTAAAACGTCTTAGAGAAACATTTAACTTTTTTAATCTAACTCAGAGCCTGAATAACTCCTTGACAGTATCAAGTTATCACAAAATATATTCTAGTAACATCTAGTGATACAGAGATTGAACATATCCACATATAGCAGGGTTTATGCTACTATAAACAAGCAGGGAAAGGGAACTAGGATTGAAATAGGCCAAACACACCCTCCTTAGAAGGAAACATTAAAAACCTAAACAAAATTTACGACTGACTCCAGTCAGGAAACTCATGCCTCTGTTTTGCTTACTCAACTAAAAGAAAAATATTTAAAACATTTAAAGATTATAGTATCCAGATGAAACATATATACAAATCCATTTGAGATTCTTTAAATGAAATATTAAAACTTAAACAAAGAATGGAGGACCATGACCATTCCTTACCCTTATCTTAATTATCTATCCTAAACACATAGAAACTAAAAGTAGAAAAAGAAATAAGCAAACTATACTAAACACCAAAATAAAGAAAAGACAACAAATAACACTGAAATAAAAGGAGAGAGGGGATTTATCACTGCTTGGAGGGACATAACAATGATAATTTTTGCCAGAAATAATCTTGCAAACTTTTTGATTGATTTGTATGCATTTTCTCAAGAAATGGGAGGATGATAGGTTAAATCAACTCTAGGGTTCATTGAGGGTGAGGAAGATTTACGACAGCCGTAGAGGATTAGGATTCGTGGTCAGATGGAAGGAGAGAAAAATAAGAGATAGGATGGGGTCTTTGGGAAAAGACAAAATTGGCACGGTACTTTCTTCTTAAATTAACATAAAATAGCTCATTTTTAATTAATTGACATAGAATAAGTTTTTTTTATAAAAAAGAAAAGGTTAAAAATACCCCTTTATTTTACTATATTAGCTAATTTTGCTCATAGTTATACTATAGGGCCAAATATATCCCGCCGTTAATAAAGTAAACAAAATTGTCTCTCAATTGGATGGAATTCTTCAAATTGACTTAAATACCCAATTTCAATTAAATTATCCATTTTTACTTTAAATCCGAACCCGATCCACTAAACTAAACAAACTCATTAGGATTTAACTATTCAAAACAAAACAAGTTCTCAAATTATTCAAAGAAAAAACCTTAGAAATAAAAGGAGTTCGATCATACAGTTATTTCTCCTCCAAAAATATTAGAACAAACAAAATATAAATTAAATATTTACTAAATCTCTTCATATATGAAGCCTGATTTGGTAAATATTTGGTTGCTATTTTGTTTGTTCCAATATTTTTGGAGGAGAAATAACTGTATGATCGAACTCCCTTTATTTCTAAGGCTTTTTCTTTGAATAATTTGAGAACTTGTTTTGTTTTGAATAATTAAATTCTAATGAGTTTATTTAGTTTAGTGGGTCGCGTTCAGATTTAAAGGAAAAATGGGTAATTTAATTGAAATTGGGTATTTTGAGTCAATTTGGGGGATTCCATCCAATTGAAGGCAATTTTGTTTACTTTGTTAACGACAGGGTATATTTGGCCATATAGTATAACCAGAGGTAACGTTAGCTAATATACTAAAATAGAGGGGTATTTTTGACCCTTTTTTCTTTTTTATAATTAATTAATGGGTTAAAATTGCCCATTACAAATGTCCCTAAAAGTTGAGAAAAAATAGGGCGGTTATTTTTTAAAAAATCGTGAAGTTTTTTGATTTATATTGAAATTGTCAGTTTTTTTTAAAAAAATTATTGCAATAGTTATATTTAATAGAAAATCAAAATTTTGTTTGATTGAAGTTTCACTTTTTTATGGGACATCTAGGATTTAAATATTTTAAAAATTATTTGATCAATTTTTTATTTAAAATACACGAATTTACTTAAAAATTTATAACCTTTTCATTATTTAGCAGGAAATTGACATTATTTTTTAATCTTTATTTAATTATATGACAACTTTTTATTATAAATACACAGTTTACTAGAAGAAACTTGAAAGCTTTTCACTTTTTTATGGGAACTTGACAGATTTTTTATTTAGTTTTAATTGGGAATGACAAATTTGTCTTATTTAAAAAAAATTCTATAACAAATCTATTTTAAATAACCACAATTATCAATAAAAAAAGACAAAGTATTTCACTTTATTGGGAATTTGAAAGTATTTTTTTAAAAATTTAATATTGAAGGTAATTAACTTTACGTTGTTATGAAAACATGACGGTTTTTTTTTTAATTATTATATTGGATGATCAATTATATTTTTAAAATTATACATGATTTATTTTTTATGGAAATTGACTATAATAAAGTATACATATATACATCAAATTTTATACGTAAAAGTACATAATGAGAAAGAAATAAACATGCAATATTAAAGACAATTAAAACAAAAAGTTCCATGAATACAAATCTGAATAAATTTTTGAATTCAAATATGATTATAGTCGATGTATACTATAATAATATATGCATATATACATCAATTATTATATGTAATAAGTACATGGTGAGAAAGAAAAAAATTTCATGAATACAAATTTGAATAAATATTTGGATACAATTATGAATACAATCGATGTATACTATAATAATATATACATTATACATCAAATTTTATATGTAAAAGTACATGGAGAGAAAGAAATAAACACGCAATATTCAAGATAATTGAAAAAAGGGTCCCATGAATACAAATCTAAATAAATTTTTGAATACAAATGTGATTATAGTCAATGTATATTTTAATGATGTATACATATATACATCGATTATTATACGTAAAAGTACATGGTGATAAAAAATAAACACGCAATATTCAAAATAAATTTTAAAAAGGTTCCATGAATACAAATCTGATTAATTTTTTGAAACAATTTCAGAATATATATACATTCAATAAATATTGACATATATGTTCAATAATTGTTAGAATGTAAAATTTCTAAATGTATACATCAAACAGATGTAAAGGTAAATATTATAATATATTAGTTATTCAATATTTTTCATTCGTATAAAATATATAAACATATAAATTTGACTAATTAAAATTTATGAATGTATCTGAAAGTTTTCTTGAATGAAACGTTAATGTTGGTATCTGTTTTGCATCATCACTTAATGCAACAGAATTTAAAAAAGACTGTTTATGCAATTTTGTGGGCAACTATTCCTTTTCTTAAGGAAAAAAATTACAGTTAAAATTCTTATGTATACAATTATTAAATTCCTAAATTTATGCCTATGGAGAAACCACAATATTATTTTTAATATTGAGGAACTGTTTACTAATTTTTGTCCATAAATTGCCAATATTTAGAGGTTAGGATTTTGTTAATATTTTTTGGGTTATAAAAATGTCAATTTTATTTTAAACTTATACTTTTGTGTCAATCCCCCGAGAATAAAGAGGAGTTTGGGCCCTGTTGGAGCGATTCTATCCGTTTGAGGCCCAATAAAAGGAGTTACAGAATGGGTTAAATCAGAGGTTAAATGACTATAACTGCAACTAGACTATGGCGAAAATATTACAATATTAGCCAAATCAAATTTATATTGTAACTAAATTGACTATTAAAATGAATTTGACATAATTTAAATAAAGATTGAGTTAAATTAAACATTAGGGATTGGGGAAAACAGGTGAATTATAAAGTCAGGGAAGGGGTAAATCGAAGGCCCATCAAAATTGGGCATGGACGAGCCTTGACTAATCGATGAAGTTTCTAAATTTTGATAGGTTAAAATAATAACCTTAAAAAATTAACTAATTATAATAATTGAACTATAATTGACTTGTTTTGATTAGACAAAAAAGAAGAAGAAATACCCACTTAGCTAAAACTTTATTTTACATAAATAGATTTCAAATTGGTAAATACTTAGAAGGAAACTGTTATTAATTTACATAGGCCTAAATAATACTAAAAATTTATTACATAAAAATATACAAAACATATATTAGGCTATTTAGCCAAAAAAGATGGCGAAATGATCCTGAAAAAAAATTAAGAAATATTTGACTTTTGTAAATATTTATTTCACTCTGTTTCAAATTGAAGAAGATTGATTAATTAATTAAAAATTGTGAATAACCAAAATTGAGTTCAACTATTGTCCTTTTCTTTATCCAAGGATGATGAAAGAAGCCCAGACAAAGAAAATTGACAAATTTGATTTTGTTCAACTACTAATACATCTCTAGAAAAAGGAAAATGACACAAATTTGAGGAATTATGGTCAGATCCCTGTGTTGAATTTTCTACATATCTTAGGTTACATGAGAATTCAGACCATATGTAGTTAAAAATACGCTTGACTTATGCACGATTCCAAAGATGTTTCCAAAAGCTTCCCCTATATAAAATTATTAAGAGACTGGGGAGCTTGGGAATGTGTGGGTTAAAGATTTATTGGAATATAACTGAAATTCAACATCGAGCTCACCTATATATCCCCTAAATCAGAAATTAGGCTACATGTAGTTCGACTCAATCAATTGAAAAGGTGTTTGTTATGTTAAGGTGACCTTTAGCTTAAGATAGATGACAAGATAATATGAGTATGAAAAAGAGGCTTGCAACCTCTTAACAATTAATATGGTGTACTTCACACCCATAAGTAAGAACTTGCACTAATATAGTTTTCAAAGCTCTAGATGTATTTTTAACGAATGGTGCTCCAGTATTGACTCAAAGATTAGCTAGATGCGAAACTAGAGAAATTTGACCAAAAGGAATAACCCACATGCCTTCTTACAGAGGTATAGTTTGATTGTAGTGAAAAGTAATCCTCAACTCTCGTTCAAAGAATTTGATATTCCTCTTCAGCAATGCCCGCGTTCACTGCTAAAAAAAAGTTTCATGTTACTCCCCATGCACCTGATCCTCATATAAAATAGTATATGATAATTCTTTTAATTGGCATTATTTGACGGTCTTGAATATACTACATTTTTTATCTTCTAAATGGCCTAAGAGTGAACATTGATAGCTTCTTTTGTGATTGATGTCATCCTCTACGGGATGCATTTGAGAAATGCTCACAATGGCTGCTTGAAAATAAATGTCATCTATTCGGGTGTTCCGGTAGGGGTTAAAAATCGACACGCAAGTGCACGTGGTCAAACAAGTAATAAAGTGGCTAAGTAGCCAAGTATCGATCCAAGGAGGCTCAAGATATGTAAAGTTGCCTAGTTTACTATATTCCTATTTCACTTCTAATTATGCTAACAACAATGTAACCAACAGTTACTTGAGTTTTTGTTTCTAAACTATATATACTAAAATTAATAACAACTATTTACTGTGAATTTAGACAATGGATATGAACATGCCAAGGTTAAGAACAAGTAATGAACTTGATAATCATGATAGTTTGGTTAATCTCTTCTTCATGTTGCTAGCCAAGAACATTCGCCTAGAAATTAAAACTCTCGTATTTAATTTCACTTTAGAATCATAAACCATCCGTCTACATTTCTGTGATCAAATGCAATTTATGACCTAGCAATACAATTCCGGTTCCTAAATTGACTAATACGGCTTTCAAGTATATTTCTATCAGGAAAGCACATCAAAACCCAATTTTCCAAAATCAAGTTAAGAACAATACCCTATTAATTCACAACTTTCCAATTTCTTGCTCTTTCGAGTGAAATTGGACTTTTTAGATGTACATTAATGTCGGCCACACACTAATGCAGTAAGAATAAGAATTAATAGAACAACATGGAAGAAGAAGAAGAAAACCATATCAATTATAATCAAAATTCATTACAAGTGACAAAACCTCAGCAAGGAAGAGAATTAGCCACTCATTTGTGGATTGATCATCCTAAAATGAGTGTAAATCATACGTACAATTGATAGAAAGAAGAAAAGAAGAGAAGAAATCCCTTATCTTTTTCGTTCCTCAACTGCTCCTAACCCACGTCCTTGCTCTCCACTTCTGAACTCAGTCTAAAAACTAAAAACTCCTTAAAATAAACCTAAGTGTGCTATTTATACTAGTGGAAAATTTTTCCCGGAATAACAAGCAACGTGTCACGGAGGCCAACGCGGAGCACTGCCTCCGTGACACGGCGTGGACGCGGACCTTCACTGGAATTTCAGGGTCCAGTAAATTAGCCTCAACGTGGCACAGAGGCCAACGCGGAGGCCTCTCTCCGTGCCACGGAGCTGACGCGATGGCACACTGGAAATTGTCATTTTAATTCCTGTTCAGGCAGTGTGCTACCGCGATGGTAGCGTGGCACGGCTCCAGCGCGGAGCCCCTATAAAATGTGCATTCCAATGTCTTTTCCACGCTCGCATCCAAGTCCAACTCCGATATAGTTCCAACATGCATTTTAGCTCCTAAAAATCACATTTACCTGCAAAATAAATGCTAATCATGTTGGTTAGTATAAATTCGCATTTTATTACCAATTACATGATATTATATACACATTGCACAAAAAACAAGGTAAAAATGATACGTTTGAGTATCACTTGGGCATATAAATCTGCCCAAGATCACTTACCCCACACTTAAATCCTTGTTCGTCCTCGAACAACATATACACAAATCATGCAAATTACATCCCAACCTTCGTCACTATGGTGCGACCATTTACGCTACGGTCATACCGATTATTCAATTTTTGCAAATCATCACGAAAACATGCTTGGTCTTACAATACAATGACCTTTAATACATCAAGACTTTCTAGACCTTTAAGAATTGATTCTTGATATCGACAAACTCATGCAAATCAGCTAATCAAGAAATCCGACACGAAAATCAATCTTTCCTCAAGCATGTGCCCTCACAACTCAAGAGAATCTTCCCCTTTATGTTCATGCAGCACACAAACATTCAAGTAGGGGCATACAAAAATTAATTTCACTCACTCTCCCAAAAGAATTCACATGCCTCATGTCATGACCCATAAGCTTGCCCCTAGTGTATTACTCCACTAATATAAAGAAATGCAATGTAAGATCACGTAGGACTTTAATGGGTTGTAACGGGGCTATGGATCTAGTATATATATATTGGGTTAGCCAATAATAGTCGCTAGCATCCTTAAGCGCCTTTTCAACTCATTCCCATCGACTTATGGACATTGTTCCTCTCTTTCCTCTTTTTCTCCCATTCATGCTGGTTTCCTTTCGTAGAGCCCATTTCATCAAACACACTTGAAACAAAACAAAGGGTTTTCATGTACCCTCACTATCATTTAATTATAGCAAGTGCCTCTTCAACATCATCTTTTCTTTCTTCACTCTGCTTTTCTTTTTCTTTTCACTCTTTAACACTTTGGGAAACATTGTCTTTTCTTTGTAAGCGCTTAAGAGTTTCGTATAGACTTTAAGGCTAATGAAAATAAGGAATAAAGCTTAGTTTATACAAGTTTGGACAAAAGAAAGAAAGAAATCGGCTAAAGGCTCAACGGGCTGACTAGGGTATACAACATATAAAAAGGTAGAATTTGACAAGAAAAAAATGGAATCTATCGGTTAAAACAAAGAAATGCCTACATCCTTTCCAACACAACACTTCCTTCATTTCGTTTTGTATACACACCAGGAAAGTTCTAAACAATTCACAATGGCATGGAATAACAATACCTCACTTCACACTTCGTGCACATGCTCGAATCAAGATGCATTCACAGACTCTCTAATTAGCCAATCACATGAATTCAAAATTAAGCCTCAATCATACTGAATCAAATTCTATAGCCTAGGTAACTCAACATATTTATCAAATTGCATGCTTTCAAACGAATCATTTTCACATTTTGAACATCAGTTACACACGCAATGAAATTTTAGCAACCATAAGCAACTACAGTTTATTGATGCAATCCACCAAAGAAAAAAATAAAAACAAATAAAAATCTTACTCCTACCGACTACATTTCCCTTAAGACGGTCGTCATCCATCCATCATAGGGAACGGTCACTAACTATGACATCGGTTCAATGGGACTATTCTCGGTAAAAGAACCGAAAACAAACTCCGAGAAACCCAAAAAAATAAAAATCGAAAAATTTTGCAACACATCGATCATTTCGATAGAAAGAAAATATTTACAAGTGCAAAATATTTTCGCGCAAATTTGTGAAAAATATCGATCATCTCGATAGAAAAAAATATTTACAAACTATTTACAAAATATTTACACTGACAACCATAACTTTTCATAACACACATCATTAGCCACAAAACAAATATATAAAGATACATCACCAAACAGTTCACAACAGGGAAAGCACAAACATTCATCCAAACCAAGGAAAAACATACAGCAAATTAGAGCCCAAGTCCCAGCACCTAGCTACTCCCCACCCCACAGTTAAATCGAACACTGTCCCCAGTGTTCACAAAAATTACAACACAAAAAATTCGGGTGGTGGAACTCCCTGATTAGTCGAAATATTCGACTTCTTCATCCGGTGCTGCGGCCTCGTCGCCCAAGTCTGAATCAGCTCCATCGTCGTCATCGGACTCCACATCGGAGTCCTCCCGACGCGTCTCTTCATCAGTAGGGACATCGTCATCCGTCGGCTCCACGAAGGCTGGTCCCACCCGACATAAGGCTCTGGCGTTCTCGCCAAAGGGGTAGTCCAGCTCCAGCTGCCATAATTCTTCCTCGGTGGCTGGTCTCCCACCAATCCGTAGCTGTAGCATCTGCATGCCAAACATACGGGCCATGTACTGATCGTCACGAGCATGTCGCTCGCCCAAAGTCAGTACTGGTTTGTGTGTAGTGTCGGGGGCCTTAGTCTTTGTCACATCGAGGGCCCCCGCTCCAACTGCGGAATGTAGTCCAAGGCTTCTTCCTCAATGTCGAGGCCTCGGAGGAAGGTGGTGATGAGTCTGCCAAACCCATATCTGTGGCCCTGGTGCAGTCTGGCTCTCTTCATGGCGGATATTATTACCGCCCCAACATTAATCTCAAGCCCTTTCATAAGGGCATACACCAAGCAGACACGGTCCCGGGTCACGTCCGTCATATGAACTCCCGGGATCAAACACGAACACACAATCTTCAGCCATATTCTGGCCTCCCTGTTCATCTGCGAATAAGGCAGCGTCTGGTGGTAACCCCTCTTCTTATGTCTACTCCATCAGGCTGTGGATCGAGCCCCACACAACGTACGTCTGATGTCGGCGTACGGTGGGGTGATGTTTAGCTGGCGGAGAACGTGGGCGTCTGTGTCCCGCGCTCCAACGATGGCATTCAGCTGCTGGGGTTCCAGAGTGACAATCTGCCCTCTAATTTTCACTGTGTGGCTTCTGATGGCCGGGTTCCAATTTGCGCAGAACTCTCGGACCAAGTGAAGGTTGCACTCCTTGGGCTCCTGAAAGATAAAGCTGAGCCCAGCTGCTTCAATTCTCTATACAATGCGAGGGAACTCCTGTGCGAGTGGTTCCCGTGCAATATGTTCTTCCGGGAAGTACTTGCTCTCCTTATGCTTATTATACCATTTCTTTCCTTCCTCGGTTACCCATCTTGTTCCGTATTGGCGGCGTTGGCCGCGCGGAACAACGGGTGCAGCTGGGACTGCGGTGCCCAGTATCATCCTTTTCCTACCGGTGCCTGAGGTAGAAGCACCCTTGCCTTTATCTTGTCTGCTCGCCATTGTACCTGTCAATTTACACAAACAAGCACAAAGTTAAGCTAAAAACTTGTTAACTTCGGCTAAGGTTGGGTTACACAACATTTACCCCACACTTAGGCCTTAGCTACTTCTACAAATTACGGCAAGGATAACTCTAATTACACCACAGACAACACTATACACTTCATGCTTAGTGCGTTCACAAAAAAATTTCGACAGCATAACGGTTAGCGTACTACTCAGACTTCATACAGCTAATCCCAATCCTACTATCGCTAACAATTCACACATCGCACTTCGCAACAAAAACAACAACAAAATAAAAACAATGATAAAAACATTCTATATACAATCTAATCCAAACAATCTAACCAATTTACACACTTTTTGCATTTTCCCAAAAAAAGTCCGAGAATTTGTCGTCTTTTAACATTTACACAATACTTACCACGACTTCTCTCAAATTACAAACACACCCCGACATCTAATTTGCCGACTTATCAAGTCACTCAAGTTAAATTCAACAACTCATGCCCTAGAATACAATTCTATAATCAAATTCGAATTATTTAGGCAATCGATAAGTTCAAACGCTAAATACAACAATCCAAACATATGTCAATCACAAATAATCCAACATTCATATTTAATTTCTACCTAGGGTGATATATCTCACCTCACATGCCCAAATTTGACTAAAATCGCCAAAAAATTGAGATAGACGATGAAAACATACCTTTGAATTGAGAAACCGAAGAAACATGACGTATTCCTTGCCTAGGAACGTGGCACGGTGCTTGGGGAGGGGGAAATAGGTGTTTTGGTCGCGGAGGGAAGAGGGAATGGGAAGAAATGGGGCGAAATCGGGGGTTTTAATTTAAGAAAACACGCGGGTCACCCGGCAACCCGGTGTGACCCGGCATCAAATACACGGCAACGTGTCACGGAGGGTAACGCGGAGACCCTCCTCCGTGACACGGAGCCAACGCGTTGGCTTACTGGAATTTTTGAAAAATCCGGATTTTGCCTTCAACGTGTCACGGAGGGTAACGCGGAGCCCTACCTCTGTGACACGGCGCCAACGCGCCAATGCACTGTTTCTTCAATTAATTTAATTTTTCATACCTTGCCTCATTTTCTCGATTCCATGTATATTTCCTCCGTTATACCTGAAAATCACCTCACTAAATAAAAATTGGTTAGATTAATAGATTTCCTAACTAAAATAAAAAATACTAACTAAAATGAAAATCTAAACCTAATCAAGTAAAGAAAAAGAAAAATAACAATTGGAAATAAAAAAATAAAAATAAAAATAAAGATAAAAATTAACTACACTGTGCAAAAAGAAGAAAAATAAAATATTTTTCTCACGGGTTGCCTCCCGTGCAGCGCCTGGTTTACCGTCGCGGCTCGACGTCCTTTATGCTCACTTGTCTACTAGGGTGATGGACGATTTGTCCCGATCATGGTCATCCCCCCAGTAGTGCTTGCATCTCTGCCCATTTACCAAGAACGTAGCACTCCTATCTTCTTGCCACAGTTCTACCGCCCCGTGAGGGGTCATTCTCACCACTTCAAACGGTCCAGACCATTTAGACCTCAGCTTACCAGGAAACAATTTCAATCTTGAATTAAAAAGCAAAGCTTTCTGTCCTGGTTCGAAAATGCGATGCACCACATGCTTGTCATGCCATCTTTTGGTTCTTTCCTTGTAGTACTTCACACTCTCATAGGCATGCTAGCGAAATTCATCAAGTTCGCTGAGCTGCATCAGTCTCTTTTTACCCGCTAGCTCTGAGTCCATATTTAGCTTTCTGACAGCCCAGAAAGCTCGATGCTCAAGTTCAACCGGGAGATGACATGCTTTGCCATAGACCAATCGGTATGGTGACGTTCCAATCGATGTCTTATAAGCAGTTCGGTATGCCCACAACGCATCATCAAGTTTACTAGACCAATCATTCCGTTGTGTGTTCACCGTTTTCTGAAGAATCTGTTTTACCTCCCTATTTGACACCTCTACTTTCCCACTAGTTTGTGGGTGATATGCTGTGGCCACTTTATGGCGCACCCCATACTTAGCCAGTAATTTCTTGAAACTTGCATTGACAAAATGAGCCCCTCCGTCACTGATAATTGCTCGGGGTGTCCCAAACCTTGTGAGGATGTGTTTTTTCACAAATTTCGTTACTACCTTGTTATCATTCCTGGGGCAAGCTATTGCTTCCACCCATTTTGATACATAATCTACAGCCACCAAGATGTAACGATTTCCAAATGACGGTGGGAATGGACCCATGAAATCAATGCCCCATACATCAAGGGCTCAACTTCCAGTATGTTCTGCAAAGGCATCTCTTGTCTTCTGCCAATTGATCCTGTCCGCTGACATCTGTCACACATTTTGACATACGCCATAGAGTCTCTGAACAGTGTTGGCCAAAAGAAACCCGACTGAAGAACCTTATGTGCTGTTCTCTCACCTCCGTGATGCCCTCAATACAACGAAGAATGGCAGCCCCTTAACACTTCTGCTATCTGACTCTCTGGGATGCATCTTCTCATCACCTGGTCTGGTCCCTGCTTGAACAAATATGGCTCATCCCATACATAATGTCGGCTGTCATGCCTCAATTTCCTTCTTTGCTGGTCTGTTGTTTCATGTGGGTAAACTCCGCTCAATAGCAAGTTGACTATGTCAGCATACCAGGGAACTTCAGCTTCTCCCACTGCCAAGAGTTGCTCATCTGGGAAGTCCTCATTAATGTCATCACTTTCCATCATATGTGACCGACTTTCCAGTCGTGATAGGTGATCTGCTACTTGATTTTCACTCCCCTTTCTGTCTCTAATCTCAAGGTCAAACTCCTGTAGCAATAAGATCCATCTGATCAATCTGGGCTTAGCATCTTTCTTGTTGAATAGGTACCGAATAGCTGCATGATCAGTGTACACCACCACTTTCGAACCCACCAAATAAGACCGGAACTTGTCAAATGCAAACACCAGAGCTAGCATTTCCTTTTCTGTGACTGTGTAATTACTCTGAGCCGGATTTAGTGTCTTGCTTGCATAGTAAATAGAATGAAAAATTCTATTTTTCCGTTGTCCCAATACAGCTCCCACAGCCACATCGCTGGCGTCACACATCAGCTCAAATGGTTGTTCCCAATCAGGAGAAGTAAGTATAGGTGCTTCTATCAATTTCTACTTCAATTTTTCAAATGCTGTAACACACTCATCATCCAACTCAAACTTTACCTCCTTTTCTAACAGTCTGCATAGTGGTCTAGAAATGTTGGAAAAGTTTTTAATGAACCGTCTGTAGAATCCCGCATGCCCCAGAAAACTGCGCACACCTTTCACTGACACTGGTGGTGGCAATTTTTCAATAACCTCGATCTTAGCACGATCAACTTCCAACCCCTTTTTAGACACTTTGTGGCCGTCCCAGGACAATTCCCTCCTTCACTAAGAAGTGGCATTTCTCCCAGTTTAGCACAAGGTTGGATTCTTCACATCGAGCTAGCACCCTGTCAAGATTCTGCAAACAAGTAGCAAACGAATTACCGAAAACAGAAAAATCATCCATAAATACCTCAACAAAATCCTCAACCATGTCATGGAAAATAGCCATCATGCATCTCTGGAATGTGGCGGGTGCGTTGCATAACCCAAACGGCATCCGCCTGAAAGCATAGGTCCCATAGGGACAGGTGAAAGTAGTCTTCTCTTGATTTCTCTGCATACCCTGACTAGAACTTTGGCCTTGTTGGTTGTTGCTACCCCACGAAAAATTCGGATGGTTTCTCCAATTTGAGTTGTAGCCACTACCAAACTGCTGCTGATTTCTCTGTGCATTGCCCACAAAGTTAACAGAATCAGGATTTGCACCACAGCATTCAGCTGAATGCTCACTACTACCACACACTTCACACCACATCTGTTGAACTGCATTGACTGAAGTTGAAGGCTGGTTAAAATTCATATTGCTGAAGTGAGTGTTTAACTGATTTTGCAAAGCGGCTATCTGTGCAGCGATAACTGTAAACCCATCCACTTCAAGCACTCCCGCTGCTTTCCTTGCTCCACCTCTTGAAGAATCTGCATTCCATTCTGGATTGCCTTGTGAAATTCGGTTGAGCAAAGTGTACAGCTCCTCGTAAGTCTTTTCCAGCGCTTGCCCTCCAGCTGCTGAATCTAACAGAATTTTAGTGTGGGGTTCCAAACCCTCAATAAATGTGTGTACCAACACCTCATTGGACTGATGATGATGAGGACAGTCCCGCAACATGGATTTAAATCTTTCCCAGGCTTGATATAGATTTTCTCCCTCCCTCTGTTTAAAACTTAGAATTTGACTTCTAAGTCTGGCTGTTTTACCAGAAGGGAAAAATCTAATCAGAAACTTCCGTGCAAGATCATTCCACGTTGATATAGAATTGGGTGGTTCAGCTTTTAACAACCTCTTGGCTTCACCAAGTAAGGAAAACGGAAATAAGGTGAGCCGAACATAATCAGGTGACACTCCAGCGGGTATATAAGTGTCACTTATCTCCAAAAAGTTTTGGAGATGTTGTTGTGGATCTTCATGAGGGAGACCGGTAAATTGCCCGCTTGTGTGCAACAGTTGCACCATATTCTGCTTTAATTCAAACCTCCCTCCAGGCTCTGGTTTGCGGATACTAGAATGTACATTGTTGGCGTGTGGGATTGCCTTCTCGCAAACCGGCCTTGCTGCTGCTTCATCGGGCACTAACACTGCCCTCACAACTGGTGGATTTTGTTGCTCCATAATAGATTGTCGGAACAACTGCAGCTTCTTTTGTAGAGCTTCTCTACGTTGACTATGAAATTCATGTTCAGGCTCTAAGTAAGATTCCACCAGCTCCTTGTCCCTTGCCAGTGTTCACAAAAACAAAATCTGCAAAATACAGGCTAAGACCAAGTTGTTAACACTTAAGAAAATAAAAATAAAAATACAGTAAATTTACACTAAACACAATTTCACAAATCGCCTAGCCTCCCCGGCAACGGCGCCAAAAAAATTGTTCGGATGTTCCGGTAGGGGTTAAAAACCGACACGCAAGTGCACGTGGTCAAACAAGTAATAAAGTGGCTAAGTAGCCAAGTATCGATCCAAGGAGGCTAAAGATATGTAAAGTTGCCTAGTTTACTATATTCCTATTTCACTTCTAATTATGCTAACAACAATGTAACCAACAGTTACTTGAGTTTTTGTTTCTAAACTATATATACTAAAATTAATAACAACTATTTACTGTGAATTTAGACAATGGATATGAACATGCCAAGGTTAAGAACAAGTAATGAACTTGATAATCATGATAATTTGGTTAATCTCTTCTTCATGTTGCTAGCCAAGAACATTCGCCTAGAAATTAAAACTCTCGTATTTAATTTCACTTTAGAATCATAAACCATCCGTCTACATTTCTGTGATCAAATGCAATTTATGACCTAGCAATACAATTCCGGTTCCTAAATTGACTAATACGGCTTTCAAGTATATTTCTATCAGGAAAGCACATCAAAACCCAATTTTCCCAAATCAAGTTAAGAACAATACCCTATTAATTCACAACTTTCCAATTTCTTGCTCTTTCGAGTGAAATTGGACTTTTTAGATGTACATTAATGTCGGCCACACACTAATGCAGTAAGAACAAGAATTAATAGAACAACATGGAAGAAGAAGAAGAAAACCATATCAATTATAATCAAAATTCATTACAAGTGACAAAACCTCAGCAAGGAAGAGAATTAGCCACTCATTTGTGGATTGATCATCCTAAAATGAGTGTAAATCATACGTACAATTGATAGAAAGAAGAAAAGAAGAGAAGAAATCCCTTAGCTTTGTCATTCCTCAACTTCTCCTAACCCACGTCCTTGCTCTCCACTTCTGAACTCAGTCTAAAAACTAAAAACTCCTTAAAATAAACCTAAGTGTGCTATTTATACTAGTGGGAAATTTTTCCCGGAATAACAAGCAACGTGTCACGGAGGCCAACGCGGAGCACTGCCTCCGTGACACGGCGTGGACGCGGACCTTCACTGGAATTTCAGGGTCCGGTAAATTAGCCTCAATGTGGCACGGAGGCCAACGCGGAGGCCTCTCTCCGTGCCACGGAGCTGACGCGATGGCACACTGGAAATTGCCATTTTAATTCCTGTTCAGGTAGTGTACTACCGCGATGGTAGCGTGGCATGGCTCCATCGCGGAGCCCCTATAAAATGTGCATTCAGATGTCTTTTCCACGCTCGCATCCAAGTCAAACTCCGATATAGTTCCAACATGCATTTTAGCTCCTAAAAATCACATTTACCTGTAAAACAAATGCTAATCATGTTGGTTAGTATAAATTCGCATTTTATTACCAATTACATGATATTATATACACATTGCACAACAAACAAGGTAAAAATGATACGTTTGAGTATCACTTGGGCATATAAATCTGCCCAAGATCATCATCTCCATCGAGTTGAATTGATTGTAGATATCCTTGGCTTTTACGACAATGAACATCATCTTTCACCGGATTGACTTGAAAGCAAATATCATGGTCTTTCGTCAATAAATGTCATTTACCTCGAGATTGACTTAAAGATAGACATGATAGCCTTTATAGCAGTTTGGTATATGATGGACCTGCCAATGGTTTGACAATATGATGACCCTCTCAGCAGTTGAAAATATAATTACTCTCTGGGTGGTTTGAAAATATGATGACCCTTTTGATGGTTTAAAAATATCATGACCCTTCGACAGTTTAAAAATTATGATGACCCTTTTGAAAGTTTGAAGCTATATGGTACTCTCGGTGGTTTGAAAATATGACGGCCCTATCAAGGGTTTGAAAATATGATGACCCTCTCAATAGTTTGGAAACATAACGGCCCTCTCTGCTGTTTGAAAAAATGATGGACCTCTAAACATTTTGAAAATATGATTTGTCCATATTAAGACAAATGATAAATAACCAACTACCTTCTAGTGGTAGATATCATTCTTTATTCGGATGATAAGATATTGGTGTCTTGTTATACCTCAGAAATCTAAAGATCAGACTCGGGAGTTGAAACAGAGGAAAAAATTAAAATATGGCATCAGGTTACAGAACGGGTCGTGATGTGACCCGTGGGGAAAGACCACGAGTCATGAGATGACTCATGGTGAGGCTCAGGATGTGAGTTTGAAATTTTGGGATATAAGGTCCCCACGGACATGACCACGAGTCGTGGTCAGACCCCACGACTCGTTGAGGTCAGTCGTGAAAAGTGATGACTGTAAAGGAGAAGGAATAAGGTAGTGAACCCCATGGAAGGTCCCCACGAGTCGTGGTCAGTCACCACGATTTGTGGGATAGGTCGTGGTAAGCAAATGGTAATTGTTTGAAATTTAAGGCAGTGCATGTGATGAGTGGTGACCACGAGTTATGATCACCTGTAATGATTCGTGATGTCTCTCGTGATGAGCCCCAGACGAACTTCAGGCAGTGTACATGACAGATGATGCCACGAGTCGTGGCCTGCGTATCGAGCCATCCAGTCCCTCATGGGGACTGGCACTCAGTTAATTCCTGCGAATTTAGTAAGGGTTATTCTGTAATTCCTATGATCCTAAGGCCTAAACTACGTCATTTTAAGTTATGAATGATGAATTTTAAAGGGGTTAAGTTCATTTTAGGCCATTCTTACTCATGCATGCAAAGATAGAGAGTTAGAGAGGCGATCAAGCTTGTCTTCCTTCAAGTTCTCTTCAATTCCTCTTGGGCAATCAAAGAAGTGTAAGAATCAGGTTATGAGTGGGTGAATCGTTTCACGCTCATGCCCAATCCCTCTCTAAATCACGAATATTCTATGTCAATTCTATGGGGTTTTAACCCGATGCATGAAATTCCTAAATCTATGTCATGGGTATGATCTAAATAGGTTTTAATTGATCAAGTATGATTCGTGGGAAAGTTTTATCATGTTTTAATTACTAATCATGTTTACTAGTTTTCCAAATTATGATGCCCATTCATGAAAGCTTATGAGAAGATGAGATTTAAGAAGTATGTTCATGTACGATGGATTTTGATGAGAAAAGCATGTTTCCAATCTACCTATGTTATGTTCATGTTTTCAAAGTAAATCAAGTTAATTTTTAAGTATGTTAAAGTATCGGAAAATGTCCATATGTTCAATTATGATTATGATTTTACGAATTTAGCTTACTACATGATTTTGAAGCGAATACTCCCATTTATATTCAGCTTGTGGTATAGTTTGTGCCAAGGCTCCTCTTGTATGATTCAAATTTATGTATTTACAGTTATTCAGCTTCGTTGAAAAATGATGGAGAGCATATGCATGTTTTTGGATGTAGTGTCTAGCACCGAGTAGGTTATGGATCAGTCAACCCTTTGCCTCAGAACTACGCGCCAACGTAGATATGATTAGATTATATTGGGACCTCCTATGTGAGCTATCCCCTGCCCCAATTTGGCCATGAGCTTGATATTGATATTGTGGTATTGTCCTTAGCCCTGGAAAGGCGTTGGACGACTCTACCCACTTGAGTGTGATAGTTGGGACCATATAAGCTCTATTGTGGTATGTCGGTTAAAAGACGAGTCTCCCATTGTTCCTCATGATTTCAGTTATGCATGTTTATCATCCATGATTTATATATATATGGTCAAAAGTAGGTTTGGCCCATTGTTCAGTTTTACTTATGTTTATCAGATTTCAGCTTTGGATCAATCGATTCAGTTATGATGATATGTTATGTAGAAATCATGTTATCAGCAAGATAACATGCAAGCCCTACTATCATATTCTTATTATATTTATGTTTTACATTATGCATGTTTTAATAATTTCACTTATTTAAGCGGTTTTACTTACCTTGCATACTCGATATATTTCACGTACTGACCGCATACTCTATGCTGTATCATTTCATGATAAAGATCCCGACACTCAGACTCAGGCTCGTCCTTAGCCAACCTTTCAGAATTAGCATCCAACGCTTGTTGGTGAGTCCTCATCTCCCGAGGACCATACTTTATTAGACTTCTTCACATATTTTCAGTTTTCAGCTTTATCAAGTTAGTTGGGGGTCTTGTCCCATCAACTCATCAGAGTTAGAGGCTTTTCAGATAAAAGGATGTATTCATCTTCAGATTGTGTGTATTCTGATGTTATGTTAAATTTAGACTTCCGCTAAGTTATCATGTTAATTCTTCAATTTATTGATTGAGTTAGATGAATGCATATGCCATGGGTCGACTTGGGGTCTCTCGAGGCTCCTTGTCCCATGTCACGACCCGAGCCTCCGTTCGGGTCATGACATGTTTGAAGCTCCCTGGATCAAGCGGGGCTTTTATGACCGATATTTGATACTGTTTGATGTACTGAATGGAGAAACTTAGTTAGCTGATAAATATTGCTTTCTTAGGAACCTTATAGCGACCTACATCCATAAAAATGTTAGTATTTATGAAACTAATCTGCTTTGACTCCTCCTGATCGCCTTGCTCTCTATCTCATTAGGTTTAGGAACTTTATTCTATCCCCCAACTTAGGATAGATGTAAGAGAAAATCCAAGTAATTTTTATATAAAAATATTTGACAGACTTTAAACATCTAAAGAAGAAATAATCAGGAGAGTATCTTGTGTCGCGATCCGAGCCTCCTTTCGGATCGTGACAAACTTGGTATTAGAGCAATAGGTTTGAAGTTTCCTAGGGTGTTTGAAAACCGTGTTAAGTAGAGTCTTTTTCATAGGTGTGAAGCGCGCCACACTTATGACGAAATGGCTGCGAGACATTTAGGAAATGTTCCCTTCTTTCATGATCTATGTCGTGCGATGAAATGTCCCCCTATCCTTCTAATTCGTTCTATTTGCGATTGCAGAATCATGGCTATCCACGGAGTAAATGGTAGGAAGAATGGGAATGGAGACGGCTACTAGGATGGCAACAGAAATGGGCACCAGCAGGCCCCACCAGTCTAGGAGCACAATGCACCGGAGCCAGTTGCCCATGCTGAATTTAGAATAGCTATTAGATGCTAGCACAAGCCTTGACCACTCAGGTCAAAAGGCAGGTAGTGGCACACGTCCCGCAAAAGGGAAATGCGGGGGCAACTCGATTCAGGGATTTCTTGAGAATGAATCCTCCAGAGTTCCCTGGGATAAAAGCAGATGAGGACCCGCATGAGTTCATTGATGAGATTGTGAAGATCACCAAGTCGTGGGGGTGAATGGAGTTGAGTGTGCGGAGTTGGCCTTATATCAGCTGAAAGGGGTTGCACACATTTGGTTTCGACAATGGAAAGACAATAGGGCTACCGGAGCAGGCCCTGTCACTTGGGAGGAGTTCCATGTTGCATTCCTAGATCGGTTCTTCCCTCATGAAATGAGGGAGTTGAAGGCAGCCGAGTTCGTGAATCTTAAGCAAGGGAGAATGAAGGTGCAGGAGTATGATTTTGAGATCACTCGCCTATCGAAGTACGCCCCAGAGTTAGTGGCTGATTAGAGGGCTCGGGTGCGTAGGTTTATTCATGGTGTGCCAGGCTATTTGGACAAGGACTGCAGAACCTCTACGCTCACCAGGATATGGATTTCCCTCGGATAGTCCTGTACACCCAACAGATGGAGGTGGTGCATGTGAGGGAGAGAGAGGCCAAGAGGGCAAGGACTAATAGTTATGGATCCTTTCAGCGAGGTCGGGTGGTAGGCACCGACAACAGATCCACCAGAGATCTTCAGGCCAAGCATCTTCAACATTGAGTGTGCCATCCAGACCTAGGCATGACCAGAAGAGGCGAGCATTGGGGTTTAGAGGTCAGAGCAGCAGGCCCGCAGATTCTAGCATCCCAATATGCAGTAGGTGTGGTCGGGGACACACAGGCCACTGCTTGTGTCACGACCCGAACGGAGGCCCGGATCATAGACACGGGACAAGGGACCCTGAGAGACTTCCAAGTTGGCCCAAGGAATAAGCATACATCTAACTCCATACATATATATATATATATGTATATATATATATATATATATAGAGTTAGATGTATATTGAGAAGGGACCCTGAGAGACCCCAAGTTGGCCCAAGGCATAAGCATACATCTAACTCCACACATTTATATATACATATATATATATATATATACATATATATATATATATATATATATACTGAAGAATCCAAAACATAAACTCAGCGGAAGTCTAACTTAATATAACATCAGAATAAACGTCCTAAGCTGATTACATACATAAGTATGAAAAGCCTCTAATCTGGACTAGTTGATGGGACAAGACCCCAACTAACTCAACAATACTGAAACTGGAAATACATAAGGGAAACTGAAAGTCTAGCCCTCGAAGGATAAGGACTCACCAACCAAGTAGGTGCTAACTTTAACAACCGACTATGAGCGGGGCTGAGCCTGGGAGCTGGGTCTGTATCATGAAATGATACATCATAGAAGGTATGCGGTCAGTACGTGGAATGTACCGAGTATGCAAGATAAGTAAAAACGCTTAAGTAAAGTAAATCATTGAAAACATTTCATAGCATATCATAAGATTTCAAATTTGGGAGGAAGGACTGCATGCATTCATTCTGAAATCGTAATCTTTTCATAATATGACCATGCATAGCTTCATAACATCATAAATGACTCAAATGACTCAAAGCTGAAATATGACATTTATAAGAAAAGATGAACAATGAGTCATTGCAAATCTGAATCATATAGATAATGGGAGACTCTTCACTTAACTTACATACCACGATGGAGCTTATGTGGTCTCGACTATCACACTTAGTGGGCAGAGTCATCCAAAACCTTACTAGGGCTAAGGACGCTATGATGATATCGATATTAAGATCATGGGCCATTAGGGCCGGGGATAGCTCACAAGGGAGGTCCCAATAACATAATAGTATCAACCTACATTGGCGCGTAGTTCTGGGGCATAGGGTGATCGACCCTTAGCCCGCTCGGTGCTATACTCTTCTCCAAAAACATGCAATGCTCTATATCGTATATAACGAAGCTCAACATCGTTTATTGATGAAGCTTCTTTTTTTTTTTTTTTTTTTTTTTTTTTTTAGTAAACGCCCTTGTCCCGGGCAGGGGCTGAGCAGCACCCCCAGGCCTTATCATAAATAAAACAGCAAAAATAAGTACATGGAGGGGGACATAAAACCTTACCTCCGATTTAATGGTGGTTCATAGGTCGGACATCCTGCTAAGGTTGGCCAACCCATCCCCAATACGAATATGGAAACCTAGAAACTATGCACCTACAGGAGAGGACTCCTCTCCAATACATAAATTCTAGGAAAGCAGTAAATGAGGGAGACTCTCCCTTTACAAAGAAAGACCTATTCTAGAAAAAGAAAGAAAAGCCTACCTGAAAAGGAAGAGTTACCAAACAAAAAAATGGTATAGAGACATCCATACCGAGCTTGGATACATACCAAGCAATTCACAGTATCTCATGGTGGTTCTTTGATCCTCCTAGTCTTCCTTCTTCTGAAGTTAGGCAAGCCCAATTTGTCCGTCGTGAGGTAACCCCTGATGTGTACCGGTAAGTCCTGTAGGCAAGAGAAGTGAACTGCGATAGTAGTGGTGTGGCTATGTTTAGACAGTGCATCAGCAACGGTATTGCCCTCTTTGAGTATGTGACGACACGAGAAGGTATGAAGCTGTCTGATGGTGTCCTGCAGTCTGAGAAAAGTGTGGTGTAGATGCCAAGGGGGGGCAAAAGTGCCCCTAATCCAACCAACTAGAAGCTCCGAATCAACCTCGAGGATGACGCCTGAGTGGCCGTTGTGAAGGCACCAAGTGAGACCTATATAAGATGATTCCAACTCCGCCTGGTTATTTGTCCCTTCCCCAAGGGGAGTAGCATAAGCATGAATCAGATCCCCATGACGATCCCTGATGATACCTCCTGCCCCAATCTTTCCCGGATTGCCAAGAGCACTACCATCGGTGTTGATTTTGACCAGTCCAGTAGCCGGTCTGGACCATTGGACTCTGGTGACTCTAATCTCGTGTGTACATGACTCCACCCTAGCACAAAGTTCTCTCCAGTTTGAAGGCCAGTGTACGTATGGGAAAACCGTCGTCAAGAGTTTGTAGATATCACTAATAATACCGTACTTCACCCTCAACAGGTTTGACTGTTTGTAACCATACTTCGCTGCACACCTGTTCTTCCAAAGGTTCCAGCAAATGAAGATAGGGAGGGCTCTAAGTAGGGTGTTGTGGGGGTCACTACCGGGCTTCTGAGCCCACCAGTGCATTAGGAGGGCCCTGAGGGGCATATCGCGATGTCTGAAACCCATAGCTGTAGAGAAGGGGGTCCAAACTGCAGTAGCAAAATTACCGGAGACCATGACATGTTGAACATCCTCATAGCCTTTGTCTCGACAGCAAACACAATCTGTGTTGGCCTCCGGATTAAACCTCAGGATTCTGGCTGCTGTAGGGAGCTTATTCCTAAGCGCCCTCCACAATGTAAAGGAGGATTTAAATGGTACATGCTTCTGCCAGGTTCTTCTGTCGATGATAGTGGTCTGTTTGGATCTCCTTATCATCGCCCAAGCCGAAGTAGAAGTGAAATTACCCGAGGTAGTGGTCTTCCAAAAAGGCTGATCAGGTCTGTCCGGGTGAAATAGAATCGGAGTGTTCATAATTTGTGTGACCAAGTGTTGGGGGAGCTGCTGTTGTAGCCGATTTATCCTCCACTGACCCTGGTTTAGGAATTCTGAAACTGCCACCTTGCCCGGCCTGCCAGGCAATATCCTATAGGTAGCAAGAGGTCCAATACCGAGCCAGTTATCCCACCAAAAACTAGAGCTGCCGGAGTAAACCTTCCACAATAGGTTTTCCTCAGCCCTCTGTTTGTTAGTCATGAGTTTCTTCCAGCTTTGAGAATCACCAGAGTGCCACTTTTTTGAGACCGGATGGGAACGCTGACAGTATTTGGCTAGAAGAAAGTCCCTCCAGAGAGATTCCTTAGTTCGGAAATTCCACCACTGTTTGAGTTCAAAGGATTTACAAACTTCATGAATCTTCCTGAATCCTACCCCACCTTCATCGTAGGGGTAGCATAAGGTGTCCCAAGAAGCCCAGTGATACCTCTTTCTACCATTTTTCATGCCCCAAAAGAAGTCAGCTGTTAACTTCTCAATCTCGTCCATAACCGTTTTAGGAGGAGAGATGGAGCTGAGCAAGTGGATAGGGAGTGACTGGAGAACGTGTTTGATGAGAGTAGCTTTTCCCCCATAACTTAGCATTTTTGACTGCCACCCAGAAATCCTTCCTACCACTTTAAAAATAAGATTTGAGAAGTAGACAATCCTCTGTGTCCCGATATATAGCGGGCAACCCAAATAGGTGATGGGAGACTCCTGCTGTGAAAAACCCGTAACCGCTTTAATAGTAGTGACTGTTGGAGGGTGGGCATTAGCGGGGACCATAAAGTGACTTTTAGATTTGTTAATGAGCTGTCCCGAGCAACCTTCATAGTCAGTGAGGGTCTGCATAATCAACTCTAGAGATCTCCTCCCCCCTGAGGTGAAGATGATGACATCATCTGCAAAGCTTAGGTGGTTCACTTGAGGACCTCTTCTTTCCATATAGAATCCATGGAAGAATTGATTATGGTTCAAGTTGTTCAACATTCTGGAGAGAACCTCTGCCCCTAAAATAAATAGGGCTGGAGAGAGTGGGTCCCCCTGTTTAAGACCTCTGGTGGAGTGAAAGAAGCCATGTCTAGAGCCATTGATGATGACTGAATACCAGTTATCCGCCATAATTCTCCAGAACATGTCAATAATCAGCTCACCAAATCCCATTCTTCGGAGGACAAGGCAGGTGTAGGCCCAGGAGACTCTGTCGTATGCCTTCGCCATATCAAGCTTGATAACCACGTTACCCCCAGAATTCTTCTTCTTGATGCTTCGAACAACTTCCTGTGCCAACATGATGTTTTCCGATATGCTCCTTCCCTTAACAAATCCTGACTGATTGGTCGAGATTAGGCTCGGGAGAATAGGAGCCAGCCGGAGACAAATAAGTTTTGAGATAATCTTATTGGTGAAGTTACTCAAACTTATCGGTCTAAATTCAGCTAAGTGGTTTGGGGACTCCACCTTCGGTATTAGAACTAGACACGCGTGTGAAAGATATTTGGGGAGAGAGGAACCACAAAAGAAAGACTGCACCACATCGAGTAAGTCCCTCTTAATAATTTCCCAGCATGTTTGGAAGAATTTCCCATTCATTCCATCCGGCCCTGCTGCAGAGTTTGGGTTCATGGAAAATACCACTCTCTTCAATTCCTCCAAGTCAGGTATAGCAGTCAACTTTTCATTCTGATCATCTGTGACTAGTGACGGTATACAGGTGAGGAGATCTTCCCTAACATAGCATGCCCGTCCAGAAAATAGATTCTGGAAATGGGCACACGCAGCCTTCGCAATATTGGCATCCCCCTGAATCCATTCTCCTGTATCACTCTGAATTTTATGGATAAAGAGTCGCCTCTTTCTACCTCTCATGAGGGCATGAAAGTAGCTAGTGTTGGCATCTCCCTCTTTGAACCATTGCAGCTGGGTTTTCTGTTTTAGGATGGACTCTTCCAGCTTAAGGAATCTGATGTATTTTGCATTCAAAGCATGCAGTGAAGATCTGTCAACATCACTATTTGTTTGGATGAACTTTTCTTCAGCAACTCTAACTGCATCCTCATATTCCTTTACCCGAGCAAAGATATCCCCGAACTCAGTTTTTGACCACTGGCTAAGTGTAGAGCTGAGTCTCTTCAACTTTTGGTGAAATACCCACATAGGATGCCCATGAATCTCCCTAGTCCAGCACTGCCGCACCGTATCCATGAAGGTCGGATTATCAACCCAGCAGTGGAGAAACTTGAAATATTTGACATGAGCTTCCTGTCTGTCAGTCATCTCAAGGAGAAGCGGACAATGGTCTGAACCCACAAAAGGAAGATGAGTAACGGTAGTAAGAGGCATTTTATTGAGTCAGCTATCATTCACCATGGCTCTGTCAAGTCTCTTCCATACCACATCGTCCGGGCCTCTACCATTCGACCAAGTGAATCTAGAACCGTGATATCCCAGATCAATCAAGCCACACTGCTCTATCGTACTCAGAAATCCATAACTCTTCCGCATTCGATAAGGAGCACCCCCTTGTTTCTCTTCTAGGGTAGTAATGACATTAAAATCCCCAATGGAGCACCAAGGAGTAGCAGTCTGAGATCTGCATCTGAGATTGTCCCAGAGTGAGGCCCTGAGGTTCTCCTGACACTTAGCATAGACAAATGTCATAGTGAAGGTCTCAACACATTCAACATGTCTGAACTCACAAGTCACTTGTTGATCATCACAACTGAGAAGAACACAGTCTATGTCATTATTCCAAAAGACCCAAATCTTCCCATTGTCATTACAGACGGAGTTGTGCATGGTCAGGTAGTTAGTGAATAGGTGAATATGAGCATTGTCTGCAAATGGCTCCAATATGGTGATAATAGTTAATTTGTGAATCTGCTTGAGTATTTTTAGTCTCTCCAAGGCACCAAGAGTCCTGATGCCTCTCGCATTCCAAATGAGTGAACTAATCATGGGGCTGACGGGTTTTAACTTTCAGCCTGGTCCTGTTGGCTGGAGGGCCAGTCTCAGGTCCAGGTGAATATTGCGGTGCTCCCCGTGATGATAGACCCTGTCTATCTGTAACTTGCTTCATTTGGGCCTCTGACATATGAGAGGTAGTATCACCAAGAGTTTGTATCATTTGGATGGACCGTCTTTCCTCTGTGGTATTTGTGGGTTCTTCCTCCGAGTCACAGTCTGTGTCTTCCTCTGACACCACCTGTCTGTATTCGTCTGCATCAAATGCTCTAGTGCCCGAGATATTGAGAACGCACACTGCAAACACCGGATCCGGAGGATCGCAATCAGTGGGGTTTGCAGTAGGCGTCTCAGGGGCTGGAGTAGGGGTCTGCTGAGGTTGATCATAAATAAAATGATCCACCTCCTCAGGTTCCTCCTCCCTCTCAATACTTCTAACCAGCTGGCTTGAATTCTTATCTTCCGGAGTCTGAATATCTGAACCACTGGCACTAGTAGTCATGTCGGTTCCAAAATTTTGTGGTGTATCCTTATCTTGATGACTAGCAGTTGTGGCAGCTTCAAGTTCGGCTTTTCTTTTTTGGGCTGCTTTTCTCTTTTGAGCATTTGGTTTTGCTTTCTTTGTCATTTGAGTTTGTATAGTACCATCGTGAACCATATTGTCTTTCCGAACCAATCTGTCTGTTACACACTGATTCGGACTACTCAGACTAGAAGTAAAAGTGGTAGCAGGGGCTCTATAGTCACATCTAGGGTCAGTGGATTGGTTCTCATGCAAAACATGAGACAAATTCCCCCCTTTGGTTACCCCTTCCTGCAGGTTAGTGGGTTTCTCCTTCACACCATCCATACCTCCAGTAACTACACAGTCATCAGCATCAATAACAGTGATATAGTTGGGGGGAGCCATGGGGGTGGGGAGCATTGAGTCAATACCTGAGTTTTGTGGAACAATTCCTTTCTGCACTCCATTAGTGGCAGCATTAATCTGAGCTTCATGAGATGTGGGAGCCATGGGGGTGGGGAGCATTGAGTCAATACCTGAGTCTTGTGGAACATTTCCTTTTGGCACTCCACTAGTAGCAGCAGTAATCTGAGTATCCTGGGGAGTGGGGTGTTGGGCTTGGATTTCCAGCTCAACATTACAACCTGTGAGAGATTCATGAGTCATACCTGGATTGATTGTTTGGATGGGTCTGTATACCTGTTTGCTATTGTCTTGGAGTTTGTGGCTGTGAGTGTTTCCTTTAAAGTTTTTCCTCTTTTGTGTTTGCCACTGTTCCTCCAGATTTCTGCTCTTACTTTCCTGCACTATATGTTCAATCAGTTTGTTACTTGTTGTTCTGACATTGGACTTTGGGTGTTCCTCTTTGTTGCTGGCGTCGGGTGACTTGGATTCTTTTTTATCCAAGTTTGTTTGCTTGTTGTGTTTGTTAGTTTCAGCTTCCGCTTCCTTTCTCTTTTTCTGATCATCCTCTTTTTTCTTCATAGAACAGTCCTGAATTAGGTGGCCCTGGTGTTTACAAAAAGAACAGTAATCTGGCACATCCTCATATTCAATAGCCTGCCATATCCCTTTAGTGATATCATTTTCATCAAATCCCAGCCATATATGGTGGGGTTTATCCTTGGTTAGGTCGATTTGCATTCTCACTTTAGCTACACTTCCTCTAGTCTTTTGAACAGAGGCAGTGTCTAGATACATAGCTTTACCCACAGGAGATAGTAAGGCAGTAAGGAATTCTAGGTAGTAACAATGCCAAGGAAGTTCAGGGAGAGTAACCCAGATAGGGACAATAGAAGTCTCTTCCTCTGGTCTAAAAGTAGGAGTCCACATTTGCAGTCTCATATGTTTGCCTTCTATATACATTTTTTGTTTGTTCCAGACAGTGATATGATCATTCTCATTGTCTAAATCTATATAGATATGCCTTGAGTTGAAATGTGCTATTTTGACTCCTCCAGTTAACTGAGTTTGAAGAATGAAACTTTTTCTAATGAGTTCCATCTTTGGCATAGGACTAGTGAATTTTCCTATTAAGGTGAATTTACACCTATTTGCTAACTTGACCATAAAGTCTTCTTTTGTAAATATTACAGCAGGAAAACCTTGTTTGGTAGTAATTTGTGGGGGTGAGAACTTAATAGGAACATAAGTCTTAGCTTGATTAGTTCTAAGGATGGTAGCTAAGGATTGTACAATTGTTGGAGGGGCTGGTTCTTGGATAGTGTTGGTTTTATTATTGTTGTGAGAAATCTGGTTGGGTTTTTTTGTAATATTTTCATTAGGTTGGACTTGTTTCTCTTTTGGTGTAGGGGGTTGGTAATTATCAAAGTTGGAGGAAATTTTAGGTTGTGGAGGTTTTGAAGTATTTGGCTTATTGTTATGATCCTTTTTCTGACTCTTAGAAACTTCATTGTAATTTATCGGATCATTAGCTAAAACATTAGTATTTGCAGCCATGTTATTCCCACAATCACCATCTTTTTGAGATTTGATTGGATTCTTGACACAAACATTTTCAGCCACATCTTTTTGTTCAATCACTTTAGGTTGTAACTGGGTCCCATTCCTACATAAACTAGAATTGTCCATAGCTAGTGCATTAAAAAAGTTAGAAGACTTACCTGCTACTGCCAGTTCTTGGTTGGCAGTGGCTTTTCCTCCCATTGTAGCGTCATTTTGACCAGCAGATGTAATGGGATTTTGGGTTGGGGAATTTACAAATTTGCTTTGATGATTAGTATAAGCAGTAGTTTGAAGATGAGTATCATAATTTCCGGTCGCCTGAAAATTCCCCACTGCCGTGGCTTCATTTCCCTTCAAACCGTGAACATTCATGGGTTTCCCATTCTTAATTTGCAAATTCGACTTGTTGGGACTTGTATTGGCTGAGAAATTTTGGAGCTGGGTGTTATCATCCTTACCACGAATTGAATTGCATTGGGATGCTTGAAATTTCGAAGCACTGTCGGCGCCGCCTCGGCTATTTTTCTTCCCAGTCGGCATCTCCATGGTATTATGTTTGATTGAGCTGTGGTTTCTAGTTATTTTCTCTGTTTGGGTGGTTGAATTTTCGCCATTTGAACGCACCAATCGACTGGTTTCAAGACCTGGGGCAGTCGCTGGATCTGCGCCGATACCCGCTGTCTCTCCCATTTTTAAATGGTCGCCAGTGACTGTTCCACCACTTCCCTGAGTCAAGATTTGCTGGGTGATGTCGTTTTGGTCGTAACCACAATCCCCAATGGTTGTGCGTTCTTGAAATTCGCCGGAATCTGCTAGCGTTGTCGCACCATTCGCTGCTGCGTCGCCGGCAGATATTCCTTTATTTTTCAAATCTGCTGAGGTTGCAACTCTATGGGTGGGCACGTTTTGGCTTGGGTAACAATTCCCCGTTGGTGGTATCCTTTGATTTTGACCGGAATCCGGCCTTTGAAGGTCGGATTTTGCCTTCACTTTGCCAAAAAAATTCAAAATCGTCAACTGCCTATTTTGTAAAATTGGTAACTGAACATCATTTGAATTTTTTGGAGATTGTAGATCCAAGTATTCTCCATCATTTCCATAAAGTGGGATTCCTTGCACATTAACAGATTCATCCTTGGAATTTTTTTCTTGAACATTAACAGATTTCTCCATGGAATGGGCATAGTTGACCACTTCGCTATTTTGTCGATTCCCGGAGTTGTAGTTTGAATTTTTTGATGATTCTTTTTGCATTGGATTCGTATCGATGAGATCTACGATTCCATCATTCAAATGAATTTTTTGGAGGTCCGGTGGGGGATCTAGCCCCATACCTCCAAGAAACTTAACTTGGTCTTCCTAGAGAGAATTTGCTTAGAGAGAAGTTGTAGAG
This sequence comes from Datura wrightii, assembly GCA_035772735.1. Taxonomy (NCBI): domain Eukaryota; kingdom Viridiplantae; phylum Streptophyta; class Magnoliopsida; order Solanales; family Solanaceae; genus Datura; species Datura wrightii. Next base: position 84,442,258 of record JASDFA010000018.1, on the reverse strand, counting down.
AGAGAAGTGGTCAGATAGATGGAAACCTATCTTTTATTGATGAAGCTCAACAATGGAATCATGCATAAACTCAACATCATATGAAACGAAGCTCAACATTGTCATTTGACAATGCTCAATAATGAAATCTTGCATAGAACCAACATTGTATGAAAACTAAGCTCAATAATGACATACATCTGAATTATGAATTCATGCATATGAGAAGCTTTATTTCGATGCACACCACAAGCTCAAAGATAAGTGGGAGTATCTACTCCAAGATCATGTGGTAAGCTTACTTTAGAGATACTACATCTTCATACTCGATATAAGGGCTTTGCCCAAAACTTTATCATGCTTGGATCTACTCAATTCATTTTGTAAACAATATCATAATCATGGGTAGCTTTAGAAACATCCTTTTCATCGTTAAAATCTCATCATCATCATCATCATATATTCATCATCATTCTTTTCTTTCATGAACTTCTTATCCATGGGCATTTAAATTTCACAATTTAGAAAACAGAATTTTGATTGAAAACAATTGAAAATCTGCCCAAACTTCATATAATTCATCAATAGAAACATAATCTTATCGTACTCATGTATAGACACTAAAGAATTATGCATTTGGGTAAAAACCCCATAACTTGATCATAGGAATTTCTCATTCGTAGATAGAGATTGAGTATGGGTAAGGAAGGAAACACCCACTCATAACCCTACATACCTGCAAGGGATTGATTCCACTAAATCTTAGATTACCCAAGAGGAAATTGGGTGGAAACATGAATACTAGCCTTGAATACCCTCTTCAACCTATCAAGCTTGAATGCATGGAATGAATGATTTAAAATAGGTTTCTCCTCCTTAAACCCAGTAAAACGAGCCTTAAACAACGTATTATAGGCCCTTAGAAATTAGGAATTACGGAAAAACCCTTACTAAAATTGCAGAATTTGACTGACTACCAGTCCCCACAAGGGACTGGACGACTCGTGCTCAGAGGCCATGGCTCGTGGCTATGAGTCGTCTAATACACTGCTCAAAACAACTAGGGGACTCACGGAAGACACCACGACTCGTGGTCACTATCCGTGGCTTCTACTACCCAATGCCTTCTTGCCAAACAACCAATCTAGGCCACGGAGACCTCACGAGTCGTGAGGCCTGATCACGACTCGTGGTTATGCCCGTGGTCTCCTCCACACACCCTGCCAACCCTGCTGGTCAATGATTCACTTCACGACTCGTGGTCACTTCTGACGAGCCTCCTCACAATTTGTTCTGTTACCTGGTGCAGAATTTCAGTTTTTTTCACTGTTTTGACTCCCGGGGCTGATCCTTGGGGTTCCCGGGGTATAACAATATCTCCTCCTTGGGAACATTCATTCTCGAATGTTAGAAACACATGGAAACTCATAAACGTGCAATCATCATATGCAAACACTAATCATTTAAATCAAAAAACTAACGGAATGACTACCTCTGAAAAGAACTACATAGCTGAACTGAATTTAGACATCATATACATCTATCATAGCCTAAAACGAACTTGCGCACATGAACTGAACATGGAACTGATTAGAGAATTAGGGCAAAATTGATACCTCAAACTGAAATGGAGCCAGTAGGGAATAGGTGAGGGTGTTTAGCCATCAAGCCACTTCGGCTTCCCATATAGCTCCCTCAATAGGATATTTTCTCCATAACACCTTTACCAAAGCTATTTCTTTGTTCGTCAGTCTCCAAACCTGACGATCCAAGATTGAAACTGGAATTTCCTCATAACTAAGGCTATCTCCCACACTAATATTTTTCACCGAGACAACTAAAGATGGATAACCTAAGCACTTTTTCAAGAGCGATACATGAAAGACGAGATGAACTGAAGATAACTCTGATGGCAAGTCCAACTCAGACGCTACCTTACCAACTCTTCTCATAACCCGGTAGGGACCAACATAGTAGGGACTGAGTTTTCCTTTCTTCCCAAACTGCATGACTCCCTTCATGGGAGATATCTTTAGAAATACCCAATCGTCCACCTCGAACTCCAACTCTCTCCTCCTCACATCAGCATATGACTTCTGACAACTCTGAGCGGTTTTTAGCCTGTTCCTTATCAATTGAACTTTTACCATATCCTCATGAACAAAATCAGGCCCTATCATAGCTGCCTCACCAACCTCAAACCATCCGATGGGAGATCTACACCTCTACCCATAAAGACCCTCGAACGGTGCCATCTGGATGCTGGAGTGATAGCTTTTATTGTAAGCAAACTCGATCAAGGGAAAATGATCATCCCAACTACCTTTAAAGTCCATCACACATGCTCTCAACATGTCCTCGAGAGTTTGAATTGTCTGCTCCGCCTAACCATCTGTTTGCGGATGAAATGTTGTGCTGAGTTTAAGTTGAGACCCAATCCCTTTTTGGAAAGACCGCCAAAATTGAGAGGTAAACTGAGTACCTCAGTCTGAGATAATAGACAAGGGCACTCCATGTAATCGCACCAACTCCTGGATATACAGTCTGGCATAATCATCCGTTGAATTTGTGGTTTTGACCGGTAGAAAATGTGCAGCCTTGGTCAACCTGTATACCACCACCTGTTCGGTGGTTCGTAGGGGTTAAAAACTGACACGCAAGTGCACGTGGTCAAACAAGTAGTAAGTGGCTTAGTAAGCCAAGTATCGATCCACAGAGACTTTGGATAAGTGAAAATTGCTTAAGTATACTATATTATATTTCACTCCTAAATATGCTGACAACAACGTAACCAAAGTTTGAATAATTTGTTTTATAATTTCTATGCTAAAACTACTAACAATTATCTACTTTGAATGTAGACTATGGATATGAGCATGCCAAGGTTAAGAACATGTAATGAACTGATTATAATCATAAATTGGTTAATCTTTTCTTCCAGTTGCTAGCCAAGAACATTAGCCAAGTGATTAAAACTCTCGTATTTATTCTCACTTAAGAATCATAAACTATCCGTCTACATTTCTGTGATCAAATGCAATTCATGACCTAGCAATACAATTCCGGTTTCTAAATTGACTAATACGGCTTTCAAGTATATTTCTATCAGGAAAGCACATCAAAACTAAAATTTCCCAAATCAAGTAAAGAACTATATCCTATTAATTCACAACTTTCCAATTTCGTGCTCTCTCAAGTGAAATCGGACTTTTTAGATATACATTAATGTTGGCCACACACCAATGCAGTAGAAACAAGAATTAATAGAACAACATGGAAGAAGAAGATGAAAAACCATATAATTCAATAATCAAAATTCATCACCATTGTTCATAACCTCAGCAAGGAAGGGAATTAGCCACTCATTTGTGGATTAATCATCCTAAAACAAGTGTTAATCATACAAACAAGTGAGTTAAAGAAGAAAGAAAGAGAGAAAAAACCCTGAACTTTTTGTCCCTCAATTGCCTGTAACCCACGTCCTTGCTCCACCAAGTCTGAATTATGAAAAATAAGCCTAAGTGTTCTATTTATACTAATGGGAATTTTTTCCGAAATAACAAGCAACGTGTCACGGAGTGCATCGCGGAGCACTACCTCCGTGACACTGCGTGGACGCGGACCCTCACTGGAATTTGGGGGTCCAGGTATAAAGCATCAACGTGGCACGACATGCAACGCGGAGGCTTGCCTCCGTGCCACGGAGCTGTCGCGAGGCTCCACTGGAATTTATGCGTTTTTCCACCCTCCAGGCAGAATGCCTCCGTGATGGCAGCGTGACACGGTTCCATCGCGGAGCCCCTTTAATTGGTGCAGTCCAATGCTTTTTCCTTTGCTCGCTTCCAAGTCCAACTCCGATATCCTCCAACATGCATTTTAGCTTCTCGAAATCACATTTTACCTACAAAACAATGCTAATCATATTGGTTAGTATAAATTCATATTTTATTACCAATTACATGAAAATGTATACACATTGCACGATAAAAAAGGCGAAAATGATGCGTTTGAGTATCACTTGGGCATATAAATCTGCCCAAGATCACTTACCCCACACTTAAATCCTTGTTCGTCCTCGAACTACAAACACACAATTCATGCAAATTACATCCCAACCTTCTCCACTATGGTGCGACAATTTGAGCTACGGTCATACAGATCATTCAATATTGCAAATCATCAAGAAAACATGTATGGTCTTAACAATGCAATGAACTTTAATACATCAAGACTTCCTAGACTTTAAGAATCGACTCTCGATATCGGCAAACTCATGCAAATCAGCTAATCAAGATATCCGACACGAAAATCAATCTTTCATCAAGCATGTGCTCTCACAACTGAAGAGAATCTTCCCCTTTTTGCTCATGTGACACACAAACATTCAAGTAGGGGCATGTAAAAATGTAAAAATTAATTTCACTCTCTTTCCCAAAAGAATTCACATGCATCATGTCATGACCCATAAGCTTTCCCTTAGTGTATTACTCCACTAATATAAAGAAATGCAATGTAAGATCACGTAGGACTTTAATGGGTTGTAATGGAAGCTATGGAACTAGTACACATTGGATTAGCCAATAATAGCCACTAGCATTTTTAAGCGCCTTTTCAACACATTCCCATCAACTCATGGACATTGTTTCTCTCTTTTCTTTTTTCCATCATCCCATTCATGATGATTTACTTTCGTATGGCCCATTTCATCAAGCACACTTCACACAAAAATAAAGGTTTTTCATGCACCTTCATTATGATTTAGTTATAGCAAGTGCACCTTCAACCTTTTCTTTTCTTTCATCACTCTGCTTTTCTTTTTCTTTTCACCATTCTCACTCTTTGACACTTTGGGAAAATTTTTGTTCTTCTTAAGCGCTTAAGAGTTTTGTATAGACTTTACGGCTAATGAAAAGAAAGAATTAAGCTCAGTTTATACATTTTTGGACAAAAGAAAGAAATAATAGGCTAAAGGTTCAACGGGCTGACTAGGGTATACAATCACATAAAAAGGGGAGTATGACAAGAAAAAAATAGAAACTCTCGGTTAAAACAAAGAAATGCCTACATCCTTTCCAACACTACACCTCCTTCATTTCGTTTTGTACACACACCAGGCAAGTTCTAGACACTTCACAATAGCATGGAATAACAATACCTCACTTCACACTTCATGCACATGCTCGATTCAAGATGCATTCACAGACTCTTCAATTAGCTAATTACTTGAATTCAAAAATTAAGCCTCAATCACACCGAATCGAACTCTACAGCCTAGGTATCTCAACATATTTGCAAAATTGCATGCTTTCATACGAATCACCTTTGCATTTTTGAACATCAGGTATAACATGCAACCAACATTTCACAACCATATAGTAACTACAGGTTCCGTGATGCAATCCACCAAAGAAAAAAAACTGAAAATAAATTAAAATCACTACTCCTACCGACTACATTTCCCTTAAGACGGTCGTCATCCATCCATCATAGGGAACAGTCACTAACTATGACGTCAGTTCAATGGGACTATTCTCGGTAAAAGAACCGAAAACAAACGCCGAGAAACCCAAAAAAAATAAAAATTGAAAAATTTTGCAACACATCGATCATTTCGATGGAAAAATTATTTACAAAATATTTTAATATGAACAAAATATTTTCGCAAAATTTTAAAAATATCGATCATTTCGATAGAAAAAAAAGAAAATATTTACAAAAATTCTTACAGACTTAGCTGGCAACAACAACATTCCACAACACACATCAATTACACAATTAATTACAAATACAGAACAGTTTGCAATTCACAAACACAGGGAAACATACATACAAAAATATAGAGGAAGGCATACAAGCAAACCAGCCCAGCCCAGCACCTAACTACTCCCCACCCCACACTTAAATCGAACACTGTCCCCAGTGTTCACAAAAATTAAAAATCACACAATTGGGTGGTGGAACTCCCTGATCAGTCAAAGTATTCCACTTCTTCATCAGGTGCTGCTGCCTCATCTCCCATGTCCGAGTCGCCTCCGTCGTCGTCATCGGACTCCACATCGGAGTCCTCCCGGCGTGTATCCTCGTCCGTGGGGACATCATCGTCAGTGGGATCTACAAAGGCTGGCCCCACTCGGCATAGAGCCCTGGCGTTTTCACCAAACGGGTAATCCAGCTCGAGCTGCCATAACTCCTCCTCCATGGATGGTCTCCCACCGATCCTGAGCTGGAGCATTTGCATTCCAAACATCCGTTCCATGTACTGGTCGTCACGAGCATGTCGCTCGCCAAGCGTCAGCACTGGCCCGTGTGTGGTGTTGGGGGCCTTAGTTTTGGTCACGTCCAAGGCCCGCCGCTCCAACTGTGGGATGTAATCCAAAGCCTCTTCCTCGACGTCGAGGCCTCGGAGAAAGGTGGTGATTAGTCCACCGAACCCATACTTGTGGCCCTGGTGTAGTCGGGCTCTCTTCATGGCGGATATGATAACCGCCCCAACATTAATCTCCAGCCCTTTCATCAGGGCATACACCAGGCAAACACGGTCCCGGGTCACATCAGTCATGTGCACCCCCGGGATTAGGCACGAGCAGACTATCTTCAGCCAGATTCTGGCCTCCCTATTCATTTGAGAATATGGCAGAGTCTGGTGGTAGCCCCTTTCCTTGTGTCTGCTCCATCTAGCTGTGGATCGAGCCCTACACAATGTGCGTCTGATGTCGGCATATGGTGGGGTAATATTCAGCTGGCGGAGAACGTTGGCGTCTGTGTCCCGCGCTCCGATGATGGCATTTAGCTGTTGGGGTTCCAGAGTGACTATCTGCCCTCTGATCTTGATGGTGTGGCTTCTGATTGCCGGGTTCCAATTAGCATAGAAATCCCGGACCAAGTGTAGGTTGCATTCCTTGGGCTCCTGAAATATGAAGCTGAGCCCAGCTGCCTCGATCCGTTGAACTATGCGGGGGAACTCCTGTGCTAATGGTTCCCTTGCTATATGCTCCTCGGGGAAGTATTTGTTTTCTTTGTGTTTGGCGTACCACTTCTTCCCCTCATCAGTCACCCATCTAGTTCCGTATTGGCGGCGCTGGCCGCGTGGAACTTCTGGTGCAGTTGGGACTGCTGTGCCCAGTCTAAGTCTTTTCCTCCCGGTGCCTGAAGTTGATGCACCCTTACCTTTATCTTGCCTGCTTGCCATTTTGTCTGTCAACACAAATAAAAAAGCGCAAATGTCAAGCTAAATAGATATTAGCTTCGGCTAAGGTCGGGTTAAGCTAAGTTTACCCCACACTTAGTCCTTAGCTACAGTTACGATACTACGGCAAGAATATTTATTTACACCAAACAAACAACTATACAATTCATGCTTAGTGCGTTCAACAAAAAAAATTCGACGGTATAAATTTAGCGTACTACTCAGACTTCATACAGCTAATCCCAATCACTACCATCTCTAGCAATTCAACCATCGCACTTAGCAAAGAAAAACAACAAAACAAAAACAACAACAAAAAATATATACACATGAACCTATACAACCAACCCAATTTGAACAATTTGCAACATTTTCCCCAAAACCCGAGAATTCGTCGTCTATTAGCATTCAACAATGGTTAAAACGACTTATCTCATTTCACTACGTACACCCCGGCATATATTTCACAAATTCAACACATTACCCATTTCGATTTCAACAACCAAGCCCTAGAATTGAATTTCGCAATTAAATTCGAATAATTCATGCAATCGACAAGTTCAAACGCTCATTACAACATTCTGAACATTTATCAATCAATATATAACTCAACTTCATGCTAAAATTCGATTTAGGGTGATTTATCTCACCTCCCATGCTTAAATTCGAATAAAATCGCTAAAAACTTGAGAGAGAATCGGAAAACATACCTTGGAGTTGAAGAACCGAAGAAAACTTGGTAATTCTTTGCTTTAAACTGTGGCATGTTGATGGGGAAGGGATTTTAGGAAGTTTGGTCGCGGAGGAGAACAAGAATGAGGGAAAAAGGGGCGAAATCGGGGATTTAAAATGTAGAAAACACGCGGGTCACCCGGCAACCCGGTGTGACCCGTCACAATTTATATGGCAACGTGTCACGGAGTGCATCGCGGTGCACTGCCTCCGTGACATGAAGCCATCGCTATAACTTACTGGAATTTTTAAAAATTCCAGATTACACCTCAACGTGTCACGGAGGGTAACGCGGAGGTCCTCCTCCGTGATACGGAGCTATCGCCCCAGCTCATTGTCTTCAACATTTTTTTAATTTTTTCATACCTCGCTTTTCCTTCACGATTCCGTGCACATTTTTCTCCGTTTGACCTGAAAATCATCTCACTAAACAAAATTGGTTAGATTAATAGGTTTCACCTAACTAAAATAAAAAAATACTAACTAAAACGCAAAAATTTTGTACTCAATCAAGAAAAAGAAAAATAAAATCTATGTACACTTTACAAAATGAAAGAAATTTTTTTTCACGGGTTGCCTCCCGTGCAACGCCTCGTTTACCGTCACGGCTCGACGTCCGTTATGCTCAATTGTCAGCTAGGGTGATGGACGATTTCTCACGATCATTGTCCTCCCCCCAAGTAGTGCTTACACCTATCCGGCGGTCTTCCCATCAACTCTCGGGAATCATTCATCTGCTTAGCATTACCATGATCAATTACATTGATCACCGAGAGTTCTTCATTCACCATGGGGAGCTTGGGTGCTTTGTACACATCGAACACCTCTACCTTGTCATGTGCTCGCATCGTAAGTTAACCCGCAGCTACGTCGATTAATGCTTTCCCGGTCGCCAAGAAGGGTCGTCCCAAAATAAATGGGACTTCCGCATCCGGTTCAAAATCCAGAACAATAAAATCTACCGGGAAAATTAGGGAGCCCACTTGCACTAGAACATCCTTAACAATGCCATCCGGCCTAGCTAAGGATCGATCCGCCAACTGCAAGATTACCGTTGTAGGTCTAGGACTCCCTAGACCCAACTTTCTGAATACCGAAGATGGCATCAAATTTATGCTCGCTCCCAGGTCACACAATCCATGAGCTCGGATGCTCTGCCCAATAGTAAGCTGGATAGTGAAACTTCCAGGGTCTTTTAGCTTCGTGGGCAGTCTATTTTGGATCCGGGAAGTGCACTCCTCCGTCAAAGCTACTGTGGCATACTCAGTCAAATGACTTTTGTTGGCCACAATGTCTTTAATGTATTTGGCATATTTAGGCACTCCCTGCAAGACATCAACAAGAGGTAAGTTAACATGTACCTGTTTAAGCACCTCCATGAATTTCTTGAAACACGCCTCCTCCTTGTGTTTCTTGAGTCGTTGAGGGAACGGGGGTGGAGGTCTTTCTGATTCAGCTTCTTTGGTCTTCCCCCTTTCCAAACTTTGCTCCCCCTCAACTTCTGCTGCTCCCGAATTTTGGGGTGGTCTTTCTGGTTCCACCTCCTTCAGCTGCAAACCACTCCTTGTGGTCACTGCAGTTACCTGCTTCGGATTCGGATCCGTGTCGCTAGGCAGTCCTTCTCTGGGCCTTGTATTTTGGGCACTAGCAAATTGCCCAAATTGATACTCAAGAGCCTTGGTCACTAACTGGTTATTTTTCACTTCGGCTTCCAATTTAACATAGTCAGCCTGCAATTGTGCTTGAATAGCGATCATGGTCTTGAACATTTCCTCAATGCTGGGTGATGATGGTGGAGGAGGGGCATTGTTATTTCTGAATTGAGATTGGTAGTTCTGTTGCCCTCCTTGATTTCTTTGCATACCCTGACCCGAACTTTGGCCCTGATGGCTGTTGCTACCCCATGAAAAATTTGGATGGTTCCTCCAATTTGAATTGTAGCCACTACCATACTGCTGCTGATTTCTTTGTGCATTGCCCACAAAGTTAACCGAATCTGGGTTTGCTCCACAGCACTCAGCTGAGTGCTCACTGCTTCCACACACTTCACACCACATTTGCTGGATCGCATTGACTGAAGCTGAAGGCTGGTTCAAAGTCATGTTGCTGAAGTGGTTGTTCAATTGATTCTGCAAGGCAGCTATCTGTGCAGCGATAGCTGTAAATCCATCCACTTCAAGCACTCCTGCTGCTTTCCTTGCTCCACCACGTCATGAATCAGCATTCCATTCTGGATTGCCCTGTGAAATCCGGTTTAGCAAAGTGTACATCTCCTCATAAGTCTTTTCCAGCGCTTGCCCTCCAGCTGCTGAATCTAGCAAAATTTTGGTATGGGGTTCCAAACCCTCAATAAATGTGTGCACCAACACCTCATTGGACTGATGATGATGAGGACAGTCCCGCAACATGGATTTAAATCTTTCCCAGGCTTGATACAAATTTTCTCCCTCCCTCTGTTTGAAACTTAGAATTTGACTTCTAAGTCTGGCTGTTTTACCAGAGGGAAAAAATCTTATCAAGAACTTTCGTGCAAGATCATCCCACGTTGAAATAGAATTTGTTGGCTCAGCTTTCAACCACCTCTTGGCTTCACCAAGTAATGAGAACGGAAATAATGTAAGCCGAACATAATCAGGTGACACTCCAGCGGGTATATAAGTGTCACTTATCTCCAAAAAGTTCTAGAGATGCTGTTGTGAATCTTCATGAGGGAGACCGGTAAATTGCCCGCTTGTGTGCAACAATTGCACCATATTTTGCTTGAGTTCAAATCTCCCTCAAGGCTCTGGTTTGCGGATACTTGATGTAACATAGTTGGCATGTGGGATTGCCACCTCGCGAATCTGCCTTGCTGCTGCTTCTTCGGGCACTAACACTGCCCTTACAACCGGTGGATTTTGTTGCTCCATAATAGTCTGTCTGAGCAACTGCAGCTTTCTTTGTAGAGCTTCTCTCCGTTTACTATGAAATATACGTTCAGACTCTATATAAGATTCCACCAGCTCTTTGTCTCTTGCCAGTGTTCACAGAAATCAAGTCTGCAAAATACAGGCTAAGACCAAGTTGTTAACACTTGAGAAAATAAAACAAAAATACAGTAAATTTACACTTAATACAATTTCACCAATTGCCTAGTCTCCCCGGCAACGGCGCCAAAAACATGTTCGGTGGTTCGTAGGGGTTAAAAACCGACATGCAAATGCACGTGGTCAAACAAGTAGTAAGTGGATTAGTAAGCCAAGTATCGATCCACGGAGACTCTGGATAACTGAAAATTGCTTAAGTATACTATATTATCTTTCACTCCTAAATATGCTGACAACAACGTAACCAAAGTTTGAATAATTTGTTTTATAATTTCTATGCTAAAACTACTAACAATTATCTACTTTGAATTTAGACTATGGATATGAGCATGCCAAGGTTAAGAACATGTAATGAACTGATTATAATCATAAATTGGTTAATCTTTTCTTCCAGTTGCTAGCCAAGAACATTAGCCAAGAGATTAAAACTCTCGTATTTAATCTCACTTAAGAATCATAAACCATCCGTCTACATTTCTGTGATCAAATGCAATTCATGACCTAGCAATACAATTTCGGTTTCTAAATTAACTAATACTGCTTTCAAGTATATTTCTATCAGGAAAGCACATCAAAACTCAATTTTACCAAATCAAGTAAAGAACAATATCCTATTAATTCACAACTTTCCAATTTCGTGCTCTCTCGAGTGAAATCGGACTTTTTAGATATACATTAATGTCGGCCACACACCAATGCAGTAGAAACAAGAATTAATAGAACAACATGGAAGAAGAAGATGAAAAACCATATAATTCAATAATCAAAATTCATCACCATTGTTCATAACCTCAGCAAGGAAGGGAATTAGCCACTCATTTGTAGATTAATCATCCTAAAACAAGTGTTAATCATACAAACAAGTGAGTTAAAGAAGAAAGAAAGAAAGAAAAAACCCTGAAATTTTCGTCCCTCAACTGCCTGTAACCCACGTCCTTGCTCCACCAAGTCTGAATTATGAAAAATAAGCCTAAGTGTTCTATTTATACTAATGGAAATTTTTCCCGAAATAACAAGCAACATGTCACGGAGTGCATCGCGGAGCACTGCCTCCGTGACATGGCGTGGACGCGGACCTTCACTAGAATTTGGGGGTCCAGGTATAAAGCATCAACGTGGCACGACATGCAACGTGGAGGCTTGCCTCCGTGCCACGGAGCTTTTGCGAGGCTCCACTGGAATTTATGCGTTTTTCCACCCTCAAGGCAGAATGCCTCCGCGATGGCAGCGTGACACGGCTCCATCGCGGAGCCCCATTAATTGGTGCAGTCCAATGCTTTTTCCTTTGCTCGCTTCCAAGTCCAACTCCGATATCCTCCAACATGCATTTTCGCTTCTCGAAATCACATTTTACCTACAAAACAATGCTAATCATGTTGGTTAGTATAAATTCACATTTTATTACCAATTACATGAAAATGTATACACATTGCACGATAAAAAAGGCGAAAATGATACGTTTGAGTATCACTTGGGCATATAAATCTGCCAAAGATCACCACCCAAATAGAATCATAGTGTTGGTGTGTATGAGGTAGGCCTATAATTAAATCCATATTAATCTCTTCCCACTTCCAAGTGGGAATGATAATATCCTGAAGTACGCCTCCCGACTTTGATGCTTGACTTTCACTTGCTGACAGTTCGGGCAATTAGCTACGAATTCTGCAATATCCTTCTTCATGCCATTCCACTAATATATTCCTCGCAAATCAAGATACATCTTGGTGGCACTCAGATGGATAGAACACCTGGATCCATGTGCCTCATGCAATATCCGACCCCTCAAATTATAAACATCTGGAACACATAGATGACCCTGGTACTGCAACACCCCATCTCCCCCATGGGGGAAGACCTCAACCTTCTGACTTTGAACGACTTCTTTCAGCTTTACCAAAATCGAATCCTTATCTTGTCTAGCCTTCACATCAGTCACCAAGGATTCTGATCCGTTTTGCACAAAAACACCGCTATCGGTCGAGTTGACCAATCTAACTCCCAACCTTGCAAGTCGATGGACATTTTTCACCAACTTCTTCTTTCCCTCATCCACGTGGGATATACTATCCATAGAGAGCCTACTAAGTGCATCCGCTACCACATTAGCCTTACCCAGGTGGTAAAGAACACTCATGTCGTAGTCCTTTAGTAGCTCCAATCACCTCCTTTGTCGAAGATTGAGATCTTTTTGCATGAACATATATTGCAAGATTTTGTTATCCGTGAATACATCCACGTGAACTCCATACAAGTAATGCCGGCATATCTTCAATGCAAACACCACCGCGGCCAACTCAAGATCATGGGTCAGGTAATTCTTCTCATGGACTTTAAACTGTCTTGAGGCATATGCTATCACTTTCCCATGCTGCATCAACACACACCCAAGTCCGATTCTCGAAGAATCACAATACACCACAAAACCATCAGTACCCTCGAGTAGGGTCAACACTGGTGCTGAAGTGAGTCGAGTCTTCAACTCTTGGAAGCCTTTCTCACAAGCCTCCGACCATTGGAACTTTACCTTCTTCTGAGTCAACTTGGTCAAAGGTGTTGCAATTGATGAAAAGCCCTCAATAAATCTCTGATAGTAACCTGCTAAGCCCAAAAAGCTCCTGATATCTGATGGGTTCACCGGTCTGGGAAAATTCTTCACCGCCTCGATCTTCTGAGAATCTACCTTTATGCCCTTACTCGATACCACGTGGACCAAAAATGCCACAGAGTCCAACGAAAACTCACATTTGCTAAACTTTGCATACAACTGATGATCTTTGAGGGTCTAAAGCACTACTCTCAAGTGAGCGGCATGTTCCTCCTCGCTCCAAGAGTATATAAGGATGTCATCAATGAACACAATCACGAAAATGTCCAAATATGCCTTGAACACCCTGTTCATTAGATCCATAAAATCTGCTGGTGCATTGGTTAGTCCAAAAGACATAACAAATTCGTGGTGACCATACTGAGTCTTTAAAGTGGTTTTCGGGATGTCACTCTCCTGAACCCCGAGCTGATGATACCCGGATCTGAGATCAATCTTGGAGAAACACTTGGCACCCTGAAGCTAGTCAAATAAATCATCAATCCTGGGAAAGGGATACCTATTCTTAACAGTGACCTTGTTCAACTATCGGTAGTCAATACACATCCAAAGAGAACCATCTTTCTTCTGAATGAATAGGACGAGTGCACCCCATGGAGACTTACTCGGTCTAATGAAACCATTATCTAACAAGTCCCTCAACCGATCCTTCAACTCTTTTAGCTCTGCTGGAGCCATCCTGTATGGCGGAATAGATATAGGTTGTGTGTCAGGATGAAGATCTATATCGAAATCAATCTCCCCCTCGATAGGAACACCTGGAAAACCATCAATCTGGATACTCACGTACTACTGGAACTGACTGGATAGTCAGGGTTTTAGACTCAACATCCTTAACCCTAACTACATGGTACATGCAACCCTTAGAATCATCTTCCTGGCCTTAAGGTAGGAAATGAATCGACCTACAGGCACAACTGAACTACCCTTCCATTCTAAGACTAGCTCACTCGAAAATCTGAACTCTACTACCTGGGTTCTACAATTAACTGAAGCAAATCATACAAATGGATAATCCATATCGAGAATAATATTGAAATCGGTCATGGCTAACTTTATCAAGTCTGCTGAGGTGACCTTGTGTAGGACTGAGACTGGGCAACCTCTATACACCCGTCTAGCTATAATGAGTCACCTACAGGAGTAGAAATTGAGAAGGGTGCTGACAACACATTGGGACTGACTCCAAAGCTACTAGCCACATATGGTGTCACAAAAGACAAGGTAGCCCCCAGATCTAGCAAAGTATATACGTCAATATGAAAAACTCGAAACATACCAGTGACCACATCCGGAGAGACCTCCTGCTCTGTCATACCCTGGGAACCCAAGGATCAGAATCGGGAGTCGAACGGGAAAAAGATCTGGAAAATGTTGCATTAGTTGCAGAACGGGTCACTGAACGATTCGTGAGGAGGCCTAACGAGTCTTCAAGTGACTCATGGGGAAGGCCTGAGATGATGAAGGACTCGAGATCCTCATGGGTGATGTAACGACTTGTGGTCAGTCACCACGAGTCGTCATGTCAGTCGTGGGGTGGTTCTAGAGAAAATGGTAAGGCTTATCTAGTGTACTTTATGGACGGTATCCAATGAGTCATCGCCAGTCCTAATGATTCGTTAAGAGGGTCTTTGTTGAGCAAAATGACTTTTCATGAGTGATGAGGCAGTGTACTTGACAGGTGAACCAACAGATCATATGCCCAGGTGACGAGTCATCAGGTCGTTCGTTAGGACCCCCCTGACAGTTATTTTCTGCAAATTAGTAAGGGCTTTCTCATAATTTTCTAAGTTTCTAAGACCTATACTAAGTCTTTTAAGGCTCATTTTAGTGGGTTTTAAGCAGGGTAAAACCTATCCTAAGGCATTATTCTCCTTCATGCAAGTTTGAAGGTTTGAAGAGGAGATTCAAGGCAAAATCTCAAGGTTTCCATTGGAATCTCAGCTTGGGCTATTACATAAGTGTTCAAATCATCCCTCCCAGGTATGTAAGGCTATGAGTGCGTGCTTCCTTCCACACCCATGCCCATTCCCTATCAATTTGTGATTGGTTTGTGATGATCAAGTATGGGTTTTCATTTAATTGCATGATTCTTACATTTCTACCCATGGGTATGATTAAATGGAGTTGACATTGGTGATTTATTGAGCTTGGGCAAATTCTAACTTAAATTCTTTTACAAAATTGCCTTTCTAAAATTGAATATAAAATGCCCATATGTGGGTAGTTCCTAATAGATTGTGATGATGATAGAGTAGATGATGAAAAGCACGTTTTCAACCTTACCCATGTTTTTGATGATGTTTTCAAAAGAAGATTAAATGGACCCTAGTATGATGAATCTTTGGGTGGTGCCCAATGTTGAGTATAAATGACGATTTTCTTGAAATGACCTTATTACCTCATTTTGAAGTGAAATCTTCCAATTATAATTTTTTCAAAAGAATTGCATGGGTTCAAGCATGATAAAGCTTTGGGCAATGCCCACATGGTTTTATCGAATGATGAATTTTCCGAGACAAGCTTACCACATCGTTCGCAGAAAATCCTCCCAATTTCTACTCTTTATCTTGTGGTATGTTTTGATATAAAGCATCACAAATGCATGATTTCATTATTGAGCTTTGTCAAGAGACAATGTTGAGCTTCATTTTTGCATGATGTCGAGTCAATGCATGATTCATTATTGAGCTTTGTCAAGGGACAACATTGAGCTTCATTTTTTGTATGATTTCAAGTCAATGCATGGTTCCATCTTGAGCTTCATCAATAAATGATGTTGAGCTTCATTATATATGATGTAGAACACTGTATGTTTTCAGGAGAAGAGTCTAGCACCGAGCGAGTTAAGGGTCGATTACCCTACACCCCAAAACTATGCGCCAACATAGGTTGATACTATTATATTATTTTGGGACCTCCCTTGTGAGCTATCCCCTGCCCGATTGGGCCCTGATCTTGACATCGATATCATGGTATCATCTATAGCCCTAACAAGGTTATGGACGGCTCTACCCACTTGAATGTGAAAGTCGGGACCACGTAAGCTCTATCGTGGTATGTCGGTTAAGTGATGAGTCTCCTACCATCTTATAAATTCTGGATTTGCATACTCAGTGTTCATGGTTTCAATTGCATACATGCATGTTCCAAAAGCAAGGTTTGACACATTGTTCAGCTGTTGATATAAATGTTATGATTTAGCCTTGAGTCATTTGAGTCAGTCTTGATGTTTTAAATCCATGCATGATCATGTATAAAATAAGGATGATTTCATGATGAATATGTGTGATCTTCTTTTATCCTTAAAGGTTTATTCTATATATGTATAACTTGCTTTGAAAGACTTATATTGATCTAGCGGTTTTACTTACCTTGCATACTTGGTACATTCCACGTACTGACCACATACTTTTTATGATGTATCATTTCATGATACAGGACTCGGTTCGCAGCTTCAATCAGATCTTAGCCAGCTCTCCAGAGTCTCTATCAGTCTAGGATTGGTGAATCCTCATCTTTCGAGGACTTCGCGTGGTACTTCAGTTTCAGTGTTATTGAGTTAGTTGGGGTCTTGTCCCATCAACTCGTTTAGAGTAGAGGCTTTTAGACTTATGTTTATATAACTTTGGATATTATCTTGTTGTGCTGTTGTGTGAGACTTCCACTGAGTTTACATTTATGTTTTCTTTATGTTTATCAAATGAATTAGTTGAATGCTTATGCCATGGGTCGACTTGGGGTCTCTCGGGGTTTCTTTTCTGGTGTCTATGATCCGGGTGTACGTTTGGGTTGTGAAAAACTTGGTATCAGAGCCATAGGTTTAGATGTGTCCTAGGGAGTCTGAAAGCCACGTTAAGTAGAGTCTTTTTCATGGGTGTGAAGCGCGCCACACTTATGATGAAGAGGAAACTAGATATTTATGAAATGTCCCCTTCTTTCATGATCTATGTTGTGCGACAAAGAGTCTACCTAACCTTATAACTTATGCTATACATGTGTGCAGAAACATGTCATCTCAGGGAAGCAACGGGAGTCAGCCAGCCCCACTAACCCCAAGGAGTCCTATGTTCAAACAGGTTACGAATGAAAAACTCGGGGCCGCAGTTCGAGTGTTGATATGGGCCATGATCACCTAGCCTACCCAACAAGATATTTTACCTACGAACCCTACCGGGGAGACGATGGCTGCTAAGATTCAAGAACTTCTGAAAGGGAGTCCGCTCTTCGGTGGTGATTCAGTTTTGGGTGTGGAGCATGATGGAGTAAGGAGAATGAGAAAAAGGCCCAGGACCAAGGACTTGGAAAGATCCCAATAGGGGTCGAGTAATGGAAGTCTCCCTCAACCCCGTCAGAGGTCATCAACTCAAGTTCGAGGGTACGAGCCCCGGATGAGGGAGGTCACTTATCCACTTTACAGGCGTTGCAAGAGGCACCACCTAGGAAAGTACCTATGGGTTCAGATATATGCTTCAATTGTGGTCAATCCGGGCATATGCATAAGGAGTGCCCCGCAGCCAAGTAGGATGGCAGGAAAGGCTGTGTCCCGG
This sequence comes from Datura wrightii, assembly GCA_035772735.1. Classification (NCBI taxonomy): domain Eukaryota; kingdom Viridiplantae; phylum Streptophyta; class Magnoliopsida; order Solanales; family Solanaceae; genus Datura; species Datura wrightii. The sequence goes on along the minus strand of JASDFA010000018.1, from coordinate 84,424,117 downwards.
TTTCCTCTCTGATAGTTCTAACTAGCCAGTTATCGTGCCCAAAATGTGGTAGGGCACACTTCAGACAGTGTTTGACAGGTTCCGACGCTTGTTACAGGTGTGGAAATACCGAGCACATGTACAAGAATTGCCCTTTTATCAAACAGAACGAAGGAAGAGCCAGTCGCAGTCTTCCCCAGATGTAGTCCCAGGTATGTTATAAGTTCCCCTATCATATATATTATGATTATTAGTCCTGAGAACTGTGATAAGAGGTACCATTCCCTTATGTATTTTAAGATAAGATCTATTTTAGGGAAGGTAAAGGAGTGGTAGTCGGAGGGCCTAGTCAGGTCTCTAGCCTTCTAATAAGGAGGTCTTATAGGAACAATCTAGGGGTGTTTGTGTTCCATCCTTTCTCCTTTAGATGTTCCCTTACATATCGCCCGATGCCACACTCAGCTCATGCTCACATTCAGAATACCAAATGGTAAGCAACCCCGTCCAGCAACAGTCCCCATAATTTCCTATTTAGAGTTAAATCAAAATCCTCGCAATGAATGCAATCAGCTCATAAGATCGTGATATATCAGGCATATACCCAGCTTAGACTTCCTAGACGATTCGTGATCATAAAATCCTAGAAAGCATGATTATTAGCTAGGTCTTTCAGAGTTTCAGAGTTTTTAGCATGAATTATGGGGGTTATTTGAAAAGTTGGTGAAATTTTGATAAGTCAAGATCGAGTTTTATTATCAAAGGTGAAATAATTCTTGAGCGAGGAAACTAGCACCAATTAGAGTTCTGACTAAATGAGAAAGTCCATATCTTTATTCGGGAACTATAGGAAAGAGAATAGCCGCATCTCAAGTTGTATGATAAAGTATGGTCATTTTAGTAAGAATTAAAGTCGCTGATGTAGCCCCCGTTGACTAGATTGACTTAGAAAAAGGTAAAAGTTCTAATGGTCGGAGACTTGTGAGAAAAGTTTACAGGGATTGAAGACCCGACCCATTTTAGAACCAGTGTGGACCATGCCCGAGGTACTGATGGCCTTGCTGTATATTGTGATGCTTCGAGGGTCAGGCTAGGATGTATGTTGATGCAGCACGGGAAACTAATGACATATGTCTCTCAACAGCCAATGGTTTACGAAAAGAATTACCTGACCCATGATCTTGAGTGCGCCACGGTGGTGTTTGCATTGAATGTATTGCGGCAATACTTGTATGGGGTTCACATAAGTAAATTCACGGATCATAAGGGCTTGCAATATGGGTGCATGCAGAAAATCTCAATTGTCGATAAAGGAGGTGGTTGGAGCTATTGAAGGACTGCGACATGAGTGTCCTTAGCCACCCGGGCAAGGCTAATGTAGTTGAGGATGCACTTAGTAGGCTCCCTATTGAGAGTGTGTCCCATGTGGATGAAGGATAAGAAGGGGTAGATGAAAGATATCCATCGACTTGTAAGGTTGGAAGTTAGATTGGTTGACTCGACCGATGACAGTGTGATTGTGTCGAATAGATCAGAATCGTCTTTGGTGGTTGGTGTCAAATCTAGACAAGATGAGGATCCTATTTTGGGAAAATTGAAGTGGTACGAAGTCAGAAGGTGGAGCTTTTCTCCCAAGGGGGAGATGGTGTGCTAAGATACCAGGTCGTCTATGTGTCCCACGTTGATGATTTGAGAGATCAGATATTGTGTGAGGCCATGGAAAAAGGTTCAGTTGATAAGGGACAGGCTGAAGACCGCTTAGAGTCATCAGAAATCATATGCTGATATGAGAAAAGAGATCTGGGGTTTGAGGTGATGAGTGGGTATTTCTAAGGGTATCTCCCATGAAGGGAGCCAGGCAGTTCAGAAGCAAACAAAAACTTAGTCCCTGCTATATTGGTCCCTATCGGGTTGTGAGAAGAGTTGGTAAGGTAGGGTATGAGTTGGACTTGCCCTCGAAGTTATCTTTAGTTCATCCCATGTTTCATGTGTCACTTTTGAAAAAGTGTTTGGGTGATCCAACTTTAGTAGTCCCGGTTGACAACATTGGTGTGGGAGATAGCCTCAGCTATGGAGAAGTACCCATTGAAATGTTAGATTGTCAAGTCCATAAGCTAAGGAACAAAGAAGTAGCTTCAGTTAAGGTATTGAGGAGAAAATGGCATGTTGAAGGAGCTACACGGGAAGCCGAAGTGGATATGGTAACTATATACCCACATTTGTTCTCTACCGACTCAGTTTCATCTTGAGGTATTAGTTTTGCACTCAGACTCTATTTAGTCATCATGTTTGAACTATGTGTACAAGTTTCTTTTACGTATACGGATGTGTGTATGATTGGTGAATTCAGTTCAGCTGTGTGTTTGAATTGGAGGTAGTCATTTCGTCAGTTTTCATTTAAATGTGATCAGTTCTAAATATGATAAATGGTATGTTTCTGCTTTCTGCTTGTTTCCAACATTCGAGGATGAATGTTCCCAAGGGGGATATGATGTAATACCTCGGGAACCCAAGGATCAGACCCGGGAGTCGAATGAGAAAAAAATTTGGAAAATGTTGCAGCAGTTGTAGAACGGGTCACTGCACGATTCATGAGGAGGCTTAACGAGTCGTCAAGTGACTCGTGGGGAAGGCCTGAGATGATGAAGGACTCGAGATCCTCACAGGTGATGTAACAACTCGTGCTCAGTCACCACAAGTCGTGATGTCATTCATGGGGTGGTTCTAGAGAAAATGTAAGGCTTATCTAGTGAACTTGATGGACGGTATCCAACGAGTCATCGCCAGTCCTAACGACTCGTTAGGAGGGTCTTTGTTGAGCAAAATGAATTTTCATGATTGATGAGGCAGTGTACTTGACGGGTGAACCAACGGATCGTATGCCCAGGTGACGAGTCGTCAGGCCGTCCGTTAGGACCCCCCTGACTGTTATTTTCTGCGAATTAGTAAGGGCTTTCTTATAATTTCCTAGGTTTCTAAGACCTATACTACGTTGTTAAGGCTACCTATCCTAAGGCATTATTCTCCTTCATGCAAGTTTGAAGGTTTGAAGAGGAGCATCAAGGCAAAATCTCAAGGCTTTCATTGGAATCTCAGCTTGGGCCATTAGAGAAGTGTTTAAGTCATCCCTTCCAGGTATGTAAGGCTTTGAGTGAATGCTTCCTTCCACACCCATGCCCATTCCCTATCAATTTGTGATTGGTTTGTGATGATCAAGTGTGGGTTTTCATTTATTTCATGATTCTTACATTTCTACTCATGGGTATGATTAAATGGAGTTGACATAGGTGATTTATTGAGCTTGGGCGGATTCTAACTTAAATTCTTTTACAAAATTGCCTTTCTAAAATTGAATCTAAAACGCCCATATGTGGGTAGTTCCTAATAGAATGTGATGATCAAAAACACGTTTTCAACCTTACCCATGTTTTTGATGATGTTTTCAAAAGAAGATTAAGTGGACCCTAGTATGATGAAGCTCTAGGTGGTGCCCAATGTTGAGTATAAATGACGATTTTCTTGAATTGACCTTATTACCTCATTTTGGAGTTAAATCTTCAAATTATAATGTTTTCAAAATAATTGCATGGGTTCAAGCATGATAAAGCTTTGGACAATGCCCACATGGTTATTTCGAATGATGAATTTTCCGAGACAAGCTTACCACATCGTTTGAAGAAAATCCTCCCTACTTCTACTCTTTAACTTGTGGTATGTTTTGATATAAAGCATCTCAAATGCATGATTTCATTATTTAGCTTTGTCAAGGGACAATGTTGAGCTTCATTTTTGCATGATGTCGAGTCAATGCATGATTTCATTATTGAGCTTTGTCAAGGGACAACGTTGAGCTTCATTTTTTGCATGATGTCGAGTCAATGCATGATTTCATCTTGAGCTCGTCAATAGACGATTTTGAGCTTTGTTATATACAATGTAGAGCACTGCATGTTTTTCAGAGAAGAGTCTAGCACCGAGCGGGTTAAGGGTTAATTACCCTACGCTCTAGAACTACGCGCCAACGTAGGTTGATACTATTATATTATTTTGGGACCTCCCTTGTGAGCTATCCCCTGCCCCAATTGGGCCCTGATCTTGATATATATATCATTGTATTTTCCTTATCCCTAGCAATGTTGTAAGCGGTTCTACCCACTTGAGTGTGAAAGTCGGGACCACGTATCCTCTATCGTGGTATGTCAGTTAAGTGACGAGTCTCCTACCATCTTATAAATTCTGGATTCGCATACTCATTGTTCATGGTTTCAATTGCATACATACATGTTCCAAAAGCAAGGTTTGACACATTTTTCAGCTGTTGATATAAATGTTATGATTTAGCCTTGAGTCATTTGAGTTAGTCTTGATGTTTTAAAGCCATGCATGATCATGTATAAAATAAGGATGATTTCATGATGAATGTGTGTGATCTTCTTTTATCCTTAAAGGTTTATTCTATATATGTATAACTTGCTTTGAAAGACTTATATTGCTCTAGCGGTTTTACTTACCTTGCATACTCGGTACATTCCACATACTGACCGTATACTTTCTATGCTGTATCGTTTCATGATACAGGACCCAGTTCGTAGCTTCAGTCAGATCTTAGCCAGCTCTGCATAGTCTCTCTCAGTCCAGGATTGGTGAGTCCTCATCTTTCGAGGACTAGATTCCCAGTTTCACATAGTACTTCAGTTTCAGTGTTACTGAGTTAGTTGGGGTCTTGTGCCATCAACTTGTTTAGAGTAGAGGCTTTCAGACTTATGTTTATATAGCTTTGGATATTATCTTGTTGTGCTGTTGTGTGAGACTTCCGCTGAGTTTACATTTATGTTTTCTTTATGTTTATCAAATGAGTTAGTTGATTGCTTGTGCCATGGGTTGACTTGGGGTCTCTCAGGGTCCCTTGTCTCGTGTCTATGATCCGGATGTACGTTTGGGTCGTGACATGCTCCTGATGGGAAGCTAAAGCATAAAATCTGTTTCTGGCGCTGATCGCCAGCTGTGCTAGTAGATGCTCCCTGATATGCTGAGCGTGGGGTAGGGGCTGCTAAACTAGAAGATGGGCCTTAGCCCCCAACCTAATCCTGCCTCGCAGCTAGAAAATCTCAAAGCATGTGTCCGGGATGCCCACACTTGAAACAAGCACCTGAACCTGCCAAGCACTGGCCTGTGTGCCCTCGACTACACCTGTGACGAGCTGGGATGATAGAATCTATGGGTCTGCTGCTCTGATCCCTTGAGCCTAATGCTCTCCCTCTCTGATCATGTCTAGGACTGGATGGAACACTTAATGCCGAAGTTGCCAGGTCTGATGATCTCTGGTGAGTCTGCTATCGGTGCCCACAATCGGACCTCTACTGCGAGAATCTATGGTCCTCGGTCCTGGCCCTCTTGGCCTCCCTCTCTCTCGAATGTGCCGCCTCCATCTGCTGGGCGTACAAAACTATGCTAGGGAAGTCCATATCTTGATGAAGCATATAATTCCGACACTCCTTGTCCAAATACCCTGCTATACCATGTACAAACCTGCTCACCCGCGCCCTCTGGTCAACCACTAACTTCGGGGCATATTTCGATAGGCGAGTGAACTCAAGAGAATACTCTTTTACTGTAATTCTTCCCTGCTTCAAATTCAAAAACTCAGCTGACTTCAGCTCCCTCATCTCCCCAAGGAAGAACCGATCTAGGAATGCAACCTGAAACTCCTCCCACGTGATCGGACCTGCTCCCGCGACCCTACTCCCGCGACCCTGCTATCATTCCATTATCGAAACCAGTTATGCGCAACCCCCTTCAATTGGTAGGAGTACAACTCTGCTCACTCAACACTACTCCCCTATGACCTGGGTGATCTTGACAACCTCATCAATGAAATTATGCGGGTCCTCATCTACCTTGGACCCCAAGAACTCCGGCGGGTTCATCCTCAAGAAGTCTCTGACTCGAGCAACCACTGCATTTCCATTTTTTGGAGCATGCGAAATTGCCTGTTGATTGACCTAAGCGGTCAAGGCCTACACAAGCATCTGAATAGCAGCCCGTAACTCAGCATGAGTGGCTGGCTCCGGTGCCTGAGGCTCCTAAACTGGTGGGGCTGGTTGATGCCCGTAACCATTTCCATCCTCGTGGCTTTCACCACCTCCATTCCTCCTTCCATTCATTCTTCTAGGAGCCATGATTTTTCAATCGCGAATAGCACAAATTAGAAGGATAGAAATACTTCTCGTCGCACAACATAGATCATGAAATAAGGGGATATTTCCTAAACGTCTTGTAGCCTCTTCGTCATAAGTGTGGCGCGATTCACACCCATGAAAAAGACTCTACTTAATGTGGCTTTTAGACACCCTAGGACACTTCAAACCTATTGCTCTGATACCAAGTTCGTCACGACCCGAACGGAGGACCGGATCATAGACACGGGACAAGGGACCCCGAGAGACCCCAAGTCGACCCAAGGCATAAGCATACATCTAACTCCACACACACACACACACACACATATATATATACTAAAGAATCAACAACATACACTTAGCGGAAGTCTAACTTAAATATAACATTAGAATAAATGTACGAAGCTGATTACTTACATAAGTCTAAAAAGCGTCTAATCTAGATGAGTTAATGGGACAAGACCCCAACTAACTCAACAATACTGAAACTGGAAATACATAAGGGAAACTAAAAGTCTAGCCCTCGAAGGATGAGGACTCACCAACCAAATAGGTGCTAACTCTGACAACTGACTACGAGCAGGACTGAGCCTGGGAGCTGGGTCCTGTATCATGAAACAATACAACATAGAAGGTATGCAGCCAGTACATGAAATGTATCGAGTATGCAAGGTAAGTAAAAATTCTTAGTAAAATGAATCATTGAAAACATTTCATAGCATATCATAAGCTTTCAAATCTGGGAGGAAGGACTGCATGCATTCATTCTGAAATCGTAATCTTTTCATAATATGACCATGCATAGCTTCATAACATCATAACTGACTCGAACGAATCAAAGATGAAATATGAAATTTATAGAAAAGCTGAACTATGAGTCAAACCTTACTTTTAGAACATGCATGTGTAAAATAACAACCATGAGAAATGAATATGCAAATATGAATCATATAGACAATGGGAGACTCGTCACTTAACCGACATACCACGATAGAGATTACGTGGTCCCGACTATGATACTCAAGTGGGCAGAGCCATCCAAAATCCTTCCAGGGCTAAGGATGCCACCATGATATCGATATCAAGCTCATGGGCCATTAGGTCCGGGGATAGCTCACAAGGGAGGTCTCAATAACATAATAGTATCAACCTACGTTGGCGTGTAGTTCTAGAGCATAGGGTGATCGACCCTTAGCCCGCTCGGTGCTAGACTCTTCTCCCAAAATATGCAATGCTATAGATCATATATAACGAAACTCAACATCGTCTATTGACGAAGCTCAACAATGGAATCATGCATAAACTCAACATCGTATGAAACAAAGCTCAACATTGTCATTTGACAAAGCTCAATAATGAAATCATGCATAGAACCGACATCATATGAAAACAAAGCTCAATAATGACATACATCTCAATTATGAATTCATGCATATGAGAAGCTTTATTTCGGTACATACCACAAGCTCAAAGATAAGTAGGAGTATCTATTCCAAAATCATGTGGTAAGCTTACTTTAGAGATACTACATCTTCATACTCGATATAAGGGCTTTGCCCAAAACTTTATGATGCTTGGATCTACTCAATTCATTTTGAAAATAATATCATAATCATGGGTATCTTTAGAAACAGACTTTTCATCATCAAATCTCATCATCATCATATATTCATCATCATTCTTTTCTTTCATGAACTTCTCATCCATGGGCATTTAAATTTCACAATTTAGAAACACAATTTTGATTGAAAACAATTGAAAATCTTCCCAAGCTTCACAATTCATCAATAGAAACATAATCTAATCGTATCCATGTATAGACACTGAAGAATTATGCATTTGGGTAAAAACCCCATAACTTGATCATAGGAATTTCTCATTCTTAGATAGATATTGGGCATGGGTGAGGAAGAAAACACCCACTCATAACCCTACATACTTGGAAAGGATTGATTCCACCAAATCTTAGATTACCCAAGAGGAAATTGGGTGGAAACCTTGAATACTAGCCTTGAATCCCCTCTTCAACCTATCAAGCTTGAATGCATGGAATCAATGACTTAGAATAGGTGTTCCCCACCTTAAACCCTCTAAAAAGAGCCTTAAACGACGTGTTATAGGCCCCTAGGACTTAGGAATTATGAAAAAGCCCTTACTAAAATCACAAAATTTGGCTGACTGCCAGTCCCCATGAGGGACTGGACGACTCGTGCTCAAAGGCCACGTCTAGTGGCCATAAGTCATCTGATACACTGCTTAAAAGAACTGGGTCGGAAGACACCACGACTCGTGGCTTCTACTACCCAATGCCTCCTTTCCAAACAACCAATCTAGGCCACGGGAGACCTCACAAGTCATGAGGACTGACCATGACTCGTGGCCATGCCCGTGGTCTCCTCCACACACCCTGCCAACCCTATTGGCCCACGAGTCACTTCACAACTCGTGGTCACTCCTCAAGATTCGTTCTATGACTTAGTGTGAAATTTCAATTTTTTTTCACCATTTTTGCTCCCACGTATAATCCTTGGGGTTCCCAAGGTATAACAACTTGGCAGGTTCGGGTGCTTATTGCGGGTGTAGGCAGCCCGAACATATGCTCAGAGATTGCCCAACAGCGAGATAGGGCTACGATGGGGGTCGAGGCCGAGCTTCTAGTTCAGCAGCTCCAGCAGCACGTCCTGCACAACAGGGTGCCTTGACTAGTTTAGCTGGCGGTTAGATCCAGAATAGATTCTATGCCCTCGTGTCCAGTTAGGAGAAGGAGACTTCCCCCTATGTGGTCACTAGTATGTTACGAGTTTTCCATCATTATGTTTATGTTTTGTTAGATCCGGGGGCTACCCTGTCTTTTGTGAAACCTTATGTGGCCAGTAGCTTTGGAGTCAGTCTGAACTATTGTTAGAACCCTTCTCAGTCTCTACTCCAGTAGGTGATTTAGTTGTAGCTAGACGGGTATATAAAGGTTTCCCGGTCACATTCCTTTAGAGAGTCACCTCTGCAGATTTGGTAGAGTTAACCATGACCAATTTTGATGTTATCCTCGACATGGATTGGCTATTTGCATGTTATGCCTCAATTAATTGTAGGACCTAGGCAGTAGAGTTCAGATTTTCGGGTGAGCCAATATTAAAATGGAAGGGTAGTTTAACTGTGCCTGTAGGTCGTTTTATTTCCTATCTTAAGGCCAAGAAGTTGATTTACAAAAGTTGTGTGTACCATCTAGTTAAGGTTAAGGATGCGAAGTCCGAAACCACGACTATCTAGTCAGTTCAAGTAGTATGCGAGCACCCAGAAGTGTTCCCTGATGATTTACCGAGTGTTCCTCCCGAGAAGGAAATCCATTTTGGTATTGACCTTCTTCCCTATATGCATCCTATAGCTATTCCTCCTTATAGAATGGCTCCAGCCGAGCTAAAAGAGTTAAAAGAGCAGTTGATGGATCTTTTGGATAAGGGTTTCATTAGACCAAGCAAGTCTCCATGGGGTGCAACAATTCTGTTTGTCCAAAAGAAAGATAGTTCTCTTCGTATGTGTATTGACTATCAGTAATTAAACAAAGTCACCATCAAGAATAGGTATCCTCTACCTAGGATTGATGATTTATTTTGACCAGCTTCAAGGTGCCAAGTGCTTTTTGCAGATAGATCCCAGATCCGGGTACCATCAGCTCAGTGTTCGGGAGAGCGACATCCCGAAGACAGCCTTCCGAACGCGATATGGTCATTATGAGTTTGTAGTTATGCCTTTTGGACTAATGAATGCTCCAATAGTTTTATGGACTTGATGAATAGGGTGTTCAAGCCATACCTAGATATATTCGTGATTGTATTTATTGATGACATTTTGATATACTCTCGGAGCGAGGAAGAGCATACCGCTCATTTGAGGGTGGTGCTATAGACTCTCAAGAAGCGCCAACTATATGCCAAATTCAGCAAGTGTGAGTTTTGGTTGAACTCCGTGGTGTTTTTGGGCCATGTGGTATCAAGTGAGGGTATACAGGTGGACTCTCAGAAAATAGAAGCGGTAAAGAATTGGCCTAAACCGGTGAATCCTTCAGATATCAAGAGTTTCTTGGGCTCAACGGGCTACTATCGAAGATTTGTTGAGGGGTTTTCATCTACTGCAGCACCCTTGACCAAATTGACTCAAAGAAGGTGAAATTTAAGTGGTCGGAGGCTTACGAGAGAAGTTTTCAGGAGTTGAAGACTCAACTCACCTCAGCACTGGTGTTGACCCTATCGAAGGGTACCGATGGGTTCGTGGTGTATTGTGATGCTTCACGCATCGTACTTGGGTGTCTATTGATGCAGCACAGAAAGGTTATTGCATATGCCTCCAGACAGATAAAAGTCCATGAGAAGAATTACCCGGCCCATGATCTTGAATTGGCTGCGGTGGTATTCGCTTTGAAGAAATGGAGACATTATTTGTGCAGAGTCCACATGGATGTGTTTATGGACCATAAGAGTCTACAATATGTGTTTACCCAAAAGTATCTCAATCTTCGGCAAAGGAGGTTGTTGGATCTACTCAACGACTATGATATGAGTGTCCTTTACCATCCAGTTAAGGCTAATATAGTAGAGGACGCACTCAGTAGACTCTCTATGGAAAGTGTGTCCCATGTGGATGAGGGGAAGAAGGAGCTGGTGAAGGATGCGCATCGACTTGCAAGGTTTGGAGTTTGGTTGGTTGGTTCAATCGGTGGCAGTGTTATTGTTCAAAATGGATCAGAACCGTCTTTGGTGACTAATGTAAAAGCTAGATAGGACGAGGACTCGATTTTGGTAAAGTTAAAGACAGCCATTCAGAATCAGAGGGTGGAGGTCTTTTCCAAAGGAGGAGATGGTGTGCTTCGGTACCAGGGGCCGCTTATATGTTTCGAATATTGATGATTTGAGGAGCCGGATGTTGCATGAGGCTTATGGATCTAGGTACTCTATCCATCCAGGTTCCACCAAGATGTATCGTGATTTACTGGAAGTCTATTAGTGGAATGGCATGAAGAAGGACATCGCAGAGTTTGTAGCTAAGTGTCCGAACTTTTAGCAGTTTTTGCCCTAAAACTCTATTTAGTTTTCAAGTTTAGATCCTATACCCAAGTTTCATTTATGTATATAGATGTATGTATGATTCATGAATTCAGTTCAGCTATATAGTTTGAATCAAAGATAGTCATTCCGTCAGTTTTTAGCTTGAATGATCAGTATTTGAACATGATGATTGCATTTCTCTGCTTTTCTGTGAGTTTTCCAATATCCGAGGATGAATGTTCCCAAAGGGGAGATATTGTTATACCTCAGAAGCTCAAAGATTAGACTCGGGAGTTGAAACAGAGAAAAAAATTGAACTCTGGCATCAGGTCACAGAACGGGTCGTGATGTGACCCGTGGGGAGAGACCACAAGTCGTGAGATGACTCGAGGTGAGGCTCAGGATGTGAGTTTAAAAATTTTGAGATTTAAGGTCCCCAAGGACATGACCATAAGTCGTGGTCAGACCCAATGACTCGTTGAATCAATCGTGGGAAGTGATGACTGGAAAGAAGGAATAAGGCACTGAACCCCTCGGAAGGTCTCCATGAGTCGTGGGATGGATTGTGGTAAGGAGATGGTAATTGTTTGAAATTTAAGGCAGTTCGTGTGACAGGTGGTGACCACGAGACGTGGTCACCTATAATGATTCATGATGTCTCTCGTGACGAGCCCCAGACGAACTTCAGGCAGTGTACATGATGGATGATGCCACGAGTCATGGCCTGAGTAACGAGTCGTCCAGTCCCTCGCGGGGACTGGCAGTCAGTTAATTCCTGTGAATTTAGTAAGGGATTTTCCATAATTCCTACGATCCAAAGGCCTAAATTACGCCATTTTAAATTATGAATGATGAATTTTAAAGGGGTTAAGTTCATTTTAGGCCATTCTTACTCATGCATGCAAAGATAGAGAGTTAGAGAGGTGATCAAGCTTGTCTTCCTTTAAGTTCTCTTCAATTCCTCTTGGGAAATCAAAGAAGTGTAAGAATCAGCTATAATCAGGTATGTAGGGTTATGAGTGGGTGAATCCTTTCACACCCATGCCCAATCCCTCTCTAAATCATGAATTTTCTATGTCAATTCTATGGGGTTTTAACCCCATGCATGAAATTCCTAAATCTATGTCATAGGTATGATCTAAATAGGTTTTAATTGATGAAGTACAATTCATGGGAAAGTTTTATCATGTTTTCAATCACTAATTATGTTTACTAGTTTTCCAAATTATGATGCCCATTCATGAAAGCTTATGAGAAGATGAGAATTAAGAAGTATGTTCATGTATGAAGAATTTTGATGAGAAAAGTATGTTTCCAATATACCCATGTTATGTTCATGTTTCCAACGTGAATCAAGTTAATTTTCAAGTATGTTAAACTATCGAAAACTGCCCACATGTTCAAGTATGATTATGATTTTACGAATTTAGCTTACCACATGATTTTGAAGCGAAGACTCCCATTTATGTTCAGCTTGTGGTATGGTTTGAGCCAAGGCTCCTCATGTATGATTCAGATTTATGTATTTACAGTTATTCAGCTTCGTCAATAGACAATGGTCAGCTTCATTAAAAAATGATGGAGAGAATATGCATGTTTTTGGGAGTAATGTCTAGCAGCAATCCCCTGCCCTGATTGGGCCATGATCTTGATATCGATATCATGGTATCGTCCTTAGCCCTGACAAAGATTTGGATGGCTCTAGCCACTTGATTGTGATAGTTGGTACCACATAAGCTCTATCGTGGTATGTCGGTTAAAAGACGAGTCTCCCATTGTTTCTCAAGATTTCAGTTGTGCATGTTTATCATCCATGATTTACATATCTATGTTCGAAAGTAGGTTTTACCGAATGTTCAGTTTTACTTATGTTTATCAGATATCAGCTTTGGGTTAATCAATTCAGTTATGATGATATGTTATATAGAGATCATGTTTTCAGAAAGATAACATGCAAGCCCTACTCTCATATTTTTATTATGTTTATGTTTTATATTATGCATGTTTTAATGATTTCACTTATTTAAGCGGTTTTACTTACCTTGCATACTCGGTACGTTCGACATACTGACCGCATACTCTATGCTATATTGTTTTATGATACAAGCCCCGACACTCAGACTCATTCCCGTCCTTAGCCAGCCTTTTAGAGTTAGCATACTACGCTTGTTGGTGAGTTGTCATCTCTGGAGGATCATGCTTTATCAGACTTCTTCATGTATTTTCAGTTTTAAGCTTTATCGAGTTAGTTGGGGGTCTTGTGCCATCAACTCATCAGATTAAGAGGCTTATCAGACAAAGGATGTATTCATCTTTAGATTGTATGTATTTTGATGTTATGTTAAATTTAGACTTCCGCTAAGTTATCATGTTAATTCTTCAGTTTATTGATTGAGTTAGATGAATGCTTATGCCATGGGTTGACTTGGGGTCTCTCGAGGCTCGTTTTCTCGTGTCGCGATCCGGGCCTCCGTTCGGGTCATGACATGTCTGAAGCTCCCTGGATTAAGTGGGGCTTTTATGACCGATATTTGATACTACTCGATGTACTGAATGGAGAAACTTAGTTAGTTGATAAATATTGCTTTCTAGGGAACCTTATAGCGACCTGCATCCATAAAAAATGTTAGTATTTATGAAACTAATCTGCTTTGACTCCTCCTGATCTCCTTTCTCTCCTTTAGGAACTTTATTCAATCCCCTAACTTAGGATAGATGCAAGAGAAAATCCAAGTAATTTTTGTATAAAAATATTTAAAAGACTTTAAACATCTAAAGAAGAAATAATCAGGAGAGTATTTTGAAAAGAAATTTTAAAGGGTTTCTGACCAATTAATTGTCATGATATGCACAACCCGAGCGAACGTCCTTTGCTTTGAATTTGCCATAGTAGGTGACCTGTTGGAAATTTTGAAGATCTTTAGAAGTTCTTACATGATTGAACAATTAGGAGAGTACTTCTTGACTTTCTAACAACACTTGAAGTTTAAGGCCTCTCTAAAAAATTATGCCCCAATAACATGCTTCAAATCATATCTTGTACTATTGCTAGGAGAGCATGATGTCTATTAGAATTTTTGAGATTGCATGCTTTCGAGTGGTGTTCGAACTGTCTCATATAAGAGCACTTTATCTTGTGGAATTTTTGAGATCTATTAAAAAATTCTACCCTAATTTCTACAGTGAAGGGAAATGAAAAGTTTACAAGGAATAATACCGAGTCTACAAGGCACCCGTGTATCCAGTAAAATTAGGCTAAATGTAGTTCAAGATATAATGCAAAGGATAATTGATTATTTTCTAAAGATTTGACCAAAGCCGATATTGGCCACCTACATATCTCACCAGGGAAGTTAGGTTATTATGTAGTCTATTACAAGGAAATATCATTATCTTTATTACAAAATAAAACCAAACCCGATAAGGGTTTTTTGTATATCTCTCATCGCGAGGGATAGGTCAAATATAGTAATACTTACAAACTTAGATGTGATTACAAGAAAAAAAATTAAAAGTAAACATCAATCTTCCAATAGAATATATCTTGACAATATTTGAGTTGATATCTCTTGGTCCCTTATGGGCATCCATCTATTCTAAAATTAAGGCACCTCTTGACAATACTTTGTGAACGATATAGGGTCCTTGGCAATTTAGTGAAATCTTTTATTTATACTAATGTTGATGGTGGAAAATATTCTTCACCACCAACTGTCCTACCTCAAAAGCTCGAGCTCTTACCCTTTTGTTGAAAGCACGAGCCTTTCTTCTTGGGTACAACTGATCATGATAGATAACATTGATTCTCTTTTCATCTATCAATGCCAATTGCTTGTATCATTTGTGAATCCATTCATTATTACCTAACTCAACTTCTTGGATAATTCTTAGAGAAGGTATCTCAACATCGATCAGTGTTGCTTCTTCTGTATGATATACCAACAAATAAAGAGTTGTCTCGATTGAAGTTCTAACTATTGTGCGGTAACCTAACTGAGCGCAAGGAAACTTTTTATTCCAAGACCTATAATTATCAATCATGTTCCTTAAAATACTCTTGATGTTCTTATTAGTAGCTTTTATGGTCCCGTTCATTTAGAGATGATATACAATTAAACTTTGGTGATTAATCTTGAAATTTCATCAAATGACTGTTCAAATTTGCTTCATTATTTGTGATGATGGACTCTAACACTCTAAATTGATATATCAAATTGTAACGTATGAAATTTGCTACTAATTTCTTTGTCACAACTTTACAGAAAGCGGCTTCCACCTATTTGGTAAAATAATCAACGACAACCAAGACGAATCTATGCCCATTGGAGGCCGCTGGCTCTATAGGACCAATGTCGTTCATGCCCTAGGCTACAAATGACCAAGTTGAACTTATTGTATTAAGATCATTAGGGGGCACTCAGATCAAATCTCCATGTATTTGACAATGGTAACATCTTTGCACAAATCAACTACAATCACTTTTTGTGGTCATCAAGAAATGACCTACTTGTAAGATCTTTGTCGCTAAAGTGAATCTGTTCATGTATGGCCTACATACTCCAGTGTAACCTCTTCAAGTAATCTTGTAGATTCTATGGCATGTAAACACCTGAATAATCCTAAATTAGTTTTATCCTATAAAAAGACTTCTCTATTTAGAAAGAATTTGTTAGCCAACTAACGTATCATCTTCTTTTGGCTATTTGTTGCATCTTCTAGGTATGCTACAGTAACACCCCGGATAATTTGAGCAATAAAATCATGCTTTTGAGGTAGGATTAAGAGTACCTAATAGGCTAATAAGGAAGTGTCATTATTTATTTGAATCACCTCTATGATCATATTTAAGATTAGACGTCGATCAAGTTGTGGAACAAAATTTGAAAAAAGTTATTGCAAAATTTCCTTCTTGAGATTCCTTAAAGTTTAGGTCAAATATATCGAAGTGTTTCTCCCGATATATAAGGAATTAGGGTGTGTGAGACTTATAAAATTAAATATCTATGAGTCTAGTTTCCAGCACATCAAACCGTTTGCCAATCTGACTTTGGAGTAGAAAGATATTCGCGTTTTCACGAGATCGCGGAAGCAGGCACCTCACAAGGTCTTAAGGCGGTGGAGAACTATAAATAGCCCCTTGTTCGGTTTCTCTTCATCCAAATTAATATACAGCAAGTTTCTTCATGATAAACCTCTCTCTAACTCTCCCTTAAGTGTTCTAAGTGTTCCTAAGGTAGAAAGCCATGGTTTAACATGATTTTTGTGTCGGGAAGTCGGGAATTGCGTGTAGTGAATGGTTTGGTGTCTTTTCTGGGATGTTAGGTGGCTGTTTCGTGGTGAAGCTGTTGGTAATCCTTCTTTCTTTTGTTCTCCTTAATTTTTAAGGTTGTTTATAGGTGTTTTAACGCCGATAGGTTGTTGTCTCGGAGTTTCTACCGTCGAATTCCTATGAATCTTGTCGGGTAAGCTTCAATTGTCTTGTTTAGTTATTGACATGTGTTGGCTTCCTTTTGGAAGAATATTGGACTGCCTTTAGGCAGAAGGTTCATGGTTTTTAAGGCTCAAGTTTGGGTAGTCTTGAAGCTAAGGTATGTTAGGCTTGTCCCTCCCTTTGTTGGCACGAATTCTATTATCGTTGTCGTCCGTGTTGATGTGTGTGTTGTCTGTTTTTTGATGGATTATGTTTTTGATATTATTTAATTCTTGTTATTCTGTTTATATGGTGATAATAGTGTGTCTAAGGTGCTGGTTTGGTTGGTGGATCAGGCTTGAGTGCGGAGAATCGTAGTTATGGAAAATTATTAGACTCGTATCAAGAGGTCGTGTGTGAAGCATGTGGTTCTTGTTGAATGTTATGGAAAGCTAGTGTGAATAAGATTAGGTGATGATATTGACAAGTGAATGAGGTATTAGAGTGGTTGAGGTTGATGATTAAGATGATCTTTTGTTATATTCAAATCGCCGGTCCTGTCGACCGTGTCAATAGCACATGATGGCTGTGGTGACACTTGGGCTTATTTGGCCGTGTCCCTTCATGTTAGTGGTAAGTAGAGTGGCTTGTGGGTTGTTTGTAATGCTTGGGGATAGACTGGTTTGTATGGTAACCCTTAGCTCAATTAGTGTCTCGTTGGGGGACGAATAAACATGAAAGAATAGTACTGTGTTGTGATAATTAAGTGGTGGGGTTCGAGAACCGGTTATGGGCTTTTTAGCATTATTGTTGTTGTTCATTGTGATTGTTGTGATTGTGTGTGTGTTGTATTTGAAGACTTGTGGCTTGTTGATACCCGATGCACGAGAGTTGTTCTGGCTAGGGTTCGAGCCCGAGGTGCCTTGTGGCTTGTGGATACCCGACGCACGAAGTGTTTTCAGTTGAGGGGTTGAGCTCAAGGAGTGGAATGACCTGTGGGGTTGATAATGATGTCCTCCGTAGTGTAAAGTTGAGACATGATTCGAGACTGGTCCGACATGTCTGAACCTTCCTTGGATAGCGATTGGGTCTCCCAGATGGATTGAGCTTTGCTAACTGTGCACAACCGAGAGAGTGTCCCGCAGTGCC
This sequence comes from Datura wrightii, assembly GCA_035772735.1. Lineage (NCBI taxonomy): Eukaryota > Viridiplantae > Streptophyta > Magnoliopsida > Solanales > Solanaceae > Datura > Datura wrightii. The sequence goes on along the minus strand of JASDFA010000018.1, from coordinate 84,406,364 downwards.
TGATTGATGATGTTGATTAAATGGTGTTTACTTGTGATTTGTTTGGAATTATATTGTGGTTTTTTCTTGTGTCATTTGTTATTTGATAGTAGAGGATGCTAGATGTTGGCTGGTGTTAGCTAAGGCCATTGTGAGGTCTAGAGGCGATGACAGGTGACTTCGGAGTAGAGATGCATGTTTTTGCGAGACCGCGCAAGCAAGCACCTCACAAGGTCTTAAGGCGGTGGAGAACTATAAATAGCCCCTTGGTCGGTTGTTCTTCATCCAAATTCATTTCCAGAAAGTTTCTTCATGAGAAACCTCTCTCTAAATCTCCCTTAAGTGTTCTAAGTGTTCCTATGGTAGGAAGCCATGGTTTAACATGATTTTTGTGTCAGGAAGTTGGGAATCACGTGTAGTCCGTAGTTTGGTGTCTTTTTCGGGCTGTTAGGTGGCTGTTTCATGGTGAAGCTGTTGGTAAGCCTTCTTTCTTTTGTTCTCCTTAGTTTTTAAGGTTTTTTATAGGTGTTTTAACGCCGAAAAGTTGTTGTCTCGGAGTTTCTACCGTCGAATTCCTATGAATCTTGTCGGGTAAGCTTCATTTGTCTTGTTTTGTTATTGAGTTGTGTTGGCTGCGTTTTTGCAGAATTTTGGACTGCCTTTAGGAAGTAGGTTCATGGATTTTAAGGCTCAAGTTCGGGTAGAATTGAAGCTAAGGTATGTTAGGCTTGTCCCTCCCTTTGTCGGCATGCATTCCATAGTCGTTATCGTCCGTGTTGATGTGTGTGTTGGCTGTTTTGTGATGGCTTGTGTTTTTGCTATTATTGAACTCTTTTTCTTCTGTTTATATGGTGATAATGGTGTGTTTAAGGTTCTGGTTTGGTTGGTGGCTCGGGATTGAGTGCGGAGAATCATAGTTATGACAAATTATTAGACTCGTATCGGGAGATCGTGCGTGAAGCGTGTGGTTCTTGTAGAAAGTTATGGGATGTTAGTGTGAATAAGATTAGGTGATGATATTGACAAGTGAATGAGGGATTAGAGTGGTTAAGGTCGATATTTGTGACAATCTTTTGTTATATTCAAATCGCCGATCCTGTCAACCGTGTCAATGGCACATGACGGCTGTTGTGACACTTGGGCTGATTTAACCATGTCCATTGATGTTAGTGGTAAGTGGAGTGGGTTGTGGTCTATTTGTAATGCTTGGGGATAGACTGGTTGGGATGGTAACCCTTAGCTCGATTTGTGGCTCGTCGGTAGACGAATAGACATGAAAGAATAGTACTATGATGTGATAATTGATTTGTGGGGTTCAAGAACCATTTATGGGCTGTTTTAGGATGTATTATCGTTGTTGTTGATTGTGATTGTTGTGATTGTGTGTGTGTGTTGTATTTTAGGCCTTGTGGCTTATGGATACCCGATGCATGAGAGTTGTTCCGGCTAGGGATCGAGCCCGAGGTGCCTTGTGGCTTGTGGATACCCGACGCACGAGAGTGTTTCCAGTTGAGGTGTTGAGCCCAAGGAGTGAAATGACCTATGGGGTTGATAATGATGTCCTCCATAGTGTCAATTTGAGACATGATTCGAGAGTGGTCTGACATGTCTTAGCCTTCCTTGGATCGTGATTGGTTCTCCCATATGTATTGAGCTCCGCTAACTGTGCGCAACCGAGAGAGTGTCCGGCAGTGACTGATTGATGATGTTGATTAACTAGTGTTTACTTGTGATTTGTTTGGCATTGTATTGTGGTTGTTGCTTGTGTTATTTGTTATCTGATAGCAGAGAATGCTAAATGTTGGTTGGTGTTAGCTGAGGCCATTGAGAGTTCTAGAGGCGATAACAGGTTAGCTGGGTCAGCTAGGTGCTGTTATATTGTTATTTACTTTTTGGACTTGTAGGGCTTACGGGGGCCAGATAGGTTCTATTTGTATGTTTGCTCTTACTTACCAAGCTTATAGGGGCCAGGTAGGTTTTATGTGACTTAAGTTGAGTTCTCCTTCAGTGATATCTGGTATATCTGTTGATCTCTAATCTGAGTCTTTCAGTTGTTTCTGCCTTTCATGCTTGGTACATTATTGTATTGGCACTCTAGTAGGGGCGCTACATTCATTTCTGCAGGTGATGGTGGGCTGTTAGATCAAGTTCTTGGTTACTCAGTGGAGTTCCAGCTGAGTTGGTATGCTCCAGTTCTTTCGGAGTTGCCAGAGTTCGTGTTATGGGTAGTTTGGCGCCCTATCCCGGACAATTGATTTCTATTATATTTTCTTGAGGCTCGTAGATATTTGTTGTGGGTGTAGTGTCATTGTTATAGGCCAGGTGGCCATGTTGTATAGTTCTTCCATTCTGTGTCCTTGACGTCATATTGTATTTATTTTTATTGGTTGGTCAGGTGAGCCAACTTCCGCTATAGTCTATCGTCTCATTCTAATTGTATACTTGTTGTGTTGTTGAACCTTATCTGTTCTAGCCTTTGTTTTATAATTTTGGCATCGAGTATGCTCATGTTAGGGGTGGCACCAGGTGCTAGTCATGCCTCCCCGGGTTTGTGGTATGATAGCTACGATTTCCAAATATTGTTTCACATCAGTGACCATGACTTATCGTCTTCTTGTGCTTCCATATGTGAACAATATGAAAATTCTTCTTTTAAGATTATCTCTACTGGATCAATGTAGTTCTTATCCAAATGTTGTATCATGGATGAAATAGTAGAAAGGGCATCGACAAACTCGTTTTGCACCATCGGAGTATGTTTAAACACAATCTTCTTAAATATTTGACACAACTTTTGCACCAAAATGAAAATATGGTAGAATTTTGAAATTCCTTGCAACTTATTATCCTTAAACTTGCTGTAGCAATTTTTCAATATTCATATCAAGAGCCAATCTGTGATACCCTGAAAGTTCCTAAGACTAGACTCAGGAGTTGAAAGGATGTGCAACAGAAAAGTTGGGAAATTATCTCAGGACGACCCATTGTACGAGTCATGGAAAGCTCCCAGGGAGCGTGGGTTCCTGTCATGGTGAGGATGTTAGTCGACAGGTCCAGGAACAATGAGACATGGAATGACTCATTGGTCAGTGTAATGGGTCATTAAAAATAGTCGTTGTGGAAGTTTCCTTTGTTAGGTTGACTGACATGAGTTGTGGTATGACTTGTTGAAGGGAACAACGAGTTGTGGTATGATTCCAATAGGAAGACTTCCAGAAGGTAAGCAGTTGCGGGCTATGGTGACAATAGGCAGAAGTGATGAGTCATTGGGGCAAATAACGACTCGTCCTGTCCAATCGTGGTTATAGATCTGAGTCTAGAAAATTGAGCAAAACAACGAGCGAAGTAACGACTCGTTGAACCTAAGGACGACCTGTTGGATGAGTCGTCACTCCTGGAAGAATGTGTTTTTCCTGTGAAGTTAGTAAGGGTAAATTCATAATTTCTAAGCTCCTAAGCCCTATACAACGTCATTTTAAGCCCACTTAGGAGGGTTTTAAGGGGGTTTAATCTATCCTAACCTATTTCCTCCCCACGCATCCAAGACTAAAGGATTCTTAAGGAAGATCAGGCTTGGTACTCTCCAATTCTTCTCCAATCCCTTTGGGCTTTCAAGGAAGAGTTTAAGACCAAATTACCTAGGTATTTAGGGTTATGAATGGGAGTATTCCTTCACTTCCATTCCCAAATCCTCTTCTAAATTCATGAAATTTAAGGTTGATTAATCTATGGGGTTTAACCCAATTTATGAAATTCTCTAAGTATCTATCATGGGTAAATTCTATTCATGTTCTAATGTTGTTTTAAGATTCATGGGCATGTTTTATAATGATTTCAATTACAAATTATAATTTCAAAGTTTTATAAATGTGATGCCCAATAATGAAAGTTCATGAAGAGTTGAGATTATGATCTATGTTTTCAAGTATGATGAGATGTCTATGATGAAAGTACGATTTCAAATTACCCATGTCTATATCCATGTTTTTGACTATCAAGTCTATTTCAAAGCATGTTTAAGTTTGGGCAAGCCCATATGATCAAGTATGTTTCATGATTTCCTTTAATTTCATATTATTAGCTTACCACATGGTTTTGGAGTCTAGACTCCCACTTTTTACCTTGTGGTATGGTTTGAGCCAAGCCTCCTCATGTTATGTTTTCAGATTATGCATGTACTATTATGATTCAGCTTCATTGAAAGGCGATGGTTCAGCTTTGTTGAAAAATAATAGAGAGCATATGCATGTTTTTGGGAGTAATGTCTAGCACCGAGTAGGCTAAGAGTTCAGTTAACCCTGTGCCTTAGAACTACATGCCAACATAGGTATGTTTAGATTCTTGTGAGCTTTCCCTCCCCCAAGGGGATTTCACCTTGATATCGATATCATGGTAGCACCCTTAGCCCTAATAAGGCTTTGGACGGCTCTGCCCACTTGAGTGTAATAGTCAGGAGCACGCAAGCTCTATCGTGGTAATGTCAGTTATATGACAAGTCTCCCATTGTTCCTCATGATTTCAATTATGCATGTTCATCAGTCATAATATTATGTTTTCAGCAGGTTTGACCCAATGATTAGTTTTACTTATGATTATCAGTTTCAGCTTTGAGTCATTCGAATCAGTTATGATATTCAATCATGTTTAAATCATATTTTCAGATAATAGCATACACGCCTTACTCTCAAAATCTTATGATGAAATGTTTTATGATATGCATGATTTCATATTTACTTACTTAGCTGTTTTACTTGGCTTGCACTAGGTACATTCCAAGTACTGACTGCATACTCTACACTGTATCATTTTATGATATAGGCTCGGACGTTCAGGTTCAGTCCCACCACTAGCCAGATCCTCAGATTTAGCATTTTCTCAACTTGTTGGTAAGTCCTCATCATTTAGGACCTTCTTATCAATTTATTTTAAGTTTCAGTTTATTCATGAGTTAGTTGGGGTTTTGTTCCATCAATCAGATTGTAGAGGCTTATCAGACATAGTATGTATTCATCTTGGGATCAGTGTTGTGTATTCCGTTGTTCAGATATGTTAGATATTCAGACTTTTGCTATTTCAACTGTTAGTTTTTTTCCACATTAATTATGTTGATCTTTAGTTGTCATGTTCATACCATGGGTCGACTTGGAACATTTATGGTTCTATGCTCCGTTTCTAGATCCGGGCCTATGTTCGGGTAGTGACACAATCGAAGATCGAGGATACTATCTGTTACACCCCGTAAATTCTTGACATTTAGATGGCCTATTCGCATATTGGTTAAGAGTTTTAGAATGCCATACGTGCTAGAAAAAGGGCCCAGGGAGAGACTGTACAAGCGCTAAGTCGGAGTGTCGCAAGGCAAATGTGACTTATAAATCGCATTCGACAAATGCGACTTAAAGGCCCCAAGTATATAAAGCCTTCCCACTTTGTTTTAAATAATTTCCCATCTTTTAATTTCCAGTAAGCTACCAAAAACAGAGGAAGAAGAGGATTCCATACAAATATTCATCCGATTACGCCGTCAAACACAGTCCAAACTCAAATTAACTTCGGGTAGCGAAGTATAAAGCTGCAGGGAGCATTCCTACAGAATTAGTTTTGTGAATCAGCCGGTGAATTATCGTCCTACCGAGCTAAGGTAAGTGGAATTTCTCCAAATTAGTGTCAATATACTCATAGACGTAAATTGAGTATTTCTCCCTTCTAGACTTCCGAGAAATAGCAAGTTTTTGGCTGTTTTTTGATAAGTCAAAGTTTGGGCAGTATATTCAAAGTAGTGATCTCTTCCAGAATATTGACGAATTTAGTTTTATTTTCTATGAATATGAATGCAGTTGGAAGAAATAGCTGGATATTGGCCGAGTTACGCCAGTTAGTCAAGAAGTCGGCAACTGAGGTATGTAAAGCTAGTTTCTTCGGCAAGATAGTAATTCTAGTATAGTAAAGTAGAATAAATTCCAGAAGAACATTTCAGAGCCGAGTATTATGCCTAGTGTGAATTCAGTAAGCATGCTTGAATAACTATTATGTCATATTCAGAATAAAAGTTAGTAAATTAGTATCCGACAACGATATATTATTCCAGACTCAGTATAACTCAATATTAGATTCAGTATAATTCAGCAAGGGATTCAGAATAGAATATCAGAACATGGACAGTATTATCAGATTTAATATATATGTTATATGTGATTATTGTTGTTTGTAGAGACCTGATTGTTCTATGTTGGGCACCCTTAGAGCTTCCTTGCCGCCCAAGGGTTAATAGCTATGTCGACTCGCTCGCCAGAGGGTGAGGATATGTCACTCCAAGGAGTGGTATGCCGTCCTCCAGAGGACGAAGATGGGAGGAAGCATTCCCCATAGCAGGCTGATCAGCATTATAGCACACCCCCGTCGAGCGCTTGCGCCCGGGGTACAGATTACAGATTACAGATTACAGATATAGATCTCAGATCACAGTTTACAGGAGTCCTCCAGACTCAGATACAACTATAGTTAGGGGCCTAGATAGCCCAAGTTGCATACCTACGGGGCCGGCGGGATGCTCGTAGTTACTAGGTGAGTGGTGTGAATAGTTACTAGGTGGAAGGTGACCCCGGTAGGGGTATATAGATTGTATGTTGATTGGTACCTTTCGTCTTATAGGGGATGGTATAGGTTCTTGTATGCTATATGTGTTATTTATTAAATTGATAGATAGCAGAACGCCGCACTGACATGTATGATTCTCACCTTCTCTCCAGTACAGTTAAGCTCATTTCAGATTCTGCAATCCCAGGCAGTCTTAGCCATCTCCTATACTTCAGTAACTATCAGTATTACTGTTTATCTTCAGTTATGTTCTAGTTATTTCTTTGCATACTCGGTACTTGTGGTATTGACGCCCGTTTTGGGGCGCTGCATTACTTGCCTGCAGGTACTCATAGACGAGGAGCCGATCCCTCATAATTCCAGCCAGCACACAAAGTCATCAACTCCTGTCATCCGGAGCTTGACAACTAGAGGTTTATTTCCCTTTTTGTTGTAGAGTACGGGTAGGCCGGGGCCTTGTCCCGACCATGTTATTATCATTCTTAGAGGCTTGCAGATTGTATATTCCCTGTGGTTAGTCGTACCAGTCGTGTGAGGCCGTGTGTATGTTTTAGTTTGTTTATGATGGCCGTGTGGGGACTTGTATAGTTGATAGTTGCTGACCTTTTCGGTCATAGAGTAGTTTAGCATTTAGTTCAGCTTTTCAGGGAAACTAGTCAGCATGGTGGCCTTGTCGGCCTGCATGGGTTCCTTTATACTCCTGTGGTTCTGGTCAGCTGTTGTTTTCTTACATGAGGCTATAGGCCTAGTCGGCCGGAGGCTGTATTTACAGTCGTTATATAGCCCGTTGGTTCTATGAATCCAGGGTTAAAGCCAGCCTGGCACTAGAAGTGCTTAGGCTCAGTATTCCAGCAGTCCAGGTCTTAGTAGGGCACCAGATGCCAGTCATGCCTCCCAAGGCGGGGCGTGACAAACTTAGTATCAGAGAAGGTGGTATCCGAGGGAGTCTGCAAGCCGTGCTAAGTAGAGTCTTGTCTATGGATATGTTGTGCACCACATACCATAGGCAGGAGGCTTCAAGACATGATAGGATAGTTACTCTTTCTTCATATTTAGTCATGCTATAGAGTAGTACAGTATAGGGTTGAGTCCCTAAAGCTTATCATACTCTTTGTTTACAGATAAAATGGCAGACCAGCGACATCCTGTCATAGGTACAAGATTGGATACCGCAGCAGTAGAAGGCATCAACAGGATGCCTCAGCCTCATTTAGAATCAACCCGATTTGAGGGCGATACAGAGGCATCATCTCGACCTTCACAACAGTCCCCACCCTACCAGGAGCCACTCGGGATGACATTACCTCCGACAGTTCCTGTACCTACACCATCCGACTAGGAAATTAAAAGTGCAGTAGTTATGTTGGCACAAATGATGGTTACTCAGCACCAGTCAGTGCCACCCGTAATAGCAGAATCATCAGGTGGGACTGGCAGTTTGAGGGTCTGAGAATGCACTAGGTCCCCCGCAGTTCACAGGGTCGAATTAGGCAGAGGACCCCCAGGACTTCCTGGATCAGATGCAGAGAATCTTCCGAGTCATGCATGTCACATCTATAGAGTCGATTGAGTTAGCGGTATTCCAGCTGCGGGATATTGTTGTGTTGTGGTACGAGCGTTGGGAAAGGTCTCGAGGGAGAGATGTGGCCCCTCTGACCTAGTCTAGCTTTTTAGAGGCTTTCCTAGACCGTTATCGACCACGAGAAATCCGACAGGCCCAGATGGACCAGTTTTTGCACTTGGAGCAGGGGGCGAGAAGTGTACGGGAGTACGCCCTGCAGTTCGATTCCTTGGACCTCTATGCTCCAACCTTTATGGACACCATGCCATCTAGAGTCCACCAGTTTATTATGGGTCTAAACCCAGAATATATTGAGGCATGCATGACAGCTACACTGCGGGAAGATATGGATATTGCTCGGGTGCAGGCCTTTGCCCAGACTATTGAGGGCCTTCGACAGTGGCAACAGGATAGCAGACGAATAAATAAGGAATAGCGCCGTAGGGATAGATCAGATGAGATACAGGGGGAGATTTGGAGAGGGCCTAGGCTACAGTTGTCAGATAGGCCACCTAGACCCTCGCCTCCATCACAGCAGCAGAGGGCTAGATTTGGTCGCCGGGAACAGACAGAGTCCGGTGGGAGTTCTCGAACGGTAGATTCACCCCAGCAGAGGAGGGCAGACCAGAGCAGAGAAGGTATACACCCCCACCTTGCCCTATTTGCAGCCGACCCATACTGGAGCTTGCAGATATGGCTCCACAGGTGTTATATATGCGGGCAGGAGGGTCATGTGACGAGAGATTGTCCAGCCAGGGGTTAGGGTAATCGAGATAGACAGGACAGGGCGTCAGCAGGGCCGCGAGCTCCAGCAGCCTCGGCAGGGAATAGGCCCTCAATCCCAGCAGGCAGGGGCCGAGGCAGATCAGGGGCCTTGAGTTCAGGTATGGGCCCAAGCCGTACCTATGCATTACCAGGGAGGCAGGAATCAGAGGCATCTCCAGATGTGGTAACAGGTATGATGACTATTTTCTCTCACCCTACTTATGTATTGATTGATCCATGATCTACCTTGTCCTATGTTACCCTATTTGTGGCTCGAAAGTTTAGTGTTGTACCAGAGTTGCTTCAACAACCCTTTTCAGTATCTCCACCCGTCGGTGACTCCATCAAGCCAGAAGGGTTTATCGAGGGTGTACAGTAGATGTTGCTGATCGTTAGACCATAGTAGATTTGGTAGAATTAGAGATGATTGATTTCGATGCCATTATGGGTATGGATTGGTTAGTGCTGTGCTATGCCAATGTAGAATGCTGGACCAAGATGGTCCGATTCCACTTTCCAGGGGAGGCAGTACGAGAGTGGAAGGGAAGTACAGCTATGCCAAAAGGTAGGTTTATTTCCAACCTTCAGGCAAGGAAGTTGATAGCTAAGGGATGCATTTGACACATAGTCAGAATCCAGGATGTGCGGGTAGAGCCTCTGACTCTCCAGTCTGTTCCAGTGGTTAATGAATTCCCCAACGTATTCCCAGATGAGCTACCTGGTATTGCCCTATAAAGATAAATAGATTTTGCAATTGATTTGCTACCAGGAACTCAACCCATATCGATCCCTCCGTATCGTATGGCTCCTGCTGAACTCAGAGAACTAAACGAGTAGCTAAAGGATCTGTTAGATAAGGGCTTTATTAGGCCGAGTACTTCACCTTGGGGTGCGCCGGTTCTATTTGTGAGAAAGAAGGACGGCTCCCTACGCATGTGTATAGACTACCGATAATTGAACAAGGTTACAGTCAAGAATAAGTATCCGCTTCCCAGAATAGATGATTTGTTTGATCAGTTACAGGGGGCCAGATATTTCTCCAAGATTGACTTACGGTCCGGATATCATCAAGTTTGAGTTCATGAAAGGGACATTCGGAAGACTTCCTTTAGGACCAGATACGACCATTTTGAATTCCAGTCATGGCCTTTGGGCTGAAGAATGCTCCCGAAGTATTCATGGACCTGATGAACAATAATTTCAGACCATACCTGGACCTGTTCGTGATAGTATTTATTGACGATATTCTAGTGTATTCTCACTCAGAGGCAGACCACCAGGATCATTTGCGGACAATGCTCCAGATTCTCAGGGACCGTCAGCTGTATGCCAAGTTCTTTAAATGTGAATTTTGGCTGAACTCAGTAGCCTTCTTGGGGCATATCGTGTCGGATGCTGGTATACTAGTAGACACACAGAAAATAGAAATAGTAAAAACATGGCCCATACCTACCACTCCGACTGAAGTACGCAGTTTTCTGGGATTAATAGGGCACTACAGAAGATTTGTTGAGGGATTCTCCACCATAGCGGCACCTCTTACTAAGCTGACGCAAAAAACAGTAAAGTTTCAGTGGACGGAGGCATGTGAGCAGAGTTTCCAGGAATTAAAAGACAGGTTGACCTCCGCCCCAGTGTTAGCATTGACAGAAGGTACAGAGGGTTATGCAGTTTATTGTGACGCTTTGGGTATTGAGTTAGGATGTGTGTTGATGCAGCATGGTAAAGTAATTGCTTGTGCTTCCAGACAGCTGAGGAAAAATGAAAAGAATTATCCTACCCATGACCTGGAACTAGCCGTAGTGATCCACGCCCTAAAGATATGGAGACATTACTTGTATGGTGTCCATGTGGATATTTTCACTAATTATAAAAGCCTATAGTATATCTTCACCCAGAGAGAGTTGAATTTGCGGCAGCGTCGCTGGTTGGAGTTGTTGAAAGATTATGATGTAAATATTCTGTATCACCTAGGAAGAGCCAATGTAGTAGCAAATGCCCTTAGCCGTAAGTCTATGGGGAGTTTGGCACACTTGCAGCCCGAGCAGCGGGAATTGGCCCGAGAAATACACCAGTTAGCCAGTTTAGCCGTTTGTGTAGCAGGAACAGAGGACAACAGAACGGTAATTCAGAACACCGCAGTGTCGTCATTAGTTGTGGAGGTAACGAAACGATAGTATGAAGATCCTGACCTAGTTCAGCTTAAAGATAGAGTTCAGCAAGGAAAAGAGCCGAAATTTCAGGTAACTGAGGATGAAGTGTTAGCGATGTAAGGGCTGCCTTTGTGTTCCAGACGTTACAGGGCTTCGCCAGCAGATTATGGGTGAGGTACATTACGCCCGCTATTCTCTCCATCCAGGCGGGACGAAAATGTACCACGATATCAAAGAAATTTACTGGTGGCCAGGTATGAAAAGGGAGATAGAAGAATTCGTAGCCCAGTGTCCTAACTGCTAGCAAGTAAAAGCTGAACACCAGAAACCAGGCGGATTGACTCAAGACATAGCTATGCCTCTTTGGAAGTGGGATGCAGTAAATATGGATTTTGTAGCAGGATTCCCCCGTACCATGCATAGAAATGACTCGATTTGGGTAATTGTTGAAAGACTGACAAAATCATCCTATTTTTTGCTAGTAAGGGCTACTTTCTCTGCCGAAGATTATGTTGAGTTGTATATCAGAGAAATAGTCGGACTGCACGGTGTTCCAGTGTCCATTATCTCTGACAGAGGGGCATAATTTACAGCCAAATTTTGGCAATCATTTAATAGAGGCCTGGGAACACAGATTAATCTGAGCACAACTTTTCATCCTTAGATAGATGGGCAGGCAGAATGCACTGTTCAAACGCTCGAGGATATGTTGCAAGCGTGTGTGTTGGACTTTGGAGGTAGTTGGGATGAGCACTTACCACTTATTGAGTTCGCTTATAATAACAGTCACTATTCAGCTATCCAGATGGCGCCTTATGAGGCATTGTATGGGAGAAATTGCAGATCGCCAGTTGGCTAGTTTGAAGTAGGAGAGTCAGCACTGATTGGGCCAGATATTATTCATCAGTCATAGGAAAAAGTAAAGCTTATCAGAGAACGCCTACTGACTGCTCAGAGCCGCCAGAAATCATATGCTGATGTGCGACGCAGAAACTTGGAATTTAATGTGAATGACTGGGTATTCTTGAAAGTTTCTCCAATGAAAGGGGTGATGAGATTCAGCAAGAAAGGAAAGCTCAGCCCGAGATTTGTTGGGCCTTATCAGATTCGCCAAAGAATAGGCCAAGTGGCATACGAGTTGAACTTACCTCCAGAGTTAGAGTCTGGTCATACGGGTTTCCACGTGTCCATGCTGAGGAAGTATATAGGAGACCCCTCCAGAGTTGTCCCATTTCAGGATGTACAGGTTTCGAAGGAGCTGGATTATGAAGAGGTTCCAGTAGCCATACTAGACCGGCAGATTCGCAGATTAAGAACTAAAGATGTTGCTTCTGTCAAGGTATTATGGCGTAATAGAAATCGAGAGGAAATGACTTGGGAAGCAGAGGAAGATATGAAATTCAGATATCCTCAGTTATTTCAGACTTAATCAGCCAGAGGTACGTTAGTATTGTTGTTTTATGAGTTGCCTTATATTTATGTGTATAAATGAAATAGTTGACTCTAGTCTATTACGTGATGAATACTATAGTATTGTGTGGAATACCTGTATTGGACTTTTCTGTGTTTCAGGATCTAGTCCATATTATAGGGGAAACTCTACCAAAATTTTTCAAGAATAAGTCGAGTAAGTTGAGATTCCTGTGAGAAGGAGTTTAGATTCGAGGACGAATGTTCCTAAGAGGGGGAGGATGTTACACCCCGTAAATTCTTGACATTTAGATGGCCTATTCACATGTTGGTTAAGAGTTTTAGAATGCCATACATTCTAGAAAAAGGGCCCGGGGAGAGATCGGACAAGCGCCAAGTCGGAGTGTCGCAAGGCAAATGCGACTTATAAATCACATTCGACAAATGCGACTTAAAGGTCCCAAGTATATAAAGCCTTCCCACTTTGTTTTAAATCATTTCCCATCTTTTAATTTCTAGTAAGAGACCAAAAACAAAGGAAGACGAGGATTCCATACAAATATTCATCCGATTACGCCGTCAAACGCAGTCCAAACTCAAATTAACTTCGGGTAGCGAAGTATAAAGCTGCAAGGAGCATTCTTACCGAGTTAGTTTCGTGAAATTCGGCTGGCGAATCATCATCCTACCGAGCTAAGGTAAGTGGAATTTCTCCAAATTAGTGTCAATATACTCCTATCCCTAAAGTGAGTATTTCTCCCTTCTGGACTTCCGAGAAATAACGAGTTCTCGACTGTTTTTCGATAAGTCAAAGTTTGGGCAGTATAGATATTCAAAGTAGTGTTTTCTTCCAGAATATTGACGAATTTAGTTTTATTTGCTATGAATATGAATGCAGTTGGAAGAAATAGTTGGATATTGGCCAAGTTACGCCAGTTAGTCAAGAAGTCGGCAATTGAGGTATGTAAAGCTAGTTTCTTCGGCAAGATAGTAATTCTAGTATAGTAAAATAGAATAAATTCCATAAGAATGTTTCAAAGCCGAGTATTATGCCTAGTGTGAATTTAGTAAGCATGCTTGAATAATTATTATGTCATATTCAGAATAAAAGTTAGTAAATTAGTATCCGACAGCGATATATTATTCCAGACTTAGTATAACTCAGTATTAGATTCAGTATAATTCAGCAAGGGATTCAGAATAGAATATCAAAACATAGACAGTATTATCAGATTTAATATATATGTTATATGTGATTATTATTGTTTGTAGAGACCTGATTGTTCTATGTTGGGCACCCTTAGAGCTTCCTTGCCGCCCCAGGGTTAATAGCTGTGTCGACTCGCTCACTAGAGGGTGAGGATACGTCACTGCAAGGAGTGGCATGCCGTCCTCCAGAGGACAAAGATGGGAGGAAGCATTCCCCATAGCAGGCTGATCAGCATTATAACACACCCCCGTTGAGCGCTTGCGCCCGGGGTACAAATTACAGATTACAGATTACAGATATAGATCTCAGATTACAGTTTACAGGAGTCCTCCAGACTCAGATACAACTATTGTTAGGGGCCTAGATAGCCCAAGTTGCATACCCGGGGGGCCGACGGGATGCTCGTAGTTACTAGGTGAGTGGTGTGAATAGTTACTAGGTGGATGGTGACCCCGATAGGGGTATATAGATTGCATGTTGATTGGTACCTTTCGGCTTATGGGGGATGGTATAGGTTCTTGTATGCTAATTGTGTTATTTATTAAATTGATAGATAGCAGGACGCCGCACTGACAGGTATGATTCTCACCTTCTCTCTAGTACAGTTAAGCTCATTTCAGATTCTGCTATCCCAGAGAGTCTTAGCCATCTCCTATACTTCAGTAACTATCAGTATTACTGTTTATCTTCAGTTATGTTCTAGTTATTGCTTTGCATACTCGGTACCTGTGGTACTGACACCCATTTTGGGGCGCTGCATTACTTGCCTGCAGGTACTCATAGACGTGGAGCCGATCCCTTATAATTCCAGCCAGCACACAAAGTCATCAGCTCCTGTCCTCCGGAGCTTGACAACTAGAGGTTTATTTCCCTTTTTGTTGTAGAGTACGGGTAGGCCGGGGCCCTGTCCCAACCATCTTATTATCATTCTTAGAGGCTTGCAGATTGTATATTCCCTGTGGTTAGTCATACCGGTCATGTGAGGCCGTGTGTATGTTTTAGTCTGTTTATGATGGCTGTGTGGGGCCTTGTATAGTTGATAGTTGGTGACCTTGTCGGTCACAGAGCAGTTTAGCATTTAGTACAGCTTTTTAGTGAAACTAGTCAGCATGGTGGCCTTGTCGGCTCACATAGGTTCCTTTATACTCCTGTGGTTCTGGTTAGCTATTGTTTTCTTAAAATAGGCTATAGGCCTAGTTATCCGGAGGCTGTATTTACAGCCGTTATATAGCCCGTTGGTTCCATGAATCCAAGGTTAAAGCCAGCCTGGCACCAGAAGTGCTTAGGCTCAGAAGTCCAGCAGTCCAGGTCTTAGTAGGGCACCAGGTGCCATTCATGCCTCCCAAGGCGGGGCGTGACACTATCATGACCCAAGTCTGCACCCTAGAAGTGACATGGTTCTTGGAGCCATAAATGACCCTGAGCTAACCCATGGCATGGCATAACATGACTAAGATCTGATTTATAAAATAAAAACTAGGTAGAAGAAATTTTACTGGGTAATGAATTTCATAAAAATACTGGAATAATTGAAGTTAAGTCATAGAGACAAAACACTGAGTCTGATATGAACATAAAGCTGAAAACACTAGAACTCTATCTGAAAGCCTCTACTAATTGATGATCTGCTGCGATAAGTTCCCGGCTAACTCTGAAGTCTGAAACTAAACCAACAACAACAATGACTGAATAAGATACTATGATCTCCAGTCCTCGGAAGATTAGGACTCACCACAGACAACTGCTGATAGACACTAGATGAAATATAACCACGGAGCTCAGTCTGAGTACCTGAATCTATATTATAAAATGATATAGCACAAGAAGTATGTGGTCAGTACTTTGAATGTACTGAGTATATGAGCTATGCAACTGAATTATAAATCATGCTAATAAATCTGAAACTCATAACCGAACTGATAAAAATGTGACAAACTGAAAATACTGAGAGTACAAGTAAAACTAATTTAAAAGTCATGTACATGCATTGAAAACTGAAGCTACGACTATAACTGATAACTATGACTAAACTATACTGAACTGTGGGAGAGTCTATTAATTAACATATAACCATGTGAGTTAAATGTGGAGTTCAATATATATGCCCTATTTACATGACCCAATATACCTTGCTAGTGTATAAAGGCATGGCTGATGTGATCACTAACTGATGCCCATTCGGGCTAATAACCAATGGTGGCATGTAGTTCTAAGACCTGGTTGCGCTGAACCCTGGCCTACTCAGTATTAAGTACTACTCCCAACTGAACATATACACAGGTAGCTCACAAGCTGATGTCCTAAGACTAAGTCATAGCTACTTTATTTGAAAGTTCTCTAAGAGTCTACATGACCTGATAATATTGATAATATTAAGCTGTACTATAAAGCATTCATACTGACATCATGAGAAAATCATATCTTCCTTAGAGACCAAATCATTTGAAAACAATGCTAATTCATAGGGGCCGACTTATGAAATCATTCTAATATAAAGGCATGAAAATACATTATGAAATATGAAAATAAAATCATGAATATTATACACTAGTCATCATAATAGGCTTGAACATTTAGAGATAGGGGAAATCATAAACTGAATGAGAACCCTAATTCTTGATTTCTGGATGGTTGAGATTACTAGATTTCTAAGAGCTTTTGGAATACAAGGTGAAAGAAAAGCCTTTGTTGAATTTATACATACCTGGAGCTAGAAGAATCCATAGTTAGAACCTTGAACTTGCATCTCTTGGAGAAGAACCCTAGCTTGGACTTGAGAGGGTTTGAAGTCTCTAACTTATGTTCTATATGTTTTGGGAGGGAATGAGGACAAGGGTCGACTATTTCCCTTAAATACAACTTCAAACATTCCCAATAAGACTTAGTTTAGGAGTTAAGAACCTAGAAAGTTAAAAAAATACCCCTGGGAAAACGTACTTAAAACTGCCATCCTGACTTGACGACCCGTACCATGGCTCATGGTATCCTACCATGGATTGTGGTATCTATTTGTGCTTTTTGAGGTCAATTTGACCAGCTTTTGAAGTTCATACCACAGTTGCTCAACACGATTCATCCTAAGTGACCATAAATCAGGGTCTCTGTCTGTGATCTCTGGGAACAATTTGATCACTCTCGGAATGTAAACTCATGACTCATACGATGATTCGCACCACCCAACCACAAGTTGTTCTTATACTCTTGGCGTCTGGAAATAATGGTGCATTGGCTGCTCACCACGATCCATGTCATGAGCCACCACGGCTCGTGGTGTGGTCCGTTCTGAGGTAAATTTTAAATTTTCCAGCTGGTTCTACTTCAAGTCTAGGGTATGATTTTATGAAATTTTGGGGTGTTACATTATCTCCCCCTTGGAGACATTCATCCTCGAATGGAGATTAGATAAGCTGAAAGGATAGGGAAAGAGTTGCAGTTCCAAAAAGTAAAAGCTGAATACTAAATACTAATGAAATGACTGACTCTGAATACTAAATACTAATGAAGTGGATGACTCTGGACTGAATTATATAGCTGAGCTGATTTCATGAAATATGCTTGCTTCCTAAAACATGAAAGAAACTGAGGGACATGAAACTAAATAGAATACTGAGTAGAACTCTATTACCTCAAGTTGGGACTGAATTGGAAGGAAAGAGGTGAGGGTATTTGGCCATCATGTCTGCTTTTGCTTCCCATGTATCTCCCTATACAAGTTGGTTCCTCCAAAAAACATTCACTGAAGTGACCTCCTTATTTCTCAAATTACGGACCTGATGGCCAAGAATCTCAATTGGGACCTCCTCGTATAAGAGACTATCTTTCACTCCCACAATTTCCAAAGGCACAACTGAGGTCGGATCACCAATGCAGTTCTTCAGCAGAGACACATGAAAGACTGGATGCACCGATGCTAACTCCGTAGGTAGGTCCAACTCATAGGCCACTTTGCCAATGGGCATTAAATCTTATAAGGACCAACATAGTGGGGACTGAGTTTTACTTTCGTACCGAACCTCATCAACCCTTTCACGGGTGAAATGTTCAAGTAAATCCAGTCATCAACAACAAGCTCAAGTTCCCTTCTCCTCAAATCTGCATACGATTTCTGACTGCTATGAGCTATTTTCAACCTTTCTCTAATAAGCTGGACTTTCTCCATAGCCAACTAAACTAGGCCCTATAAAGGTAGCTTCACCAATCTCAAACCACTATATAGGAGACCTGCACCTTCTACCATAAAGTGCTTCGAATGGGCCATCTGAATGCTGGAGTGGTAACTGTTATTGTAAGCAAATTAAATGAAGGGCAAGCGATCATCCCTATTACCTTTTTTCACGACCCGAGCTGAGACCCAGAATTAAGACACAGAAAAAGAATCACGAATGACTTCAAGTCGACCCATGGCATGAACATGATAGCTAAAGCACATACATCAAGCGAAAGATGATAACTGAAACATGAATAAGAGGAAGACTGAATACATATCAACCGTACAGAGTCAAAACTGATAAAGTTGAAATTCTACATATTTTCTGATAAGCCTCTAACATGTCTAAAGAGCTGATGAGACAACATCCCCAACTAGCTCACTAAAGTCTGAGAACTGAAATAACATAACTTAACATCAAACTGAAGGTCCTCGAATGATGAGGACTCACAAATGAGAGAAACTGAACTAAGCTGCGGGAAAAATGGCTAGCGGCGGAACTGAGTCTGATCGTCTGAACCTGTATCATGAAATGATACAGTATAGAGTATGCGGTCAGTACTTGGAATGTACTGAGTATGCATGGTATGTAAAACATGCTGAGTAAGTATAAACTGAAATCATGCATATAAAAATAAATCAGAAGATCATGAGAGTAAGGACTGCATGTTGATATTTGAAAACATGTATAGTCATAAATTGAATTTCATATCTAAATAGAATGAAAAAGAGCTGAAAATAGAATTGTATGGCTTGCCATAGATGAAATCATTAGTAAAAGCTTATAAAATGATCAATGGGTCAAACTTGCTGAAAACATAATATCATAAGTCATAAAAATTCATAACTGAAATCATGAGAAATAATGGGAGACTCGTCATAATCGACACCATCACGATAGAGCTTACGTGATGCCCCATCTATTACACTCAAGTGGGCAGAGCCGTCCAAAATCTTGCCAGGGATAAGGACACTACCATGATAACGATATCAAGCTAAAGGCTCCTGTGGGGGCAAGGAAAGTTCACAAGGGAGATACCAATGTATATATATAAACCTATTTTGACGCGTAGTTCTGAGACCCGAGGTTTACCTAAACCCTTGGCCTACTCAGTGCTAGACACTATTCCCAAAAACATGCAACATGTTCACCATCATTTTTCAATAAAATTGAAGACATACCATAAGCTGAATGTGGGAGTATAGACTCCAAAACCAAATGGTAAGCTGATTTTATAGAACTGAGCTGAATCATGAAAACATGCTTAACCTATGTTGGCTTGGCCAAATCTTAAAATCATGCATATTTGAGATAGACTTCATAAGAAAAATCATGGATTCATACATGGGTAATTTTTAATCATTCATTCATGCTACATATCTCATCATACTTGAAATCATAAACTTGACTTTTCACAAAACTTGCTTAATAGGAAAAAATATTCTAAAATATTGAAATCATGAATTTATAGTCAAAATAGGTGTAAAATCTACCCATAAATCTTAAAACATACTTTAAAACATGAAGGGAATTGACCCATAAATTAATTATAGAGAATTTTATAAAATTGGGTTAAAACCCAACAAGATCATGGATTTGATCTAGAACTTGAATTCATGGAATTGAGGAGAATTTTGAGCATGAGAGTGAAAGGAACTCTCATTCATATCCCTATATACCTGGGTGATCTAAATCTACACTTTTCTTTGAAAGACCAAGATATTTGGAGAAGAAATTGAAGGATTTAAGCTTTATCTTCAATAGAAAACCTCTAAACTTGTATGCATGGGAGTTGAATAAATTAGAATAGGTTAAAATCCCTTAGTACACTTCTTTCAGGGCTTAAAATGATGTAGTTTAGGACTTAAGAGCTTAGGAATTACAAAAGTACCCTTACTGATTTCACAAAAAAATTCACAATGCCAGATGTCACGACTCAACCAACGAGTCGTCCCTCGATCCAATGACTCATTACATTGCTTGTTACTTCCTTTCCAAGTTCCTCAGTTCTCAGGCCTTCAATGATGACTTAACAGGATGGGTCATTACTCGACACAATGACCCATTGTGTCCTCTCATTATCACCACTGACTCCACAAGTAAAGCTTTTGAACTTTCCACCACGAACACCAGCAACGGGTCGTACCATGTGACAACGGGTCGTTAGACTGTCCTTTTTCACTGCACCAACTTTCACTGCTCATTTCCACGAGTACTAATCATGACTCATTGTTCCTTACAATGAGTCGTACCATCCACCTTGTCAATACAGAACCAAATGACCCGTTACAGGGAACCATAAGTCATTTTATGGCTCATTGGTCCTGGACCTATCTACCAAATATTTCACCATGATTGGAACCCATAATCCGTTACTACTTCCCACAACTAGTACAACAAGTTGTTCTGAGGCATTTTTCAAACATTTTTTTCTGATCACAATACAAATCCCGAGTCTAGTCTTAGGGACTTTTGGGGTATTACACCTTTAAAGTCGATCACACAAGCTCTCAGAATGTCCTCTAGGTTCTGAATGGTCCATTCAGCCTAATCATCTATCTGCGGGTGAAAAGTAGTACTAAGCTTAACCTGTGTACCAAGGCCCTTCTAAAACTACTTCCAAAACTGTGAGGTGAATTGAGTACCCCTATCGAAAATGATGGACAAAGGGATTCCATGCAGTCTGACCAACTCCCAAATGAAAAGTCTAGCATATCTTTTGGCTGAATCTGTCATATTAACTTGCAGGACATGTGCTGACTTAGTCATCCAATCTACAACCACCCATATTGAATCATGTTGTCGGCGTGTATGGGGAAAACCTGTGATAAACTCCATATTTATCTCTTCCTATTTCTAAGTAGGTATGCTGATATCTTGAGTCATACCTCCAGTCTTTGAAGCTCAACCTGAACCTGTTGGCAATTTGGACACTTAGCCACAAATTTTGCAATATCCTTCTTCATGCCATTCCACCAATAGAATTCCCATAAATCATGGTACATCTTGGTGGAACCTGGGTGGATAGATTATTGAGAGCTTTGGGCTTCCATTAATGTCCGTTGTCCCAAATCCTCCACATCTGGAATACACAACCGATCCTGATAGCGGAGCACACCATCTACTCCTTTGGAGAATGTTTCCACCTCTTTCTTGAAGACTATTTCCTTCAACTTAAGCAATATTAGATCATCATCTTCCTTTTCTTTAACATCCATCACAAGAGAAGACTCTGAACCATTCTGAACTATAACTCCACCTTCAATTGAATCAACCAGACAAACTCCCAAATGAGCGAGCCGGTGAACATCTCTAACTAGCTCTTTCTTATCATCTACAATGTGAGCATACTATTCATCAATAATATGCTGAGGGTGTCGTCCATTACATTGCCTTTTCATGGGTGGTGCAAGACACTCATATTGTATTCTTTCGACAACTCAAGCCATCTCATATGATGAATACTAAAATTCTTCGAACTGAACAAAAAAAGGGCCTTAATGGTCAGGAAACACATTCACATGAACACCGTAAAGGTAGTGCCTCCATATCTTTAAGGAAAAAACCACCACTACCAACTCAAGAGCATGGGTCGGGTAATTTTTTTATGAGTCTTGAGCTGTCTAGAAGCACAGGATACTTTACTTTACCATGTTGCATCAACATGCAACCAAGGCCAATTCTGGAGGCATCACAATAAATCATGAACTCATCCAAACTTTCTGGTAGAGTCAAACTAGAGCAGTAGTGAGTAGAGTCTTCAACTACTTAAAACTCTTCTCACAAGCATCAGACCATTGAAATTTGACTCTTTCTTCTGAGTTAATCTAGAAATATGAGAGGCAATAGAGGAAAAGCCATCCATAAACCATCTATAATAACTAGCTAAACCAAAGAAACTCCTAATTTCTGATGGAGAGGTATGTCTCGACAAGTTCTTAATTACTTTGATCTTTTGAGGATCAACCTGATACCCTCGCTGGAGATGACATGACCTAGGAATGTTACTTATCCAGAATTCAGACTTGCTAAACTTAGCGAATAACTAGCAATCCTTGAGAGTTTGTAAGACAATCCTCAAATGGTCTATATACTCATCCTCACTGTAGGAATACACAAGGATGTCATCTATAAAGATGAGGAAGAATATGTCCAAATGCTATTTGAACACTCGATTCATCAAGACCATAATAGCTATAAGAGTATTCATTAGTCCGAAAGACATAACAACAAATTTATAATGACCATACCGAGTTTTGAAGGTTGTCTTCAGAATGTCACATTCTCTGACTCTGAGCTGATGATAGCCGGATCAGAGGTCTACTTTTGAAAAGAAGCTAGAACCCTGAAGCTGGTCGAACAAGTCATCAATCCTGGGAATTGGATACTTTTGATTGTGACCTTATTCAATTGACAGTAATTGATGCACATTCTGAGTATACCATCCTTCTTTCGTATGAATAAGATTGGGGCACTCCATGGAGAGTCTGATAAAGTCTTTGTCTAGAAGATCCTTCAGCTGTTTTCTTCAACTCCTTAAGCTCAAATGGAGCTATTTTGTATAGAGGAATTGATATAGGTTGGGTATTTAGAAGAAGGTCTATTCCGAAGTCAAATTTCCTGGGGGGGGGGGACTCCGAAAAGATATTCGAGAAACACTTGTAGAAACTCATTTACAACTGAAACTGACTGAAGGGTTGGAGCTTCAGAACTGAAATCCCTAATTTGAACTAGATGATAGATAGAACCTTACAAATCATTTTCCTAGCCATAATGTAAGAGACAAGACAACCTATAGGCGCTAAGGTACTACCCTTCCACTCTAGGACTAGTTCATTAGGAACTAGAATCTAACGACTCTGGTTTTGCAGTCGACTGAGGCATAATAGGAGTGTGACCAGTCCATTCCAAGAATAATATCAAAATCAATCATATCTAACTCTAGTAGATCAACTGTGGTGACTTTCTATAAAACTATGACTAGGCAATTTTTATATACTCGTCTAGCTATAATTGACTCACCAACAGGAGTAAAGATTAGAAAGGGTTCTGAGAGGATTTCTAGACTAACATCATAATTTACTACAATATAAGAAGTCACAAAAGAAAGTATGGCTCCTAGATCTAACAATGCATAAACATCAAGTTGAAAGTCTTATAAGATATCAGTGATTACATCAAATGTGTTCTCCTATTCCTGATGGGATGACAAGGTGTAGAAGTGGTTCTGGCGCTGACCACCAACAGTACCCGAAGAAGTACCCTGCTGGGCTAGGCGACTTGAAGGGGCTGCTTAAGTAGTGGACTGCATCTTTCCACATTCGGATGAAGGGAAATCTTTTAATCGATGGCCTAGTTGACCACAACCAAAACAACCCTCCTTGCCAAGATGATTCTTACCATACTTAGGACATGCTTAAAAAGTGCAGTTGCTAGAAACATTACTCTAAGACTTAGAGCCAGATGCTCTACCTTTTTGATCAGCACGGGTTCTAGGAGAAGGAGCACTGGCCGAAGAGGGTGCTGGAGCTGAAGATCTCTGCTAATACTGTGAGCGGTTCCCATCGCTTTACCTCTGATGAGAGTAGTCAAAGTTACATGTTTTTGCCCTTTTGTTCTCCCTTTCCTTTTTCTTCAACTTCTGTTCCTCAATCTATTGGGCATGGATCATAAGTCGGCAGATATCCATGTCACTGATGAGCATAGCGGTCTTGCATTCCTTGAGCACCAAGTTTGAAACACCCAAAACAAACTTGCTTATTCGGGCCCTTGGCTCCACAACCATTTCTAGAGCATACCTGGACAGCTGAGTGAACTTTAGGTGCATACTCCTGGACTGTCATAAAGTTTTCCTTCAGGTTGATGAACTCCTCCACCTTTGCTTCCCTCGACTCGAGGGGGAGGGGGAGGGGAAGAACCTACCTAAGAATACAGTCACAAACTCATCCAAATCCATTGAGCCTGGACCAACATGCCTTCCCTCTTTCAAATGCCTATACCAAGTCTAGGTAACTCCCTTCAACTGAATTGCGGCCAAATCTTCACTCTCGATCGAAGTAATGCCCATGATCCGAGTGATCTTTTGGATCTCATCAATGAAGTCTTATGGATCCTCATCCAACTTAGACCCATCGAACTCTGGGGGATTCATCTGAGTGAAGTCCTGGACTCTGGTAGCAATTGCACTCCTATTTGGATTAGTAGGTGCAATGACTTACTGATTGACCTAGTTAGTCATAGCCTGGGAAAGCATTTGGAATGCCACCCTGAAATCAACATGAGTGACTTGCTCATTTAGAGGGTTTGCTGGAGCTGGTGGGGCTTTCTGGTTCCCATTTCCATTCCTCCTTACATTAACTCTTCTGGGAGGCATTGTATGTAAATGTGTATAGCATGAGTTAGAAGGATAGTTTAGAGTTTACACACTATCACATGATAGGAATCATGAAAGAAGGGACGTTTCCTAAAATGTTTCATAGTCCCTTCCTCATAAGTGTGACACACTTCACCCCCATGAAGAAGACTCTACTTAATGCGGCTTTTAGACACCCTAGGACACTTCTAAACCTGAGGTTCTAATACCAAGTTTGTCATAACCTAAGTCTGCACCCTGGAAGTGTCATAGTACTTGCAGCCACAAGTGACCCCTAGCTAACCCATGGCATGCAATAACAATACTAAGATCTGATTTATAAAATAAAAACTATTCGGAAGAAAGTTAACTAAGTAGCACATTTCATAGAAATACTAAATAACAAAAGTTAAGTCATCGAGACAAAGCACAGAGTTTGATATGAACATAAAGCTAAAAACACTAGTACTCTATATGAAAGCCTCTATTAACTGATGAGCTACTGGGAAAAGTACCCAACTAACTCCAAAGTCTAAAACTAAACTAATAACAACAATGACAGAATAGAATACTATGATCTCTAGCCCTCGAAAGATGAGAATTCACCATAGATAGCTGCTGATAGGCACTGGATGGAATCTAACCATGGAGCTCAGTCTGAGTACCTAAATCTATATCATAAAATGATATAGCATAGGAAATATCCATTCATTACTTTGAATGTACTGCGTATATGAGATGTGCAATTGAAGTATAAAACATGCTAATAAATCTGAAAGGCATAATTGAATTGATAATGATATGACAATCAAAATTACTGAGAGTACAACTAAAACTAATTTAAGAGTCATGTACATGCACTAACAACTGAAGGTATGACCGTAACTAATAATTATGACTAAACTTTACTGTATTGTGGGAGAGTCTAATAATCAATATATAACCACATGAGCTAAACGTGGAGTTCGATGTATATGCCCCATCGATAGGACCCAATATACCTTGCCAGGGTATAAAGGCATGGCTGATGTGATCATTAACCGTTGCCCATTTGGGCTAATAACCTTGGTGGCACGTATTTATGAGATTTGGGTGCAATGATCCCCGACCTACTTTGTGCTAAGTTATACTCCCAATTGAACATATATATATATATACTAATAGCTCAAAAACTGATGTCCTAAGACTAAGTCAGAACTACTTTATCTAAAAGTGCTATGAGAGTCTATAGGACATAATAATACTGATAATACTAAGTTGTATTGTAAATAATGCATTTTGAAATCATGAGAAAATCATATGTTCCTTAGAGAACAAATCATTTGAAAACAATTCTAATTCTTAGGGGCTGACTTTTTAAAATCATTCTAATATCACGGGCATGAAAATATATTATGAAATGTTAAAGTAAAATCATGAATATTATACACTAGTCATCAGAAGAGGATTGAAACATTTAGATGATAAGGGAAATCATAAACTGAATGAAAACCCTAATATATGATTTCAAGATGATTGAGATTACTAGATTTCTTAAAGCTTTTGGAACACATGGGTGAAAGGAAAGTCCTTGTTGAATTCGTACATTCTTGGAGTTAGAAGAATCCCTAGTTATATCCTTGAACTCGTTGCTCTTGGAGAAGAACCATAGCTTGGACTTAAGAGGGTTTGAAGTCTCTAACTATTATTTTGCATATTTTGGGAGGGAATGAGGACAAGGGTCGACTATTTCCCTTAAATCCCCCTTCAGACGGTCCCAATATGATGTAGTTTTGTAGTTAAGAACCTAAGAAGTTGATAAAGCTCAAACTCACACTCTTGATAAAGCATGAAGTGGATGTTGTCAATAAAGAACCCAACAAAGGTTGGGGTCGATCCCACAGAGAATAAGGTCAGGATGTAGAATAATGTTAGTCTTTAAGTTTTTAAGTATGTTATCTCCAAAAAGGGGGGTTTATAAAAGTAACAATAAGACAAGGTTGAGAATTGAGTTTATGAATATAATGCAATTAACTAGGGTAAGTGTTCCCCATAGATTCATAACTACTTTGGGTTTTATACTTGTGATCTATCCCAATGCTTACTTGTAGAACTTGATAACGAGGGTTCATCCAAATGACTAGCTCATCCCTATTGGATGACTATACTCAATCACTGGGTAAGGCTTCATGGGCAATTTCAATTCAACCATTATCAAATTTGTCCCAAATTAACTATCCTGCATCCACAACTCAAGTTATGCAATGACCCATAAAGATCAAGGCTCTATTGTAATTCTCTTTTCCTAATCTCAACTTCTAGAGGTTCAAGAAAGTAAAGAATTTGGGCAAGTCCTAACGTTGTGCTCTGTTAAGAAATATTAAAGATGAGGAGAATTCAATACAAAAATTTAGCATTGGTTTAGAATCATTTTTGTGCAACCCTAGTTCGTTAATTTGCCATGGTTTTCACAACCCTAGATGTGGAGGTTTTAGTCTCTCATGATTGTTAGAAAATAATAAGAATTCATAGACAAACACATAATTAAATACTTACAAAGATGATTAAAATGAAACCTGCTTGATTGTTTCAAGAATTGGTAATGAATAATTCAAGAACAAGGAAGAAATCTAAACAACAAATCTCCTAGACTTGAATTAAAAGTTAACAACAAGTTGTCTCTCAATGTGTTTTGTGTAATAGAACTCAAGAAGTGGCTCTCTCTACTGGAAATAACCTAAAAAGTATTTATACAACTATTTTGAACCTTCTTCTACATAAATAGGAAAACTACTAAAAACTACCGCCGACTTCACCTACAACCCATAACTGGATTGTACTGGTCGTACCTTGACTCGTACGTTGGCTGGATTTTGCTGAATCTGGCTAAGTTTTGTGAACTGGTATGACTCGTACCGTATGAGTCGTACAATCAATCTTGGTTTGATACTAAGAATTCAGGCAATTTTCTGAACTTTATAACATATGGCTTAGTAAGACTCATACCTCGGTCCCTATGATCCATGAATCCTTCTTGTACCTTGAGACCTACCAGTCTTCACTTCTTCTGCACTTTTCCATAGTTCCTTAGTACAGGTCTTAAGTAGATCTCACAACTCGTGATTGCTACCCGTACCAGGATACTTGGCCTGTGCAAACCTTCTGGAATTTTCTATGACTGCTATGGTACAACTCATACCATGAGCCGTAACTTGCCTTGCCTCACACTTTGGTCCTAGACCTTTCCACGACTCTCAGTAGGGATCATACCAGGATGGTACGACTCGTACTGAAGTAAGTACTTAGCCACTTTTCTGTATTTTCTCCATCTTTCTCACAATTCAGCTCCAACATCTAGTTTTCCTAAAAACAAATTAAAAGTGCCTCATATCCATATAAACACACTTAAGTCCTTGCTAGTTTCCTCTGTTTTAAGCGTTGAAAGTGTTGTAAAGCCACAACACATTAGAAGTTATGAAAATACAAATGGAAAAACATACTTAAAACTGCCGTCCTGACCTGAGGACCTGTACAATGGCTCGTGGTATCCTACCATGGATCATGGTATCCATTCATGGTTTCTGAGGCCAATTTGACGAGCTTCTGAAGTTCATACCATTGTTTCTCAATACTATTTTTCCTAGATGATCATGAATTGTGGTCTTTGTTTGTGTTCTCTGGGAACAATTTGATCATTCTTTGAATCTTAACTCATGACTAATACGATGATTCGTACCACGCTACCACAGGTTGTACCTTTGACTCATGCATCTGGAAATCATGGTGCACTGGATGCTTTACGACGAGACATGTCATGAGTCGTAGTGTCTCACCACGACTCTTGGGTTGGTCCGTTCTGAGGGAAAGTTTAAATTTTCTTACTGGTTTCTACTTAATATCTAGGGTCTGATCTTAGAAACTTTTGGGGTGTTACAGATACATTCTTGATATTCACCCATGTTATTAGCACATGAGAACCAAATTTTTACTGTTATGAGATAATGTTGTCTGGATTTTGATACTAACACTGCTCCTATTTTAGAACCTTTAAAATTCACTACCTCATTGAAAAACACTTTCCAACCAAATAATGTATGAATTTCTGTATGATCCAAGTCAAAGCACAACAAGTCCTTTCCAAGTAGGTGTAGTGGGCTTTATAAGGTGTGAACTTCGTGATCAAATAGTAGATTGCCCATTCTTTCCTTTTGGTTTCATCATGTTTCCCAGTACACACCCAAATTCCTAATTTGAGATAGATAAATATAGCAAAAATGGGCTTCCTTCTAGTGTGGTACCACTACAGGTGGATTGGACAAATAATTCTTGATAGTATCAAAAGTTTTATGACATTCTCCGATCCACTCTATTGGTGTGTCCTTCTTCAGCAATTGAGTATAGGTTCATAGATTACTATTGACTAAGCTATAAATCGACTAATGTAATTCAATCTTTCCATAAGATTCATAACTTCTTTC
Source organism: Datura wrightii (assembly GCA_035772735.1). Taxonomy (NCBI): domain Eukaryota; kingdom Viridiplantae; phylum Streptophyta; class Magnoliopsida; order Solanales; family Solanaceae; genus Datura; species Datura wrightii. The sequence continues at coordinate 84,377,672 of JASDFA010000018.1, read as the reverse complement.
TTGGTCTTCAGAGGAGGTAATTATTGAAGTGCCTTAATCTTGGAGGGATCGAGCCCAACACCCTTTCTACTATCTATGAAATCCAATAACTTGTTGGCTGGCGCACCAAATGCATATTTGATACGATTCAACTTCAAATTATACTTGTGTAGCTAGTCGATGAACTTTTCTAGGTGTGCTAGATGATTCAAACTCTCAAGGGATTTGGTAATGATGTCATCCACATATACTTCAAGGTGTTTGTGGATCATATCATTGAAAATAGTCATCATAACTCTCATATAGGTAGCACAAACATTCTTAAGATCGAACAACATCACCCTATAATGGTAAACTGCCTAGGGCATCATGACCACCATTTTCTTATATCTTGTTCATCCATCAGAATCTAGTGATAACCTGCAACACAGTCCATAATAACTGCATCTCATGCTTGACATAATTATTGATAAGTATGTGGATATTGGGAAACAGGAAATTGTCTTTAGGACTAGCCTTTTTGAGATCTCTATAATATACACAGATTCTGATCTTGCCATCTTTCTTTGGTACAAGAATGGTATTGGCAAACCATGTAGGACTCTTGGTTACCTCTACAACCTTGGCTTCATTTTATTTAGCGACTTCACCTCTAATTTTCAAACTCAAATTCTCCTTAAACTTCCAAGCCTCTTGTTTCACCGTAGTGAATTCTGGATCGATGTGTAATTTGTGAGATACAATGTCCATGGTTAGTCTTGGCATATCATCATAGGACCAGGAAAACACATCAATGTATCACTTGAGTAAGATGATTAGTTCTCTTTTCTATATCCTTGTTAAATACACACCGATCTTGGCTTCCTTTATTTGGTTGTCACTTCCTAAATTCATGACTTCAGTTTCATCTATATTTGAATTTTTTTGTTCTCAAATTACTTTAATTCCTTTATAAGATGTTCAAGTACCATGGTTTCTTTATCATATTCTTTGTACTCATCATCATCAATTTCACTTTGTTCATTGAGCTCGTGACATGCCATAACATTGGAGGATTTAAAATCATTTTTTACTAAAAACAAAACATAGCCAAGAAATGTTAGATAACACGAGTTTAAAATATAAATAAGAAAATAAACCATAATTGATATTTGAAATAGAGGAAGGCTTTCATGGAATATTAAAACATACAAACTTTGGCTATAACCTAGATCAACACCAGTCATTGCCTATTTAAAAAATCACGAGGGAAAACAAAAACATGATGAGAAAAAATTAAAAAGCCAAAAAGGGTGGGTCTCGAGCCTCATCTAGACAAACACTGATTTTTGAAAGCTTTTAAGAATTTGACTTTTTTATTGAGATTGAGAAATTCGATGGACAATGAGAGGAATCGATGACCAGTTTGGAAACTACTCTTTAGGTTTAGTATTATGAATAATCGACATCTAAGAATATTCTTCCAGAATTATAGAATAATCCTCAAGATCGAACAATCTTCCTATCCCTTTCACTAGACTATTGGTTTTAGTGTTCTAAGCTAGGATATGAAATGACTAGCATATGATTAGAATAGTCTTGGGCAAGTCTCAATCAATATTCTTCATGGATCTGGCTTCAAAAGAATCAGATTTTATCAAATCATAACCCAAATCAAACTAGACGTTCTTAAGAGGGATTGAAAGGGGCTTAGATATTCCTACCATATTCTTTCCTAATCCTACACCTGCTTAAAAAATCAGTCCTCAGCATCGTTATTTAGAGAATGTAAATTGGTGGTATTGGTGTCCTTGGTACCATATCTTCATACATGGAATTCACTATTTCCATAGTATAGTAGTTGGCAACCCTAGAAAATTCCTTAATAATTGGAACAAAGAAATTCATGTGGTTTGGCTATCTCCTTTACCATGTATGACCACTTCTTGATCTTTTCAGAAAAACTTCATAAACTGGTATAAGATGGATGAAACTTCCCCTTCCATGTGAATCTAGGGTCTTCCTGGTAGTAGATTATATCTTGTGTCTATGTCTATGACTTGGAACTTGATCTTAAACTCGGTAGGTCCTATATGGATACTTAAATCGACCTTTTAGATTGTGTTTGTTTATGCCTGATCAAATGTCCCCAAATTTCTATGACTCTAATGAATCTTTCCCAAATCATATTTTAATTGTGTGATTGTCAATATAACAAAAATCTTAAGTCCTAATCTTTCATCTTTCAACACCCATCCCACAATTTTGCCTCGTAACTTAAATATGACATGTAGGGCCTTGTTGAGAATGGATCCTTCAAATGGAAGTTCATCTTGCTGAAATAAATTTAGAGATGTCCAATAGCTCAACTCATCATGGCAACCAAGTTGTCATTGCTCATCCCAATAGGTAGTATGCTTCTTAAGAACTTTCAACAATGCTTGCTTGTGATACTAAGAACTCATCAATAAAGCCCATACATAAATCTAGGCTGGAATCTTCTCTAAATATTTCACAATAGAGTATTCTTTGGATTGTATTCTTCTATAGTTGGCCTTTTTTGATTCTCTTTTCTTTGCACACTCTGAGCCAATTTTTTAACGGGTGTGACAACTCCCAAATTAGGTCATTCCATGTGTTGCCATTACTTCTATAATAAACTCTTTTTGAGTGGTTACTTGAACAACAATTAGAGGAGTGTCCATGACAATGACATTTCGGTGGGACTTCACAATTAATGAAATTATAACTGACACTATTGTATTTGCATCTTCCTATATTGTGTGATTACCGATGGACCAATCCTCTTCTTTTTCTATCATATAGATGGTTAAAAATAAAATGATGGGTAAAGGGTTGTTGATAATGTTTGGAGCGGTTGTTTGGAGGGTGATCACTTTTTAGTAAATCAAGTCTTAAATCATATACTTCGAATTAATGTAGTCCTTGGTGGCATGCCTAGCTTCGCTTGAATGATAGACATAACGTTGATTGGCCTGAAAAAACCTAGATGTTATGCTAATAGCTTTGGAGTCTATAAGTTGTATCATTCCTACCACCTTTAGTCTCTCAAAAAGTTATGCTCGACTTTTTGCCAAAGGACTAAATACTCGGTGAGGTTTTCTTTCAAGTTTGAGTAAGGCAGGTTCTAGGTATTTCCATAATTTTAGGGGTATTTTGGCAGGTTGGAGGAACTACTCAATTGTTTTTTGTAGGGTTTTAGTAGGTTGGCGCTGGCATTTGGTAGTTTGGTTAGAAATTTGAGTAGGTTGATAGAGGATTTTGCTAAGTTGGTGAGGGTACTAGGTAATTTAGCTGCACATCAATAATGGAGTAAGGATTATACGGAGATGAAGGGTGGTCTTTTGCAGAGTAAAATTAGTGAGGGTTTCTGTTGGTTGAGTCGTATCCGAAGTACCTTCTTGATTTTGCATTTGGGACTATAAGAGACCAAGGACACATCTTTCTTCTTCCTTCAAGCAAATCCCACAACATTGCCTTGTGTTGCTTTACTAGTTGCTTGTAAAGCTTCAAGATTGGTAATTTTCCTTATTTTGAGGCCATCCTCAACTGCTTCCCCTATCATGACCAACTCACAGAACTTTTGCCCCATCATAGGAGGCATCCTTTCATAATATTCAAGCCCTTGAGTCCTAATATATCACTAGTGATTTTGTTGTCTTACATTGAAAGTTATACTCATAACTTTCTTCCTCCAATGGTAAGCTTACTCATGATAACTTTCACTATATTTCTACTTGATCTTCTCTAATAAGTATTGGTTAGGGATGACTTTCACAGTGAATGAAAATCTTTAAATGAAACTTTAAGGGAATGTGATGAGTTGGTAATTTACCAACTTATTAAGCTCTAAAGTATGAGTTATCGCTTTGTTTTAACACAATTTAGAAAAATTTTATGCCTTTTCTCTTTTTTTGTGCATACATTAGATTAAAACGAAGAGTATTAAGTCATTAAACTGAAAGCAATCTACTAGAAGAAAAATAAGGACATGCGTGCCACATATCTGCATTTGCGTTTAACAGATGCCAAGCAGGAGGATTTGGAGATTTTGCTGGAACCTGATATACTTCCTGTAGATTAGTATCTTTGGACCATATATGTCAATTCATAAGGCTTAGAAGGAACACTGCCTAGTCCTGAAGAGGCATCTGCATGCCGCAGATAGGCACCTGCAAAACGCAGGTGCTAGTGCAAGTGACCTAGGAAACTGTTGAAGGGAAAAATCATCCAGAAAGGCACACACATTGATAATACAAAAAATACACCTAAAAAAAGAAGTATAAAGTGGTATTTTATCAAGTAAAGAACCCAAACAGGGTTGGGGTCGATCCCACGAGGAATATGGTCAGAATCTCGATTAATGCTATTATTTTTGCTTTTAGTGTAGTTATCTCCTAAAGGGGGTTTTAAACAAAACAAGTAATAATGTCGTAAAATGTGTTGTTATCGAAGGTATGCAATTGATTGGGAAGTGTTCCCCATGACTTCATAACTATATAAGGTTACTGTACTAGTGATCTATTCCGATACTTAGCCTGCAAAATCGATAAGTTGTCTTCATCTAAATGGATGATTCACCCCTATTAGATGGCTATCCTCATTCACCGGGTTAGATCTCATGAGTGTTTTCAATTAACCCTTATCAATGATTTCGAATTAACTTTCCTGCGATCGTGACTCAAGTTATTAATTGAAAGTTAGTAGTTTCAAGTCTTTGTTGTAATTGCCTTTTCCTAATCTCTACTTCTCTAGGTTAAAACAAATAGAATATACAGGCTAGTTCTAATGTTGTATAATGAAGGGAAATACAATATAGACATTCATATCGGTTTAGAATCATGTTGTGTTAACCTTTCTTCGTTATTTCCCCATTAGTTGTGGTAGTTTAGCTATTTATAATTTTAAGAATGAAATAAGAAATCATAGAATAAATCATAATTAAGAACTTACAATATTGAATAAATTATAACCTAAGTATCACTTGAAAATTGTATCTTCGAATTCAAAAAAACCAAGATGAAAAAGTATGTTGTTTCGTATATCACATGGCAATTAGGTCTCCAAGGACAGTTAGGAAACTTAAAATACACCGTAATAAAGTAGTAATAAAATAAAACTAAAGAAACTATTTATAGAAAACATAAAATTCTTTCCTAATTGTCACGACCCAAACGTAGACCCGGATCGTAACACGAGACAAGGAACCCCGAGAGGTCCCAAGTCGACCCATGACCTAAGCATACATCTAACTTAAATCACATTAAGAAGAATATTTGAACATAGAGCATAGCAGAAATGTAAACATAACATGACATATCATAACAAGAGGAATCACCTAGACATGCACAAGCGGAATTCTACATACTGTATGAAAGCCTCAACTACATATGATGGGTTGATGGGACAACATCCCCAACAAACCTGGTTGAGTACTGAAACATAATAACATAAATGTCTGTCAAATGGCCCTCGAAACATGAGGACTCACCAATAAGCTGAAAGTAATCTCTGAGAAGACCTAGATATGAGGATGAGCCTCAAAGCCTAAACATGTATCATGAAATGATACATCATAGAAAGTATGCGATCAGTACGTGGAATGACCGAGTATGCAGGGTAAGTAAAACAAACATTTAAAATACATGAAAACTTATAAAAACATCATAAAAGTGGGACATCATGATTTAATCATAAACATTGTAACATAACATAAGGATCAAGGTTTTCAAATCATTCATAAACCATTCATTATCATAATCATAAAGAAACTTTTTCAAATCATCACTTGATCCAATATCGTAAACATGAAAATGCATAAAACATGCGAAAAAATGGGAGGACTCGTCATAACCGACACCATCATGTTAGAGCCTTTTATGATGCCCCAAATCTCACTCAAGTGGGCAGAGTCGCCCCTGGCTTGCTAGGAGAGGGACGTGCATTATGTGATATCACGAAAAGAGGGGATCATTATCATTGTAATGTATCATTATAAACCCACGGTGGCACGTGGTTATGAGACACCGGTGTAGTTCTTTGAACGCTAGGCTGCTCGGTGCTAGAAACGACTCCTAAAAACATGCATAATAGGCTCATACATAAATCAATAAAATCATTAATTAAGATTCATGGATAAAAATAATCATTCATCATTCATTGATCCCCATAAAACATGATCAGCGATGAATCAAAGGCCCTTTAGTCGGCCAACATCATAAATCGATAAATCATGAAATCCATTTCATAAACCGTAATCATTCTTCATCATGTGGGCATTGCCCAATACTTTATCATTCTTTATAATACTCAGTTCATTCGAAAACATGCTTATAAACATTGGGTAACTTGAAAATATGCTTTTCATCATCATTAGTTCATAAATCATAAAGCCCATGCATACTTGAGATCATACATATAAATTGTAAATCATCAAATCATGTTGGGAATTTGAATAATTTCATATTTCAAATCATAAATCATGATGGGTTCATATATATCAACATTTGAAGAGAATATCATAAATCAATTCATCATAAATCATGCATGATTAGGCTTAATTGAATAGAAATCGAAATCGATAATTTTATAAGTAAAATAAATCATAAAACCTGATCAAAATCCATAAATTATGATGAGATTCATAAATCATAAAATCCCATTAGCAAATCATAAAATTTTCTCAAGAATTGAATTAAAACCCTAATTGATTTTAGATAAATTTCTGTAAATTAATAGAGAAAGGGCATTGGTGTGAAAGGAAATACCCATTCGTAACCCTACTTACCTGGGTAAGATCAGATTCTAAAGTTCTTGAATTCCCAAGGATGAATTGATAGGGAAAAGCTTGAGGAATATCTTGATCTCTCCAAAATTCTCTTAGTATGCATGCATGGGAATGATCTATGCAATAGGGACTTGACCTATCTTAAAATGCCCAGAAAAATAGATGAAATGATGTAGTTTAGGGCCTTATAGCATAGAAAGGTAAAAAATACCCTTAATGAATTTAACCTGAAAATTTGTACAGGTCAAGAAACGGGTGTACCAACGAGTCATTGGAAGCTACCACGACTCGTGGTATGGCTCGTCGTCTGCATTGCCCAGGCCTTGCTTCTGGAATCAAACCACGGCTCGACAGGATGACTCGTCCTTTGATCTGATGGACCATTGGATCATCATTGCTTGCCCCTCTTAAAATTCTGAACTCCCTCACAACGAGTCTCACCACGACTCGTTCCTTCAAATGGGTCATGGTGTCCATCCTTTAGGTCCACTGGAAAATTATGTCTCCCTACCATGACTCAAAACAACGGATCGTCCTTTCTCATGACGGGTCGTCGGATGACCCATTACTTTACCAAATGCTAAAATCCATCTCTCACCACGACTACAAATGACGAATCGTTGTTTCCCACAATGAGGCGTTACATCATTTGTTGCTTCCACTGCTACTCAGACTCCTGAAACCATGATTGGTAACAAAGGCTCATGGTTTCAAACCACTAGTGATTACTCCTCTCATCATGTGATGTTTTTCGCAGTTTCAATAGTTTTCAACTTTTAACTCCCAGGTCTAATCTTAGGCACTTTTGGAGTATTACAATATCTCCCCTTGGGAACATTCATCCTCGAATGTAGGAAACATGAAGAAAACAGAAAAATGCAATTATCATATTCAAATAATGATCATTTAAACTGAAAACTAATGCAATGACTACCTCCGATTCATATCACATAGTTGAAATGTCTTCATGCTTCACATAGATATCCACACACATAAAAGAAACTTGAACACATGATTTGAACATGAAACTAAATAGAGTTATAGGGCAAACTAATACCTCAAGTCGAAACTGAGTCGGTAGAGAATAAGTGTAGGTATTTAGCCATCATATCCGCTTCGATTTTCCACGTAGCTCCTTCAACATGCTGATTCCTCCATAATACTTTAACTGAAGCTACTTCCTTGTTCCTTAGCCTCTGAACCTGATGATCCAATATTTCCACCGGAACATCCTCATAGCGAAGGCTATCTTTTACACCAACGCTGTCCACCGGGACTACTAGAGCTGGATCTCCCAAACATTTTTCCTCAAAAGCGATACGTGAAATTCAGGATGTGCGGAAGATAACACTTAGGGCAACTCCAACTCATATGCTACCTTACCAACTCTTCCCAAAACCCGGTAGGGACCAACATAGGGGGGAGTGAGTTTTCCTTTCTTCCAAAACCGCATTACTCCCTTTATTGAAGACACCTTCAGAAATACCAAATCATCCACCTCAAACTCCAACTCTCTCCTCCTCACATCTGGATAGGACTTTTGACGACTCTGAGCGGTCTTCAGCTTGTCCCTTATTAACTGAACCTTCACCGTATCCTCATGAATCGAATCTGGCCCTATCATAGCTGCCTCACCAACCTCAAACCATCTGATGAACGATCTACACCTTCGCCCATAAAGAGCCTTGAACGGTGCCATCTAAATGCTAGAGTGATAGCTGTTATTATAAGCAAACTCGATCAGGGGCAAGTGATCATCCCAACTACCTTTGAAGTCCATCACACATGCTCTCAACATGTCCTCAAGAGTTTGAATTGTCTGCTCCGCTTGACCATCCATTTGTGGATGAAATGCTGTGCTGAGTTTAATCTGAGTCCCAAGCCCCTTTTGAAAAGACAACTAAAATTGGGAGGTAAACTGAGTATCTCGGTCCGAAATAATGGACAAGGGCACTCCATGTAGCCGAACCAACTCTCGGATATATAATTTGGCATAATCATCTACTGCTTTGTGGTTTTCACTGGTAGGAAATGTGCAGCCTTGGTCAATATATATGTCACCACCCAAATGGAATCATATTGTTGATTGTTGATGAGTACAAGGTAATCCTGTTATGAAACCTATGTTAATATCTTCCCACTTCCAAGTAGGAATGCTGATATCCCAAAGTACTCCTCCCAACCTTTGATGTTCAACCTTTACTTGCTACCAGTTTGGGCATCTGGCTATGAACTCCGCAATATCCTTCTTCATGCCATCCCACCAATAGATTTCTCTTAAGTCACGATACATCTTGGTGGGACCTGGATGGATAGAATACGTGGTTCCATATGCCTCATGCAATATCTGGATCCTCAAACCACCAACATCTGGAAAATATAGGCGAACCTAGAACCGAAACACACTATCTCCCCCTTGTGAGAAAACCTCTACCTTTTGACTTCGAATGGCTTCTTTAAACTTTATCAAATTTGGGTCCTCATCTTGTCTAAATTTCACGTCAGTCAACAAGGACGATTCAGATCTACTTTGAAAAACAACACCGCCATCGGTAGAGTCAACCAACCTTACTCCTAACCTTGAGAGATGATGCACATCTTTCACCAGCTCTTTCTTTCCTTCCTCAACATGGGATACACTTTCCATTGAGAGCCTACTAAGTGTGTCCCTGTTATACCCCGGGGACTAAAAGATTGGACCTGGGAGTTGAAACGGGGAAAAACTGGAATTGGGTGCTTCAGATGCAGGATAACTCATTGGACGATTCGTGAGGAGAACCCACGAGTCATCAGGTGACTCTTGGGGAGGCCTGAAGGAGACGGAGTCCCCATGGGTGTGGTAATGACTCATGGTCAGATACCACGAGTCGTTAGGTCAGCCGTGGGTGAGAGTAAAGGAAAAGAATAGGCGAAGTCCCCCAGTGCACTTGAAAGGAGGCGACCACGACCTGTTAGGACTAGGAACGAGTCATGGTATGAGCCATTGGGTGAAATTTAAGCAAGTTGAAGTTGGGGAGGTAGTGTACATGACGGGAGATGGCTATGAGTCATGGCCAGTAACAACGGATCGTTAAGTCACCCGTCACGAGGCCAAAAAGATCAGATAACCAGTGTACCTGACGGACGACTCGACGAGTCGTGACCCCTCATGACGAGTCGTTAGGTCCCTCGTTAGGACCCCGTGGTAGTTATTTTCAATGACTTTCGTAAGGGCTTTTTAGTAGTTCCTAAATCCTAGGGGCCTATACTACGTCGTTTAAGGTTAATTTTAGTGAGTTTTAGCAGGGGAAGACCTACTCTAAGTCATTCTTTCCATGCATGCAAGTTTCAAGGATTGAAGAGGTGATTCAAGGAAAAATTTGAAGGTTTCCATAGGAATATCAGCTTGGGCAATTAGAAGGTGTTAGAATTCACCATTTCCAGGTAGGTAAGGCCATGAATGGGTGTCTCCTTCCACACCCATGCACAATTCTATCAAATTATGATAAATCACCTATGATCAAGTATGGGGTTTTCACCCAATTGCATAATTCTTCAATCTATATACATGGGCATGATTAGATTCTATATATATTAATGGATTGTGAAGCTTGGGCAGATTTAAAATTGTTTTTAATACAAATCATATTTTCTAAGTTATGAAATCTAAATGCCCATGGATGCAAAGTTCATAAAAGAAGTAAATGATGATAATGTATGATGATGACGAGATTTGATGATGAAAGTCATGTTCTAAAGCTACCCATGATTATGAAGTTGTTTTCAAAATGAATTGAGTATATCCAAGTATGATAAAGCTTTGGTCAATGCCCATATGTTAATTTGAAATGATGATTTTCCAAAATAAGCTTACCACATTGTTTGGAGTGAAGCCTTCCAAATTTTTATGATTTCTAGCTTGTTGTATGTTGAGTTAAATATTCCTACATGTAGCTTACCACATGATTTGGAGTAGATGCTCCCACCTATATTTGAGCTTGTGGTATGTTTGAAATAAAGCTTCTCATATGCATAAATTTATAATTAAGATATATGTCATTATTGAGCTTGGTCGAAGGACAATGTTGAGTTTCATTCTGATATAATGTTGAGTCTATGCATGATTTCATTATTGAGCTTTGTCAAAGGGCAATGTTGAGCTTTGTTTCATACTATGTTGAGTTATGGATGATTTCATCTTGAGCTTCGTCAATAGTCGATGTTAAGCTTCATCAATAGACAATGTTGAGCTTCGTTACATATGATTTAAAGCATTGCATGTTTTTGGGAGAAGTGTCTAGCACTGAGCGGGTTAAGGGTCGATCACCCTATGCCCCAGAACTATGCGCCAATGCAGGTTGATACTATATAATATTGGGACCTCCCTTGTGATCTATCCCCGGCCTGATTGGCCCTTCAACTTGATATCGATATCATGGTAGCGTCCTTAGCCCTGACAAGGTTTTGGATGATGCTGCCTACTTGAGTGTGATAGTCGGAACAACATAAGCTCTATCATGGTATGTCGGTTAAGTGAGAAGTCTCCCACTATCTATATCATTCAGATTTGCGTATTCATTTCTCATGATGATTACTTTATGCATGCATGTTCTAAAAGAAAGGTTTGACTCTTTGTCTAACTTTCCAATATAAATGTTAGTTTCAGCTTTGAGTCATTTGAGTCAGTCATGATGTTGTAAAGCTATGCATGGTCATGTTATGATAAGATTGTGATTTCAGAAAGAATGCATGTAGCCCATCTACTTATACTTGAAAGCTTAGGATATGTTATGAAATATTTTAAATGATTTACTTTGCTATAGCGGTTTTACTTACCTTGCATACCCGGTACATTTCACGTACTGTTCACATACTTTCTATGTTGTATCATTTCATGATACAGGATCCAGGCTCGCAGCTTCAGTCCCGATCTTAGACAGCTTTCCAGAGTTAGTACCTGCTCAAGATTGGTGAGTCCTCATCCTTCGAGGACTAGACTGTCATTTTCCTTTATGTATTTCCACTTCCAGTATTATTGAGTTAGTTTGGCTCTTGTCCCATCAACTCGCCAGGCTAGAGGCTTTCAGATTATGTATGTGCAGCTTCAGATGTCATTCTGATGTGATGTTGAATTAGATTTCCGTTGAGTTTTATATTCATGTTTTCTTCAGTTTAATGAACGAGTTAGTTATATGCTTATGCCATGGGTCGAATTGGTGGTCTCTCAGGTCCCTTATCCCGTGTCTATGATCTGGACCTCTGTTCGGGTCATGAAAAACTTGGTATTAGAGCTATAGGTTTGTAAGTGTCCTAGGGAGTCTGAAAGCCGCGTTAAGTAGAGTCTTCTTCATGGGTGTGAAGTGTGCCACACTTATGACGAAGATGCTACGAGACGTTTAAGAAATGTTCTGTTCTTTCATGATCGATGTCGTACGATGAAGAATCTTTCTATTCTTCTAATTCATTCTAATCGAGATTGTAGAATCATGGCTCCTAGAAGGATGAACGGAAGGAGGAACGGAGGTAGTGAAGTCCACGAGAGTGGAAATAGATATGGGCATCAACCAGCCCCACCAGTTTAGGGCCTCAAGAACCGAAGCCAGCCGCTCATGCTGAGTTCTGGGCCGCTATTCAGATGCTTGCGCAGGCCTTGACTGCTTAGGTCAATCAGCAGGCCGTTGCACATGTTCCAAAAAATGACAGTGCGGTGGCGGCTTGAGTCAGGGACTTCTTGAGTATGAACCTGCCGGAGTTCTTGGGGTCCAAGGTAGATGAGGACCCGCATGATTTCATTGATGAGATTTTCAAGACCACACAAGTCATGGGGGTGAGTACGGTTGAGTGCACAGAGTTGGCCTCCTATTAGTTGAAGGGGGTTGCATATATCTTGTTCCGCCAATGGAAGGACAACAGGGTCTCAGGAGCTGGTCCAATCACGTGGGAGGAGTTTCAGGTTGCATTCCTAGATCGGTTCTTCCCTCGGGAGATGAGGGAGCTCAAGGAAGCTGAGTTTGTAAACTTGAAACAGGGAAGGATGACGGTGCTGGAGTATTCCCTTGAGTTCACTTGCCTATCAAAATATGCCCCGGAGTTATGGACTAACCAGAGGGCGCGGGTGAGCAGATTTGTGCATGGTATAGTAGGGTATTTGGACAAGGAGTGCTGGATTGCTATGCTTCATCAGTATATGGATTTCCCTCGCATGGTGTTGTATGCCCAACAGATGGAGACTGCAAATTTGAGGGAGAGGAAGGCTAAGAGGGCCAGGACAGAGGGACATAGATTATCTCATAGAGGTCCGTAGATGAGCACCGACAGCAGACTCACCAGAGGTCATCAACCCCAGAATCTTCAACATTGAGTGTGCCATCCAAGCCCATACATGATCAGAGAGGGAGAGCATCAGGCTCGAGGGGTCAGAGCAGCAAGGCCTGCAAATTCCAGCATCCCAGTTTGTCGTAGATGTGGTCGGGGGCACACCGACCAGTGTTTGGTAGGTTCAGGAGCTTGTTTTGCTTATGGGAAACTAGGACACATGCTTAAAGATTGTCCAGCTGCGATACAGGACCAGGTTGGGGGCTGAGGCCCAGCTTCTAGTTGGGCAACCCTTCCCCCATGCCTAGCACATCAGGGGGCATCTACTAGCACAGCTGGCGGGCAGCGCCAGAATAGATTTTATGCCTTAGCCACTCGTTACGAGCAAGAGGCATCACCAGATTTGGTCATCGATATGTTTAGTGTCTTTCATGTTGATGTGTATGCTTTACTAGATCGGGGGGCTACCCTATCTTTTATGACACCCTATTTAGCCAGTAGCTTTGGAGTCAGTCCCGATGTTTTATTAGAGCCCTTCTTAGTTTCTACTCCAGTAGCAGACTTGATAGAGTTATCCATGACCAATTTTGATGTTATTATCAACATGGACTAGCTATTTGCATGCTATGCTTCAGTTAATTGTAGAACCCAGGAAGTACAGTTCAAATTTCTAGGTGAGCCAGTCTTAGAATTGAAGGGTAGTTTAGTTGTGCCTGTAGGTCGATTAATTTCCAACCTTAAAGCCAGGAAGATGATTTCTAAGGGTTGAATGTACCATCTAGTTAGGGTTAAGTACGTGGAGTCCGAGACCCTGACTATCCAATATGCACTAGCAGTATGTGAGTATCGAAGTCTTTCCTGATGATTTTCCAGGTGTCCCTCCCAAGCGGGAGATTGATTTCGGTATAGATCTTCTTCCCGAAATGCAGCCTAAATCTATCCCGCCCTACAGAATGGCTCCAGCTGAGCTTAAAGAGTTGAAAGATCAATTGAAGGACCTTTTAGATAAGGACTTTATTAGGCTGAGTAAGTCCCCATGGGGTGTTCCAGTCCTATTCGTTTGGAAAAAGGATGGTTCTCTTCGGATGTGCATTGATTATAGGCAGTTGAACAAGGTCAGCATTAAGAACAGATATCCCTTACCTAGGATCGATGATTTGTTTGTCCATCTTCAGGGTGCCAAGTGTTTCTCCAAGGTTGATCTCAGATCCAGGTATCATCAGCTTAGGGTTCGGGAGAGTGACATTCTGAAAACTACTTTCAGGACTCGATATGGTCACTATGAATTTGTTGTTATGTATTTTGGACTAACCAATTCTCCTACAAATTTTATAGATCTAATGAACAGGGTGTTAAGGAATATTTGGACATGTTCATGATTGTATTCATTGATGACATCCTTATATATTCTCGGAGCGAGGAGGAGCATGCTGTTCACTTGGGTCATCAGTTGTATGTAAAGTTCAGCAAGTGTGAGTTTTTTTGGACTCTATGGCATTTTTGTGTCATGTGGTATCGAGTGAGGGCATAAAGGTGGATTCTCAGAAAATCGAGGTGGTGAAAAATTGGCCCAGATCGGTGAACCCATCAGATATCAGGAGCTTTTTGGGCTTAGCAGGTTACCACCGGAGATTTATTGAGGGATTTTCATCAATTACAACACCATTGACCAAGTTTACTTTGAAAAAGGTAAATTTCCAATGGTCAGAGGCTTGTGAGAAAAGTTCCAGGAATTGAAGGCTCGACTCACTTCAGCACTAGTGTTGACTCTACCCGAAGGTACCGATGGTTTTGTGGTATATCATGATGCTTCGAGAATCGTACTTGGGTGTCACGACCCAAACGTACACCCGAATTGTAGACACACGGGACAAGGAGCCCCGGGAGACCCCAAGTCAACCCATGGCATGAGCATACATCTAATTCAATCACATGAGCGGAAGACCTAACATAGAGAACATAATCATAACATAGAATAAAGAAAACTCAGTACAAGACTTAAATAATACGGTGAATTACAACTTATAGCCTGATAAGCCTCTAAACATGAAAGGCAGATTGATGTGAGAACTCCCAAACTAATCCAACATCCAAAAACTGAAGGAATAACATAAAGTGTGAACATGTAGCCCTCGGAACATGAGTACTCACCAAGTGCACTGAGAGCAAGTCTGAATCTATCTATGGGTGAGGATGAGCCTAAGAACTAGAACCTGTATCATGAGACGATACAACATAGAAAGTATGCGGTTAGTACGTGGAATGTACTGAGTATGGAAGGTAAGTAAAAAGGATATTTAAAACATATATAAGTTCATAAAAGATCATAAGAGTAGGACAACATGTTCGTATCATAAATCGTTATAACATATCATACCACTCAAGGTTTTCAAAACAATCATAACATAACATAATCATAATCATAATAGAAGAGCCTTTCTAAACATAACTTGAGCCAACATACATAATCATAACATGCATAAATTATGAGGAATATTGGGAGATTCTCTTAACCGACATACCCCATATGAGCACATATGAAGCCCGACTTGTAGCCCTAGTCGGGAGGGTGTTCGTACCTTGCCATGGGTAGGAACTATGAAGGGCGTGATCACACATGAAAAGGGCCATTTGGGATAGGGACAAACATGAAAGGGGTCCCAACTTACCTACGGTGGCACGTAGTTCATGAGATCCGAGGCTTAATCTGAGGCCCAAACCTACTCGGTGTCCGATACTACTCCCAGAACATATATAGTGTTCATAATGATACATACATGAGTTTATGGGATAGTTAAATATTGATACTCGTAAACATGCTTGAACATACATGAACTAGCCATGACATGAGGCTCGTGAGTCGGCCAAAAACATAATTTATAAATCATAGGCTTGGGGAATACTTGTAGATCATACATATAACTTGAAAATCATCAAATCATAGTGGGTATTTAAATAAATTCATATTTCAAATCATAAATCATGCCGGGCTATTAAATATCAACAATGGACATAGTAGATCATAAATCGATTCATGATGGAGCATGCATAATTAAGCTTAATTTCTTAGAAATCAAAATAAACAATATTATAATCAATTTAAATCTCAAAAGATGATCAAAATCCATATATTATGATAATATTTCAAAATCACAAAACCCATAGTTAAATCATTAGTTTTTGTATAAATAAAAGACAAAACCATATGAGTTTTTAATAAATTTTGATTAAAATCATAGAGTAGTTGCATGGGTGTGGATTAATCAACCCATTGAAGACCTTACATACCTGGAATTATCAAATTCTAACCCTTCTTAGAAGCCCAAGAATGAAATTGAAAGGATTGAAGTGAAAAGCTTGAAATACCCTTAGATCACCTATCAAAATCCTTGCATGCATGAATGAGAGTTTAGAATAGGTCATTCTCTTAAAAACCTAGCTTTCCCAAGACAAAACGACGTAGTTTAGGGCCTTATATCATGAAAAATTAAAAAATACCCTTAATGAACCTGCCCTAAAAACTGGTCGAATGGAACCCACGAGTGGTACCAACGGGTCGTGGGAACCACCAACGACCCGTCATGTCCCTCGATGAATACACTACTGATGAACCATTCTTGGAATCAAATAATGGATTTTTAGGATGACCCATCCCTTCAACCCATGACTCATTGCAACGCCCGTGGATAGCTCCCCTGAACCTTGGCATCTCATCTCCTGACGGGTCACACCACGACCCATCACCACAACCAACAAATCGTTGTTTCCCCCCGTCAAGCCTATTGGAAAACTAAATACTCCAACCACGACCACAACCAACGACTCATGCTTCTGCCAATGGGTCATTGGGACGCCCGTTATACGCCACTGAAGAACTCCAATTCCTTCCCATGATTTCTAACAACGACTCATTGTTTCCCACAACGAGTCATCATGTCTCCCTTGGTTTACACTGTCACCCAGCCTGATCTTAACCACGACTACAAAGGACGGCCCATTGTATCTCACAATGGGTCGTCATATCACTCGTTGTCTTCACTGCCACCATCACTCCCCTAACCAACGACTGCATATAACGACTCGTGGTTTGATACCACGAGTCATTCCATGCCCCATCCTACAACTTTTTCCAAATTTCCACAGTTTTCAACTTTCAACCTCCCAAGTCTATTCTTACGCACTTTTGGGGTATTACATTGGGTGTGTGCTGATGCAACATGGGAAGGTGATAGCATATGCCTCAAGATAGTTGAAAATCCATGAGAAAAATCATCCGACCCATGATCTTGAGTTGGCTGCGGTGGTGTTCTCCTTGAAGTTATGGCGACATTACTTGTATAGGGTCTACGTGGATGTGTTTACGGATCACACGAGCTTGCAATATGTGTTTACGCAGAAAGATCTCAACCTTCGGCAAAGGATGTGGTTGGAGCAACTAAAGGACTACGACATGAGTGTCCTTTACCACTCGAGTAAGGCTAATGTAGTAGCAGATGCACTTAGCAGGCTATCTATAAAGAGTGTGTCCCACGTGGATGAGGGAAAATCTGCGGTACCAGGGCTGTCTATGTGTTCTAGATATGGACAATCTGAGGGAACGAATATTGAATGAGGTACATGGATCCAGGTATTCTATCCATCCGGGTACCACCAATATGTATCATGATTTGCGAGAAATCTATTGGTGGAATGACATGAGGAAGGATATTGTAGAATCTGTAGCCAAGTGCTTGAACTGTCAGCAAGTGAAGGTCGAGCATCAAAGGCTGGGAGGCATATTGCAGGATATTAACATTCCTACTTGGAAGTGGGAAGAGATTAATATGGATTCCATTACTGGCCTACCTCGTACTCGCCGACACTATGATTCTATTTGGGTGGTAGTAAACAGGTTGATCAAGGCTGCACACTTCATACCGATCAAAACCACAGATTCAGTGGATGATTATGCCAAATTGTATATTCGGGAGTTGGTTCAACTTCATGGAGTGCCCTTGTCTATTATTTCAGACTGAGGTACTTAGTTTACCTCCAAGTTTTGGCAGTCTTTCTGAAAAGGGCTTGGGACTCAGGTTAAGCTCAGCACAACATTCCATTTGCAAATGGATGGTCAAGAAGCGTGGACAATTTGAACTCTCGAGGACATGTTGAGAGCTTGTGTGATGGACTTTAAAGGTAGTTGGGATGATCAGCTGCCTTTGATCGAGTTTGTTTATAATAATAGCTATCACTCCATCATCCAGATGGCACCATTCGAGGCTCTTTACAGGGGGAGATGTAGATTGCCCATCGGATGGTTTGAAGTTGGTGAGGCAGCTATGATAGGACCTGATTCGGTTTATGAGACCACAGTGAAGGTTCAGATGATAACGGACAGGCTGAAAACCACTCAAAGTCATCAAAAATCCTATGCGGATGTGAAAAGAACAGATTTGGAGTTTGAGGTAGATGATTGGGTGTTTCTGAAGGTATTCCCATGAAGGGAGTTATGTAGTTCTGACGGAAAGGAAAAAGCTCAGTCGCTGCTATATTAGTCCCTACTAGGTTATGAGAAGAGTTGGTAAGGTATCGTATAAGTTGGACTTTCCATCAGAGTTATCTTCAGTTCATCCTGTCTTTCATGTATCGCTCTTGAAAAAGTGCTTGGGTGACCAATCTTTAGTTGTCCCGGTGGAAAGTGTTGTTGTGGGATATAGCCTCAGTTATGAGGAAATTCTAGTTGCAATCTTGGATCATCAGGTTCAGAGGCTGAGGAATAAAGAAGTTGTTGTTCGGCTATTTCGGTATAACTACACGCAAGTGCACGTGGTCGAACAAGTAGTAAAGTGACTCAAGTAAGCCAAGTATCGATCCCATAGGGACTGGTCTAAGGTATTAATCTAATCAAGTGTCAATGAACTTTAACTCTAAAATGTAGACAGCAGTGTGAAGAGAAATTTGATATTTTGTTTCCTAATTTTATACTAAGTCTAAAACGAATATACAATTTGAGTCTGAACTATAAGTGTGAGCATACTGAGGCTAAATTGAACATGTAGAGAAATAAATTGTCGATACAATTTGATTAATCTTTCCTCCGGTTGCTAGTCAAGAATTGTTGCCTATGGATTAAAACTCTCGTATTTAACCCAACTTAAGAATCATGAACCTTCCATCTACATCTCTGTTATAAAAAGAAATTCATGTTCTAGCCATACAAAACCGATTCCTTAATTGACTAATACGACTTTCAGGTATATCTCTATCCTGAAGGTAAATCAATTCTCAATTTTTCCAAACGAAGAAAAGATCATATCCTATCAATTCACAACTTTCCAATTTCTTGCTCTCTCGAGTGAAACCGGACATTTTAGATATACATTAACATTGGCCACACATTAATGCAGTAAGAACAAGAATCAATAGAACAACCATGGAAGAAAAGATGAAAAACCAATTTATCAATAATTATATTTCAATACAAATGTTCTTAACCTCAGCAAGAAGGGAATTTAGCCACTCATTTGTGGATTAAACATCATTAAATGAGTGTTAATCATACAAACAATTGAAATAAAGAAGAAAGAGATAGAGAAGAACCCTAAGATTTTCATCCCCTCAATTGCCTGTAACCCACGTTTTTGCTCCACCAAGTCAGAATAATTAAAAATGAACCTAAGTGTTCTATTTATACTAGTGGGAATTTTTCCCAGAATAACAAGCAACGTGTCACGGAATGCATCGCGGAGCACTGCCTCCGTGACACACCACCAATGCGGACCCTCATTGGAATTCGGTCGTCCAAGTATTAAAGCCCTACATGGCACGACATGCAACGCAGGGCTAGGCCAACGTGCCACGGACCCAATGCGCACCTTCACTGGAAGTTGGCATAATTTCAGCACCCAGGCAGAATGCATCCGCGATGGCAGCGTGACACAGCTCCATCGCGGAGCCCCTTTAATTCGTGCTTTCCTTGTGCTTTTTTTCCTTGCTAGCCTCCGAGTCCAATCCCGATTTCTCCCAACATGCATCTTAGCTTCGTAAAATTATATTTTTTCTGCAAAACCATGCTAATCATGTTGGTTAGTATAAATTCACATTTTATTACAGTTCACATGAGAATGTACAAACATCGATAGATAAACAAGACAAAATGGCACATTTGAGTATCACTTGGGCATATAAATCTGCCCAAGATCACTTACCCCACACTTAAATCCTTGTTCATCCCCGAACAATAATCTTACACCTCATTCGATTGACACCCAATCCTGGCTACTTTGGCTCGACAATTCAAGCTACGGTTATACCGATTATTTAATATAGCAAATCATCAAGAAAACATGTATAGTCTTATCAATACGATGACCTCCAACACATTAAGACCTCCTAGACTCAAGAATCGACTCTCGATATTGGCAAACTCATGCAAATCAACTGATCAAGATATCCGATACGAAATTCAATCTCTCGTCGAGCATGTGCCATCACCACACAAGAGAGTTTTGCCCTTTTTAATCACATGAACTCAAAACATTACATGCAGGGGCATATAAACAAGATTTCACTCTCTCTCCCGATAAAATTCACATGCATCATGTCATGAACCATAGGCTTGTCTTTAGTGTATTACTCCACTAATATAAGGACACATGATGTAAGATCACGTAGGACTTAAGGGTTGTAATGTAAGCTACGGAACTAGCAAATACTGGGCTAACCAATAATAACAACTAGCTTCCTTAAGCGCTTTTTCACTACATCCAATCAACCTTATGGGCGTTGTTTCTTCCATCATCTTGCTTGAAGTTTGTCTTTATTTTTGACCCCATATCTTTAAGCACACCTGACTTAATAACAAAGATTATTTATACATCTTCATTATATTTAATTTATAACGAGTGCACCTTCGACCTTTTCTTTCCTTTCATCACTCTGCTTTTTCTTTTCTTTTCACAATTCTCACTCCCTGACACTGTGGGAAAATTATTATTTTTCTTTTCTTCAGCACTTAAGAGTTTTGGATCAAATTCACATATAATGAAAAGAAGGGGTTAAGCTCGATTTACAACTTTTTGACAAAAGAAAGAAATAGGCTAAAGGCTCAATGGGCTAACTAGGATATACATTCAAGGTGGGTACGAGGAAAAAAAACTTTCGATTACAGCAACAAAATGCCTACATCCTTTCCTATAACACACATCCTTCATTTCATTTTGTACACACACCAGGAAAGTTCTAGACACTTCACAATAGCATGGAAGAAACGAAACCTCACCACACACTCATTGTACATACTCAACTCAAGACATATTCACAAACTCTTCAATCAGCTAATTACAAGAATTCAAACATTAAGCCTCTATCACACCGAATCGAACTATATGGCCTAGATTTCTCAACATATTTACAAAGCTGCATGCTTTCATACGAATCACCTTTGCATTCTAAATATCATGTACCACACGCAACCATAAAGTAACGACACATTTGGGATACAACCAAACAAAAGAAAGAAAAAAAACTAAAAAAAATGAACAAAAGAAATCTACTTCTAACGACTACATTTCCCTTAAGACGGTCGTCATCCATCCATCATAGGGAACGACCACTAATTACGACTTCGGTTCAATGGGACTATTCTCGGTAAAAGAACCAAAAACAAACGCCGAGAAACCCAAAAGTAAAAACATTTCATGAAAATTTTTAAAAATATCGATCATTTCGATAAAACATATTTACACAACCAGCTAACAACATTCAACAGCACACAACAGCTTCACATTAATTACAATACAGACATACACACAAAAATCACAGGGTCACAAGTTTTTCCAAGCACAACAATAGAACAGAGACATTAATAACAACAACAACCAGCACCTAACTACTCCCACCCCACACTTAAATCGAACACTGTCCCCAGTGTTCACAAAATTCAGCATAGCATGAAAGTGGGTGGTGAAACTCCCTGATCAATCAAAGTATTCCACTTCTTCGTCAGGTGCCGCTGCCTCGTCTCCCATGTCTGAATCGCCCCCATCGTCATCATCTGACTCCACATCGGAGTCATCACGACGTGTATCCTCATCTGTGGGGACATCATCATCAGTGGGCTCCACAAAAGCTGGCCCCACTCGGCATAGAGCCCTGACATTTTCGCTAAAAGGGTAGTCTAGCTCGAGCTGCCACAGCTCATCTTCTGTTGCCGGCCTCCCGCCTATGCGCAACTGTAGCATCTGCATCCCAAACATCTAGGCCATATATTGATCATCCCGAGCATGTCGCTCGGCTAATGTGAGAACTGGCCCGTGAGTGGTGTCGGGTGCCTTAGTTTTGGTGACATCTAAGGCCCGCCTCTCCATCTGCGGGATGTAGTCAAGGGCCTCCTCCTCAACATCTAGGCCCCTCAGGAACGTGGTCAGTAAGCCACCAAACCCGTACCTGTGCCCTTGATGCAAACGGGCTCTCTTCATGACGGAGATGATCACCGCCCCAACGTTGATCTCCAGCCCTTTCATCAGGGCGTATACCAAGCACACATGATCCCGGGTGACATCTGTCATATGCACCCCCGGGATCAGGTAGGAACAAATAATCTTAAGCCATATCCTGGTTTCCCTGTTCATCTGTGAGTAGGGCAATGTCTGATGGTAGCCCCTCTCCTTATGCCTGCTCCACCGTGCTGTAGACCGAGCTCCACACAGAGTGCATCTGATGTCCACATATGGTGGAGTGATGTTAAGCTGCCGAAGCACATGGGCGTCTGTGTCCCACGCCCCCAAGATGGAATTAAGGTGATGGGGCTCAAAAGTGACTACCTGCCCCCTTATCTTTATGGTGTGACTTCTGAGTGTCGGGTTCCAGTTAGCGTAAAATTCCCGAATTAGGTGCAGATTGCACTCCTTGGGCTCTTTAAAGATGAAGTTCAGCCCGACTGCCTCAATCCTGTGGACAATCCTGGGGAACTCTTGTGCCAATGGTTCCCTAGCAATGTGTTCCTCGGGGAAGTACTTGCTTTCCTTATACGTGGCATACCATTTCTTCCCTTCGTCCATCACCCATCGGGTTCCATATTGACGGCGTTGGCCGCGTGGAACCGCTGGTGCTGCTGGGACTGCTGTTCCCAGTCTAATTCTTTTCCTTCCGGCGCCTGATGTTGATGCGCCCTTCCCTTTGTCTTGCCTGCTTGCCATTATTTCTGTCAAACCAAACAGACATGTCCAATGTTATTCAAATTAAAATTTGCTTCGACTAAGGTTGGGTTAAGCTCGGCCACCCCACACTTAGTCTTTAGCCATAATCAGCACATTAAGGCAAGATCATACTTATTTCCAATTTACATAAAAACAAAAACACAATAAATATGCCTCGTGCATTCAGAGAATTCAATAGTATAAATTCTTTTTTACTTCTCAAACTTCGTACCGCTAACCACAACATTACCATCGC
Source organism: Datura wrightii (assembly GCA_035772735.1). Taxonomy (NCBI): domain Eukaryota; kingdom Viridiplantae; phylum Streptophyta; class Magnoliopsida; order Solanales; family Solanaceae; genus Datura; species Datura wrightii. Next base: position 84,354,178 of record JASDFA010000018.1, on the reverse strand, counting down.
TCACATTTCATCACATAGCACTTAGCAAACATTTCTATCAACAAAACCGATACAATTCCCCCAATTTCTATGCAATTTCAACAATTTCATTAACCCGCCAATCCGTCGCGCCTTAATCGTCTTAACGTTAAGCACAACATAATGTTCATCACCCAACATGCACAAACCAAGAAGAATTTCACATTTCAACTCAATTTTAACTTCTTCATATTTGAATTCTAACCCTAGCCACAATTTCGCAAGAATTTCAATGAAACATATATTTATCGAGTTCATACCATCACATCGATACTATGAACATCAATCAAAAATAATTTACATGAATTCATGCTCAATTTACACTTAGAGCAAGTTTTCCTCACTTCCTATGCTTAAAATCGGAAAAATAAGACAAGAAATGAGATGAAGTTAACAAACATATCTTCAATTCGATGATATCAAAGAAAAGTTGACAAATTTTAGCTCCTAGGTCCGTGTCGCGTTGGGGAACGGGGGGTTTGGGTTGTTTGTCGCAGAGTGGAGTGAAAAAATGGGTGTTTTCGGTGTTTAAAAGGAGGTTTTTCGCGCAGGTTACCCGGCGACCCGGTGTGACCCATCGCGAAATTGTCTTAAACGTGTCATGGAGGGTAACGCGGAGCATGCCCTCCGTGACATGGAGCCATCGCGTGGGTACTCTGGAATTTTTCAAAAATTCTAGATTACACTTCAACGTGTCACGGAGGGTAACGCGGAGCATGCCCTCCGTGACACGAAGCCATCGCGTGGGCTCACTATTTTGCCACTTTTTATTATTTTTCTTACCTCCATTTTTCCTTTGCGATCCTTTGCATATTTATCCTCCGTTCAACCTGAAATTCATCTCACAACAAGAAATTGGTTAGAATTTATAGGTTTCACATAAAATACAAATTTTGTTTTTATTTTTATTTTCTCATTTTTTTCTTTTTTTTTCTTTCTATGAAATCTATTAAAATATTACAAAAATTTTCACGGGTTGCCTCCCGTGTAGCGCCTGGGTTACCGTCGCGACATGACGTACCAAGTTTCACCACTTTTTCCTCCACCTTGAGGATATGAATCTCACCCCTAATTTCTTCTCTAATTTCCTCTTATGCTCTAGGGGTGGTGGTGAAAAATTGTAAGGACCAAGCAGTAGATGTTGCCTTTTGAACTTATTGGCCCTTAAGTAAGCGAAGTCATTTTATCTCTCCGAGTTAGCAAATTTCAAAATATACGGGGCTTGGTCCTTCTCTAGACATTTCTCTATAAGCTTGGAAGACTCTATTTCTATGTTGTCAACCAAACTTAATGTCGAAAAATGCTTCGAGTGTGGTCCAATAAACCTCAACTCTGAAACTGCATTGTGCTTGACCTCCTTACTTGTATACACCTTCTCAGCATCGACATCTATCTCTCCATTAATGTCAACTGGGGGATACTCTATCTCTTCTTCCATGAATGGATTTTCCATAAGTGTGAGCCCATCACGGGGACACTCAAGAGATTCTAATTGTTGGGCTTTATCTAAAAATTCAGCCTTGTCTTCCTCTTGTAGTTCCTCTTGAATATTGCCTAAAACTGTTACCTGCAATTTATCACAAGCTTCAGCCTCAGCAATCATCTCCATGACTTTGACGCTCATCCTTTCTAGAGCCTCTGCATTCTCTTCTTGCTGAATTCTCAATACTGCCATCGCCTCCTTCATTGCTTCTGATTGCTCCAGGAGTTGTTTCAGCATGTCTTTTATTTGAGCTTGGCGTCCCAAGTCCTCATTTTCAGCATGCCTATATTCAACAAAAACAACAGAAGGATCATAGTAGGGGCTTGGCGGAGGGGAATATGCATTCGGACAGCCATCCCAATGACCATCTTGACCACCACATATATTGCACGTGTTACAGTGTTTCCATGAGTGGTGTCCTCCACAATTCAAGAAGGGTATCCGAAAAAAAAATAAAAAAGAATTAAAACAAACACTAAGACCAAGTTTTCAGCACTTATATAGAATTTGTAAACTAACACTAAGAAAACAATTTTACCAATTGCCAGTCCCCGGCAACGAGGCCAAAAACTTGTTCGGCTGTTTCAGTATAACTACACGCAAGTGCACGTGGTCGAACAAGTAGTAAAGTGACTCAAGTAAGCCAAGTATTGATCCCACAGGGACTAGTCTAAGGTATTAATCTAATCAAGTGTCAATGAACTTTAACTCTAAAATGCAGAAAATAGTGTGAAGAGAAATTTGATATTTTGTTTCCTAATTTTATAGTAAGTCTAAAACGAATATACAATTTGAGTCTGAACTATAAGTGTGAGCATGCTGAGGCTAAATTGAACATGTAGAGAAATAAATTATCGATACAATTTGATTAATCTTTCATCCGGTTGCTAGTCAAGAATTATTGCCTATGGATTAAAACTCTCGTATTTAACCCAACTTAAGAATCATGAACCTTCCATCTACATCTCTGTGATAAAAAGAAATTCATGTTCTAGCCATACAAAATCGATTCCTTAATTGACTAATATGACTTTCAGGTATATCTCTATCCTGAAGGTAAATCAATTCTCAATTTTCCCAAATGAAGAAAAGATCATATCCTATCAATTCACAACTTTCCAATTTCTTGCTCTCTCGAGTGAAATCGTACTTTTTAGATATACATTAACATTGGCCACACATTAATGCAGTAAGAACAAGAATCAATAGAACAACCATGGAAGTAAAGACGAAAACCAATTTATCAATAATTACATTTCAATACAAATGTTCTTAACCTTAGCAAGAAGGGAATTTAGCCACTCATTTGTGGATTAAACATCGTTAAATGAGTGTTAATCATACAAACAATTGAAATAAAGAAGAAAGAGATAGAGAAGAACCCTAAGAATTTCATCCCCTCAACTGCCTGTAACCCACGTTCTTGCTCAACCAAGTCAAAATTATTAAAAATAAAACCTAAGTGTTCTATTTATACTAGTGGAAATTTTTCCCGAAATAACAAGCAACGTGTCCCGGAGTGCATCGCGGAGCACTACCTCCATGACACGCCACCAACGCGGACACTCACTAGAATCCGATCATCCAGGTATTAAGGCCCAACGTGGCACGGCGTGCAACGCATGGCTAGGCCAACGTGCCACGGCCCCAACGCACACCTTCACTGGAATTTGGCATAATTTCAGCATCCAGGCAAAATGCATCCGCGATGGCAGCGTGACACGGCTCCATCCCGGAGCCCCTTTAATTCGTGCTTTCCTTGTTCTTTTTCCCTTGCTAGCTTCCGAGTCCAATCCCAATCTCTCACAACATGCATCTTAGCTCCATAACTTTATATTTTTCCTGCAAAACAACGCTAATCATGTTGGTTAGTATAAATTCACATTTTATTACAATTCACATGAGAATGTACAAACATCGATAGATAAACAAGGTAAAATGACACGTTTGAGTATCACTTGGGCATATAAATTTGCCCAAGATCAATAGCTTCGGTGAAGGTGTTTTGGAAAAATCATCATATTGAGGGAGCTACGTGGGAAGCCGAAGCGACTATGATGGCTAAATACCCCCACCTGTTCCCTACCGGCTCAGTTTTAGTTTGAGGAATAAGTTTTTTCCCTAATTCTCTAATTAGTTTCCATGTTAAGTTCATGTCCACAAGTTTGATTTATGTTATCGTAGATGTATGTGATGCCTGAATTCAGTTCAGCTATGTAGTTCTTTTCGGAGGTAGTCATTTCGTCAGTTTTCAATTTTAAAAATCAGTATTTGCATATGAGGATTGCTTATTTCTAAGTTTTCTGTGTGTTTTTAACATTCAAAGATGAATGTTCCCAAGGGGGAGATATTGTTATACCTCGGGGACTCAATAATGGACTTGGGAGTTGAAACAGGGAAAAACTAGATTTGGGTGCTTCAGTTGTAGGATGAGTCGTTGGACGACTCGTGAGGAGGCCCCATGAGTCGTCAGGTGACTCGTGGGGAGGCTTGGAGGAGAAGGAGTCCCCACGAGCATGGGAACGACTCGTGGTCAGACACCATGAGTCGTTAGGTCAACCGTGGGTGAGAGAAAAGGAAAAGAATAGGCAAAGTCCCCCAGTGCACTTGACGGGAGGCAACCACAACTTGTTAGTACCGGCAACGAATCATGGAATGAGCCATTGGGTAAAATTTAAGCAAGTTGAAGTTGGGGAGGCAGTATACATGACAGGAGGTGGCCACGAGTGGTGGCCAGTGACAACAGATCATTAAGTCACCCATTATGAGCCCAATAAGATCAGATAACTAGTGTACCTGATGGGCGACTCGACGAGTTGTGGCCCCTCTTGACGAGTTGTTAGATCCCTCGTTAGGACCCCTAGTAGTTATTTTCAGTGATTTTAGTAAGGGCTTTTCTATAATTGCTAAATCCTAGGGGCCTATACTATGTCATTTAAGGCTCGTGTTAGTAGCTTTTAGCAGGGGAAGACCTACTCTAAGTTTTTCTTTCCATGCGTGCAAGTTTGAAGGATTGACGAGGTGATTCAAGGAAAAATCTCAAGGTCTCCGTAGGAATCTCAACTTGGGAAATTAGAAGGTGTTAGAATTCACCATTTCCAGGTATGTAAGGCTATGAATAGGCGTCTCCTTCCACACCCATGCCAATTTCTATCAAATTATAATAAATCACCTATGATCAAGTATGGGGTTTTCACCCAATTGCATAATTCTTCAATCTATATACATGGGCATGATTAGATTCTATTTATATTGATGGATTGTGAAGCTTGGACATATTTAAAATTGTTATCAATACAAATCATATTTTCTAAGTTATGAAATCTAAATGCCCATGAATGCAAAGTTCATAAAAGAAGTAAATGATGATGAATGTATGATGATGATGAGATTTGATGATGAAAGGCATGTTTCTAAAGCTACCCATGATTATGAAGTTTTTTTTTCAAAATGAATTGAGTAGATCCAAGTATGATAAAACTTTGGTCAATTCCCCTATGTTGATTTGAAATGATGATTTTCCAAAATAAGCTTACCACATTGTTTGGAGTGAAGCCTCCCATAATTTATGATTTCTAGCTTGTGGTATGTTGAGTTAAATATTCCTACATGTAGCTTACTACATGATTTGGAGTAGATGCTCCCACCTATATTTCAGCTTGTGGTATGTTTGAAATAAAGCTTCTCATATGCATAAATTCATAATTGAGATGTATGTCGTTATTGAGCTTTGTCGAAGGACAATATTGAGCTTCATTTTGATATGATGTCGAGTCTATACATGATTTCATTATTGAGCTTTGTCAAAGGGAAATGTTGAGCTTCGTTTCATACGATGTTGAGTTATGCATGATTTCATCTTGAGCTTCGTCAATAGACAATGTTACAATTCGTCAATAGACAATGTTGAGCTTCGTTACATATGATATAGAGCATTGCATGTTTTTGGTAGAAGAGTCTAGCACCGAGCAAATTAAGGGTCGATCACCCTATGCCCCAGAACTACACGCAAACGTAGGTTGATACTATTATAATATTGGGAACTTCTTTGTGAGCTATCCTCTGCCTGATTGGCCCTTTAGCTTGATATCGATATCATGGTAGCGTCCTTAGCTCTAGTAAGGTTTCGGATGGCTCAGCCCAATTGAGTGTGATAGTAGGAACCATTTAAGCTCTATCGTGGTATGTCAGTTAAGTGACGAGTCTCCCACTGTCTATATCATTCAAATTTTCATATTCATTACTCGTGATGATTACTTTACGCATGCATGTTCTAAAAGCAAGGTTTGACTCATTGTCCAACTTTCCAATATAAATATTATGTTTCAGCTTTAAGTCATTCAAGTCAGTCATGATGTTATAAAGCTATGCATGGTCATGTTATGATAAGATTGTGATTTCAGAATGAATGCATATAGCCCATCTACTTATACTTCAAAGCTTAGGATATGTTATGAAATGTTTTAAATGATTTACTTTGCTAGAGAGGTTTTACTTACCTTGCATACTTGGTACATTCCACGTACTGACCGCATACTTTCTGTGTTGTATCATTTCCTGATGCAGGACCCGACTCGCAGCTTCAATCCCGATCTTAGACAACTTTTCGGAGTTAGTATCTGCTTAGGATTGGTGAATCCTCATCTTTCGAGGACTAGACTATCATTTTTCTTTATGTATTTCCAGTTCCAGTATTGTTGAGTTAGTTGGGGTATTGTCCCATCAACTCGTCTAGGCTAGAGGCTTTCAGTCTTATGTATGTGCAGCTTCGGATGTTATTCTGATGTGATGTTGAATTAGACTTCTGCTAATCTTTATATTCATGTTTTATTTAGTTTAATGAGCGAGTTAGTTGTATGCTTATGCCATGGGTCGACTTGGTGGTCTCTCGGGGTCCTTTGTCCCGTGTATACGATCCAGGCCTCTGTTCGGCTCGTGACAGTCCGCCACGACATTAGCCTTACCCGGATGGTCAAGAACACTCATATCATAGTCTTTAAGTAGCTCTAACCACCTCCTTTGCCGTAGATTAAGGTCCTTCTTTGTGAACACATATTGTAAGCTCTTATGGTCCGTAAACACATCCACATGGACTCCATACAAGTAATGCCTCCATATCTTCGATGCAAACACCATCACTGCCAACTCTAGATCATGGGTTGGGTAATTCTTCTCATGGATCTTTAACTGTCTAGAGGCATATGCTATTACCTTCCCCTGATGCATCAATACACACTTGAGCCCAATTCTCGAAGCATCGCAATACACCACAAATCCATCCGTACCTTCAGGTAGGGTAAACACTAGTGCGGTGGTAAGTCGAGTCTTCAACTCATGGAAACGCTTCTCACAAGTCTCCGACCATTGAAACTTTACTTTTTTCTGAGTCAACTTGGTCAACGGTGTTGCAATTGATGAAAAGCCCTCAAAAAATCTCCAGTAGTAGCCTGCTAGTCTCAAGAAACTCCGAATATTCAAAAGATTCACCGGTCTAGGACAATTCTTCATCGCCTCAATTTTCTGAGAATCTACTTTTATGCCTTCGCTTGATACCACCTGACCCAAAAATGCTACCGAGTTCAACCAAAACTCGCACTTGCTAAACTTTGCATACAATTGGGGATCCTTGAGAGTCTGAAGTACTACTCTCAAATGAACGACATGCTCCTCCTCGCCTCGAGAGTATATGAGGATGTTGTAAATGAACACAATCACGAACATGTCCAGGTATGGCTTGAACACCTTGTTCATCAGGTCCATAAAAGCTACAGGGGCATTTATTAGTCTGAAAGACATAACTACAAACTCATAATGACCGTACCGCGTCTCGAAGGCTGTCTTCTGGATGTCACACTCCCGAACTCTGAGATGATGATACCCGGACCTAAGATCTATCTTTGAGAAACACTTTGCACCTTGAAGTTGGCCAAAAAATCATTGATCCTGGGCAAAGGGTACGTGTTCTTAACGGTGACCTTGTTCAATTGCCGATAGTTAATGCACCCCATGGAGACTTGCTTGGTCTAATGAAGCCCTTATCTAGCAGGTCCTTCGGCTGATCCTTCAATTCCTTTAGCTCAGCTGGAGCCATCCTGTAAGGAGGAATAGAGATAGGCTGTGTATCGTGTGGAAGATCAATACCAAAATCGATTTCCCTCTTAGGAGGAACACCTGGTAAATCATCCGAAAATACTTCTGGGTACTCACACACCATCGGAACTAACTCGATAGCCAAGGTCTAAAACTTGACATCCTTAACCCTAAATAAATGATACATGCAACCCTTATAAATTATCTTCCTGGTCTTAAGATATGAAATAAATTGACCTGCTGGTATAACCAAACTACCCTTCCATTCCAAGGCTGATTCACCCAAAAAACAATATTCTACCGTACGAGTCCTACAATTTACTGAAGCATAACACGCATACAACCAATCCATGCTAAGAATAATGTCAAAGTCGGTCATGGCTAACTCTACAAGGTCTGTGGAGGTGACTTTGTGTAATATAGTGACTGGGCATCCTCTATACACCCGCCTAGGTACAACTGAATCACCAACAGGAGTAGAAACTGAAAATAGTTCTGACAAAGTCTTGGGACTAGCTCCAAAGCTTCTAGTAATGTAAGGAGTCACAAAATTCAAAGTAACTCCTAGATCCAGCAAAGCATAGACATCAATATGAAAAACTCGTAATATATCGATGACCACCTTTGGTGAAGTCTCCTTCTCCTGACGAGAGGCGAGGGAATAAAATTTGTTTTGGTCCACCACCCCCACTAGAAGATGCTCCCTGCGGAGCTGGACGTGCTAGAGCTGTTGTTGATCTGGTGGATTGTGCACGACCTCTATCACCACCCTAACTAGCAAATGGACACACTTGGCGCATGTGGCCGGACCTCACACATCCATAGAAAATATTTGAGCCGAGAAAACACTCCTCGGCATGACTCTTGCCGCACTTTCTGCAGGCTGGGAAGGTACGCTCTATCTGTGTGCCCCTCTGATCCCTCGATCCCGATGCCCTTCTCTTGTGATCATCATTGGGTATGGATGGAACAGTAGCTGATGATGGTGCTGGAGTAGTGACCTCTGCTGAAACTATGAGCGGTGACCACCACCGGACCTGTGATGTGAAAACCCGTGGCTATCTGTCTGAGCCTTCTTTTCCTTTCTCTCTCTCATATGAGCTGCCTCCATCTACTGGGTGTACAACACTATATGAGGAAAGTCCGTATCCTGATAGAGCATAGCGATCCTACAATCCTTGTCTAAATAACCTGCCACACCATGAACGAATCGACTCACCCGCGCCATCTGATCCATCACTAACTCTGGGGCATATTTTGACAAGCAGGTGAACTCAAGAGCATACTCCTGTATCGTCATCCTTCCCTGTTTCAAATTCACAAACTCTGCTGCCTTTAACTCCTTCATCTCCTGAGGGAAGAATCTATCTAGGAACACCGTGTGAAATTTCTCCCAAGTTACTGGCCCTAGCGTCTCTCCATTGCCTGTACCATATGTGTGCCACCCCTTTCTGCTGATACGAGGCCAACTATGAACATTCAACCCCATTCACCCCCATAACCTTGGTGATCTTCACAATCTCGTCAATAAAGTCATGCGGCTCCTCATCCACTTTGCACTCAAGGAACTCCGGAGGGTTCATCCTCAAGAAATCTCTAATCCGGGCCTCTTCTGCATTGCCATTTTGTGGAATATGTGCAACAAAATGTTGGTTGACCTGGGCGGTCAAGGCTTGCGCCAACATCTGGATAGCCGCCCGAAACTCCATGTGGGCAACTGGCTCTGGTGTCTGGGGCTCCTACACAGGTGGGGCTTGCTGATGCCCATGATCATTGCCATCTGTCCTTCACCGTTGCCGTTCCTCCTTCCATTCATTCTTCTAGGAGCCATAATTCTGCAATCGTGAATAGTACAAATTAGAAGGATAGAAAGTCTTTTCATCACAGGACATGGATCATGAAAGATGGGAACATTTCCTAAATGTCTCATAGTCTCTTCATCATAAGTGTGGCGGGCTTCACACCCATGAAAAAGAATCTACTTAATGTGGCTATCAAACACCCTAGGACACTTAAAAACCTATGGCTCTGATACCAAGTTTGTCATGACCTGAACCAGACCCAGATCGTAACACGAAACAATGAACCCCGAGAGGTCCCAAGTCGACCCATGGCCTAAGCATACATCTAACTTCAATCACTTTAAGCGGATGATTTAAACATAAAGCATAGCGAAAATGTAAACATAACATGGCATATCATAACAAGAGGAATCACCTAGACATGGACAAGTGGAATTCTACATACTGTCTAAAAGCCTCTACTATATATGATGGGTTGATGGGACAACACCCCCAACTAACCCGGCCGAGTACTGAAACATAAATAACATAACTGTCTATCAAACGGCCCTCGGAACATGAAGACTCACCAATAAGTTGAAAGTAATCTCTGAGATGACCTAGATATGAGGATGAGCCTGAGAGCCAGAACCTGTATCATGAAACAATACAACATAGAAAGTATGCGATCAGTATGTGGAATGTATTGAGTATACAAGGTAAGTAAAATAGACATTTAAAATACATAAAAACTTATAAAAATATTATAAGAGTGGAACATCATGCTTTAATCATAAATATCGTAACATAACATAAGGCTCCATGTTTTTAAATTATTCATAAATTGTTCATTATAATAATCATAAAGAAGCTTTATCAAATCAACAGTTGAGCCAATATCGTAAACATGACAATGCATAAAACATGTGGAACAATGGGAGGACTCGTCATAACTGACACTATCATGTTAGAGCCTTTCATGATGCCCCAACTACTCACTCAAGTGGGCAGAGTCTCCCCTGGCTTTCCAGGCGAAGGACGTGCATTATGTGATATCACGAAAAGAGGTGATCATTATCACTGTAATGTATCATTATGAACCCATGGTGGCATGTGGTTATGAGACACCAACGTAGTCCTTTGAATGCCGGGCTACTAAATGTTAGACATGGCTCCCAAAAACATGCATAATACGCTCATACGTAAATCAATAACATTATTCATTAAGATTGATGGCTCAAAATAATCATTCATCATTCATTGATCTCCATAAAACATGATTAGCCATGAGTAAAAGGCCCATTAGTCGGCCAACATCATAAATCATTAAATCATGAAATCTATTTCATAAATCGTAATCATTCTTCATCATGTGGGCATTACCCAATACTTTATCATGCTTTATAATGCTCAATTCATTCAAAAATATGCTTATAAATATTGGGTAACTTGAAAACATGCTTTCCATCATCATTAGTTCATAAATCATAAAGCCTATGCATACTTGAAGATCATGCATATAACTTGTAAATCATCAAATCATATTGGGAATTTGAAAATTTTCATATTTCAAATCATAAATCATGCTGGGTTCGTAAATATCAACATTTGAAGAGAAGATCATAAATCGATTCATCATAAATCATGCATGATTAGACTTAATTGAATAGAAATCGAAATTGATAATTTTACAAGTAAAATAAATTGTAAAACCTGATCAAAATCCATAATTATGATGAGATTCATAAATCATAAAATCCCATTAGAAAATCAGAAAATTTTCTCAAGAATTGAATTAAAACCCCAATAGATTTTAGATAAATTTCTGTAAATTGATAGAGAAAGGGCATGGGTGTGAACGAAAACACCCATTCGTAACCCTACATACCTAGGTAAGATTAGATTCTAAAGTTCTTTAATGCCCAAGGATGAATTGATAGGGAAAAGCTTGAGGAATAGCTTGATCTCTCCAAAATTCTCTTAGTATGCATACATGGGAATGATCTATGCAATACAGACTTGACCTATCTTAAAATGCCTAGAAAAATACTTGAAACGATGTAGTTTAGGGACTTGTAGCATGGAAAAGTTGAAAATACCCTTAATGAATTTAGCCTGAAAATTTGCACAGGTCAAGCAACAGGCATACCAACGAGTCATTGGAAGCTACCACGACTCGTGGTATGGCTCGTCATCTACGTTGCCCAGAACTTGCTTCCGAAATCAAACCACGGCTCAACAGGATGACTCGTCCTTTGATCTAACGGACCGTTGGATCAGTCGTTGCTTGCCCCTCTGAAAATTCGGAACTCCCTCACAACGAGTCTAACCACGAGTCGTTGTTGTTTCCAACGGGTCGTGGTGTCCATCCATTAGGTCCACTGGAAAATTATGTCTCCCTACCACGACTCAAAACAATGGATCATCCTTTCTCATGAAGGGTCATTGGATGACCCGTTACTTTCCCAAATGCTAAAGTCCATCTTTCACCACGACTACGAACGATGACTCATTCTTTCCCACAACGAGTCGTTACATTGGTCATTGCTTCCACTGCCACCCAGACTCCTGAAACCACAACTGGTAACAATAACTCTTGGTTTTAAACCACGAGTCGTTACTCCTCTCGTCTTGTGATGTTTTTCCCAATTTCAGCAGTTTTCAACTTTTAACTCCCGGGTCTACTCTTAGGCACTTCCTGGATATTATACTAATAGAATAGGGATTTGTAGCATCGGGATGACCTATGAGTCATAGTAGGATACCATGACTCATTAGTTAAAGTCATAACATGGAAATGCAACTTTTGATATCTTTAGGTATAGGTGAGTACTATGACTCATGATAAGACACCACGAGTCATGACTTCTCTTTTACTCTTCTTACAACTCATGGGTGTGGTTTGTTCTTCACTTCACTTTTCACTTTTCTTTTCTTTTCACTTTTCTTATTTCACTTTTTCTTTTTCTTTTCTTTTCTATTATTTTTCTCAATCACACCAGACCTGTTTCTTTTCACCAACCAAATTTTTCTTTCCTTACCTCACCAGTTTACACACCCCTACAGTACCTACCTTCAACTTAGGTATTTTTCCTGAGTTGAGGTACACAATGTCCAAAAATGGACCAAGAACAAAGTAGGTTCACTATAAAAAAGAAAGGGAAGGCGAATAGGCTAATCAAAGATAAGGTCAACTTTAGGCTCAAAATTCAGGATCAACGGAGAGTTATTTCACTTTGGAAGGATGATAGGCTAAAAGTGGGCTCATTCAAAAATCGCTTATGACCTTCCCTAACAAACTGTCCTCCGATATAAGAAAGAATAACCTAGCAAGTTCTAGATCACCCACATAGAGGAGAACTAAGTAAGTACCTCACTCACTCTTTGCACAAGGTTACATCACCAACTACTACCTACTAGGTTCATGCTTAGTTAATCTATATCTATCAAGTTCATATTTCTAATGCCATCAAAAGATCCATCTTGGTATACTTTGCTGCAAACATACGCATAGCTCATCAAAAATTCAAGGGGGGGGGGGTTGTTTTTAAAGTTTAAACATTTTCACATGTTCACCCTTTTTCGCTTGCTAAGTACTCCTAAATTACTTCTAATTAAACAACAGACACAAAAATCCTACATGCTGGTTCTACTAGATAGCATACCCGAGGAAAAAGAATATATGATAATAGAAACCTTCAAGCATAACAAAAAATACAAGTAAACCCCAAAAATATGTGTTTATACCCAACGCTTCAAAATAAACTAAGGAGTGGGAAAATACCTATAGCGTCCTAGGCGCTCCTGTCACCCTCAGTAGGCGGTGTGGTGGCACACTCTCTACCTCAAAAATCATGACGCTAGTGGTGGCCGACGCACTCTATGGTATGGTGGTTGTGGTGGGGGCTACCTCCATCCCCTCAGCAGTCTTGGTCATCCTCTGGCTAAATGTGGCTTGCCCGAAGGGCCCTCTCCACACACAATTTGATCGGGTGTAGTAATGGAGCTCCCCACTCCTCTTACTCTCTCCTGCATCGCTATAATATGCAGGTGGTGTGTCTATTGACTAGTTATTGCTATCCGTCTTTGATCCTTCCTAGATCTCTTCCTCTTCTTCCTAGGGGACTCAACTTCTTCTGCCCTAGTCGTCTTTATCTTCCCCTTACCTCAAGCAGCCAACTCATGGTTCCAGTAATCACTAATCTCCAACTCCTTATCAAGCTCCTCATCAAATAATGGGATGGTCGGGGCTGAAAATATAGCTGGTTGTTAGGATGATAACTCAGCTACCTCGCTCTGCATTCTACCCACCTCATCCTGCATGCTGCAAAAGTCGGGTATGTCGGCCAAACAGTCATTGAGTCGTGACTCAAACCCATCAAGTCTAGTATGCAATACCCTAGCAGCCACCTAATCTTTGCCTAGACCCACGACTTGACCTGATCCATCAGCATATCAACTTTCTTCTCATTGAGGGTTAGCCACTTGGCGATCTCTTATAGAAACTCTTGGGGGACCATGACGTATACCATAGGTCCCTGGCCTGTAATAGTCAATTCTAGAACAGATGATGTGCTAGGTGGCTGTTGTATCTTCGACCTCAGTATCCAGTATCTTAACCCTCCACTCTGCTTGAGTAGAGGCCTCAACATGCTCGCTCCCACTCAATCTAGGTTTCAAGACTGTAGTCTGTCCTCTGACCCAACCCACTGGGTTCATCTCATCTCAAATAAGTGCAATATCTACAATTCTCGTACCTCCAGTCAGTACATCAATCTGGTCTATCATCCTCACATCGGCTTCCTGACATAACTGAAATATAAGACTGGGGAATGGTATTCTTGTGCTCAGTGCCAAAGCTTGCTCCCCTATCTCCTCAACTATAATCTACGAAATATTTAGATCATACTCTGACATAATGCTGGCCACCAAACCTGCCTATCAGTGCTCAAGGTATTATCATTTACAGTTAGTGCCAATCTGTGTTGGACTAGTGTCCAACAGTCTTTCGCAATAAAGTTTAGCGAAGCCTTTGTAACTTGCCATCCACTAGCCACCCACTTAGCCTCCTAATTTTCTTCTGCAATGACATTGGCTTGCCACTTAACATGAATCTGCCTATCCTCTGCACCTAGCTGCTTGACCTTTTTTAAGGCCTCCATCCAATAATCATATTCTATAGTAGCAGCTGGGTCATGAAAACCTGGACCATATAGGAGCTCACCAGTAGTCCTCTCCGATATGTCTACCGATCTACCCCAAACCATCACGCTATCGAGCCTAGGCTGATCTTTCCCCATTTTCCCTATAGGTGTCTGACTCTCTAGTGTTGCCAAATAGTTGGCATAGAACTTTTGAACCATCTCAACATTGTATCTATCAGGGGTTGTTGTCATCTATCTGAAGTCATAGAGCTCAAACAGCCTCTTTAGATCTTTGAGCTCATTCAATGCCCCCATCAAAATTTAAGGCTCCTCCTGAATGCTCCTCTTTTGGTCCCCATTTGATGTCAAGGTATGGTCCTGCTCATAAATCTCCCTTAAGCCTGACATACCCCATCTAATAGTGTGTCTCTCTGCAGATGGGGTCACTTCAGCACTAGCCTCTTCCCCTCTTTTTTGGACTCCTCATCACTAGAGCCCTCATCACCGGAGCCTTCTTTTGCATTTGAGCCATTTCCCAACACTCTCCTCTGTGTATATTCTCCCTCTTTAGATTGGGAAGTTGATATCGAAGTGCCCGAAGGTACCATGGATGTGGACTTTGCTTGTGCCCTAGTGGTTTGGGGCTCATCTAGTTCATCTGTTTAAATATAATAATTCTCCACCAAACTAGTAGGTGTGTATGACTCCTTCTCAGATGTAGAAGCCTCATCCCTAAGATCTCGTCTGACTACTATTTCTTCCTAGACCCTATTATCCTATGGATTCTGGATAGATTATCCCTTTCACGACATTGTACATGTGGAGGAGGGATAAGTAAATGTAATTCAAGAATGTATAAGCAAAAAATGTTATCTATTTTTTGAAACTACGCCTTATCAATATGACCCATACCATAATGGTACGATTCACACAATAAGTCATTGACATTCAGTTCTATAGGTACAACTTCTTGGTATGACTCGTACTATGGTGGTATGATTCATACTAAGGGTTGTGGGATTAACTTCTGTAGGTTCCACGTTCTGAAGTTTTAGCATGACTCCATACTATGACTCATGATGAGATCCTATGAGTCGTAACATAGGTTGTGATCATTGTTCTGCATATGAACCTTCTCTAATTATTCCATACGAGCGCCTATTATGACTCGTGGTGAGATACCACGATTTGTACCATGCCTCATACCATCTTGGGACCTGTTGGACAGTTCCAATGGACCATCCTACGAGTTGTAGGATGGCTTGTGAAACCTGTCCCCAACCCTGGTGGCTATGCAATGCAATTTTTAGTAAGTTTTGGGGTGGTTACTCAGAATTCACTACTCCATTTATTTATGTACAATCAAAAATTCAACTACCCACTTCAATTATCACATTTCACTTCCCCCCATTAACACCCTATTCACAAGCAATTAAAAACTATAGAGCAATCTCAATCCATATACCCATTTATATCCCTATGATAGTCTCCTGATCATATTCCTCCATCAGTTTAATGATTGGAGTATTACAATCAACAATCGGCCACAACTAGCAAGAAAAAGCAATGCAAATTTTCAACTTACTTGAGAGATAATGCGCAATTGCTTCTTTGCTTAGGGTTTAGAGCAAGAATCTGACTCTATGCTTGAATTAACTTGAAAATTCATGCTAATTATGATGGGAGCGAGTTATGATGAGTGTAGTTAAGTAGTGGAGTTGATTTGCGCATGATTGCAAGAAAAACTAGAGTTTTAAATAGGTTTGGGGCGGATTTACAAACTCTGGGTCGAGTCGGGTCATGTGGGTTAGCTATTTTAAAATTTTTACCACGATTCGTCCCTTTCTCTCATACCTTAGGAATAGATCACTTACTTGGGACCTACAGACCCTTAGTACTACTCATACCATGATGGTACGATTCGTACCATGAATTGTAGGTCAAGACTCCTGCAACTTGGCATTTGGAGAAGTTCATTAGGACAGTGAGTACTACGAGTCATACCACGAAGGTATGTTTTATAGTGACCAATCATAATGTGAACTCCTACACATTATTATGGTCAATTCCTCAGTATGGCTGGGACTACGAACCATGACATCATCTTACGATCTGTGCCATGGCTCATAGTCCTAGCCTGCAACTCTATTTTCAGTTTTTTGTCCCCGTCCCACTTGCACAATTCAACACACATGAGTCATGTAAAGTATAAATAAAACAAAATACTTAGGTTTCCTTCCAAGAAGCACCATATTTAATGTCACGACACGATGCGAGTAGTATGGCTATTCAGACTTCACCATACTATCCCATGGGTTGCCTTCCATATAGCACCTAATTTAATATTGCGACACGATGTGGGTATCTTGACTATTTAGACTTCATCAAGATACACCGATTGATTACCTTTACCTCATCAATGGATCCCAAGTATTGCTTCACCCTTTGGCTATTCACTTTGAACCTCTTGCCATCATGATTATCCAGCCCAATGGCTCCATAAGGGAACACTTTCACCACTTTATATGGTCCCATCTCTCTGGACTTCAACTTGCCCAGAAGCAAGCGGAGTCTAGAATTAAGAAGTAGAACTAGGTCGCCAACATCGAATTCCCTCTTCTTAATTTTCCAATTGTGGTACAACTTTATCCTTTCTTGTAAATGGCTGCACTTTCATATGCTCTGAGTTAGAATTTATCCAACTCATTCAACTGATCCAACCTCAACTTAGAGGCTTCACCCCATTCCAGATTCAACCTCTTGAGCACCCATAATGCCTTGTTCTCAAGCTCCACAGGTAGATGGAAAGAATTTCCTCTATGCCGAAAGTTCCTAAGACTAGCCTTGAGATTTGAAATGTGATCAATAGAAAATTTGGGAAAAATTGCCTCAGTATGACTCAACCTATGAGTTTTAGGTTGATAGTACGGGGCGTAGGAAGACCCATGGTTTAGAGTATAGATTTTGGTTCCCCAGACCACAAGTTCCCACTACGAGTCATAGTATTTGGGTACAACCCGTGTTCAAGAGTAGTAGCAAGTCCTTAGGGTTAGCAAGTGACTGATTGTATGGGTGATGGTATGACTTGTAGGATGGAGTTATGGGTCGTAGTATGAGTCGTGGAAATATTCAGAGAGTTAGTGAAATTTGAATGGTTGGTTACAGGAGCTAACCACGAGTCGTAGGAGGATTGTATGACTCGTGGTACAGGTCATAATAGTCGACTGCTCAGTTTTCTTGCGAATTCATTAAGGGTATTTTCATAAACTCTAAGCTCCTAATCCCTAAACTACGTTGTTTTAAGCTATGAAAGAAATGTATTAAAGAAGTTAAACCTATTCTAAGCATTCAATATCCCTTTGCATGCAAGTCTAGAAATCTTGTCTCTCAAGATCATTAAGGATTGTTCATCAATCTCAATCTTATCTTCCCAAATTTCTCGTTGGGTCTCAAGTCAAAGATAGAATTTAGTGAACCTAGGTATATGGGCTCTTCAATGAGGGAATTCTTTCACTCTCATGCCCTTTCTCAAGCAAATTCGTGATCACCCATTCCTCAATTTCCCATATTTGAAATTGTAGGGATTTTTGGGTTGGGCTATGAAGTTTCTCTATGATTCTCTTATGGGAATAGTTGATTTGATATTAACATATGGTTTTCATGATTGGGGTTTAAGAATTTTTCAAGTCTTCATGAAATTATGATTCATTATGTTTCAAGCATGATTAGGGCTAAATTCCTTTGTATGAAATTCTATGATTCTATTATGATTTCGATTCTCCTAAGCCCTAATTTATGGTTTATGATTTATGATATGATTTCCTACAAGTAATCTTAATGAATTTATGAATTTCAAGTATGGTGATTTTCTCAAGAATGTATATTCTTCATGATTTATGAGTTTATTATTTTGGCCGACTCACGGGCCCTTACTTCATAGATAGTCATGTATTTCAAGAATGATCACGTATGTTATGATTTAACTAGCCCATGAACTTCATGTACGATTTCACAATAATTACATGAGCCCTCATGTGCATATTTTTGGGAGCAGTGTCTAGCACCGAGTAGGCTCGACGTTCATGTAAACTCCAAGGTCTCAAAACTACGTGCCATTGTAGATATATGTTCATGGTTGGCTTTACAGGGTCTTTACTAGTGATATCACTCCTTATATCATTCCTTGCCTTGGCAAGCTTGGGACAGCTCTACCCATTTGAGCAATATAGTTGGGGCATCATGTAAGCTCTATCATGATGGTGTCGGTTATGACGAGTCCTCCCACTGTTCCTTATGTTTTATGCATGTCCATGTAATTTCTCTTATGATTATGATTATGACTAGTTTATGAACAGTCTTGAAAACCTTAAGCCCTCACGTTTATGTTATGATTATCACTTCATGTTTTGAACCGTCCTACTCTTATGTACTCTTATGTATTTTATTAGTCTGTTTTTACTTACTGCTCATACTTAGTACATTTCAAGTATTGACCATACTCTATGTTGTATCATTTCTTGATACATGTCTGATTGATCAATATCAGCCCCGCAATTAGTTTTGTTCTTACCTCAGTCCAGTCCATCCCCGTTATTGGTGAGTCCTCATTCCCCTAGGACATTTAGTTTAGCTTATTGTTTTTGTTATTTTAGTTTTTGATTTCAGCGAGCTAGTGGGGGTATAGTCCCATCAGATCATCAAACAGTTTAGAGGCTATCAGATGTTATGTAGAATTTCAGCTTTGACAGTATTAATTCTGTTTATAACAGATATGTATTCAGTATTCTACTTATTCATGTCTAAGTTATCAGATTCCTCTTGATGTATGCTCTTTAGTTGTTATGTTCATGTCATGGGTTGACTTAGATCTATTCACGGTTCTAGGTTCCGTGTCCTGGTCCGGGGTCTCAGCTCGGGTCGTGACAAACTTGGTATCAAAACATTAGATTTTGAAGTTCACTAGGGTGTCTGAAATCCGTGTTAAGTAGAGTATTTTTCATGAGTTTGAAGTGCGCCACACTTATGACGAAGAGGATACAAAATGTTTGAGGAAACTTCCCTTATTTCATGATTCCATATCATGCTATGAGTTCAAGTCTCTCTATCCCTCTAACTCTAGCTTTACGAGTTTGCAGAATCATGCCTCCACGCTGAGTAAATGGTAGAAGGAATAGAAATGGAAATGGCCATGAAAATTGAAATGGAGATGGGCACCAGCAAGCCCGCCAGCACCAGCAGGTCCTTTGCCCGAGCATGTCTCTCATGCCAAGTTTAGAGTGGATTTTCAGATGTTGGTGCAGACTATGACCGCTCAAGTCAACCAGCAAGTGGTGGCCCATGTTCCCCGGAATGGGAACACAGTAGAAGCTCGAGTTCGGGACTTTTTCAGGATGAATCCACCTGAGTTCCTTGGTCAAGAGTGGATGAGGACATGTATGAGTTTCTTGAGGAGATATAGAAGATCACCTAGATTATCTAGGTGATGGGAGAGGAGAGCGCGGATTTAGCCTCCTGTCAGCTGAAGGGGGTTACTTATATTTGGTATCATTAGTGGAAGGAATGTAGAGGAGTAGGCGCAATTCCCATTAGTTGGGATGAGTTTATGATTGCCTTCTTGGATAGATTCTTCCCTAGGAAGTTGAGGGACACAAAGGTGGCAGAGTTCATCAACTTGAGGTAGAACAATATGACTGTCAAAGAGTACGCCTTAGAGTTCACCCGGCTATCCAAGTATGCACCGGAGATGGTTGAGGATAAAAGAGCTCGTATGAGCAGGTGTGTGTATGGAGTGTCAGATTTATTGGTCAACGAGTGTAGGACAACAATGCTGAATAGTGATCTTGACTTCTCTCGATTGGTTATATACGCTCAACAGATAAAGGAAGATCAAATGAAGGGAAAGGAGAGAGAGGCCAAGAGGGCCAGGGCAGGCAGCTTTGGGTTTTTGCAGCGGAGGTCCAGAAGCGAACATGGTTCCTAGTTCCACCAGAGGCCATTGACCCTAACACCATCATCAGTTAGTGTACCATCCAAACGTCGGGGTGATCAAAGGATCAGGGCGTTAGGTTCAAGGGGACAAAGGGAAACGCCAGTAGGGAGAACCTTTTCAGTCTACGAAAAATATGGTAAGAACCGCATCGAAGAGTGCCTAGTCGGATTAGATATTTGCTTCGATCGTGGGAAACCTGGGAACATGTGCAGGAAGTGTCCTTTAGCTAGGTAGGGAGACAACAGAGGCCATGCCCAAACTACTAGTTCAGCCGCATCTCTAGCAGCATGTCCTTTCCAGCAGGGTGCTTCCACTAGTGCAGTTGGTGGTAAGCGCCAAAACAGATTTTATGCCATCTCATCTCGTTAGGAGCAGGAGGTCTCTCTAGATGTGGTGTTTGGTATGTTATGAGTATTTCATCTTGATGTCTATGCATTGCTAGATCTAGGGGCTACTTTATCTTTTGTGACTCCTTATGTTGCTTTTAGTTTCAGAATCAGCCCTGAAATTCTATCAGAACCCTTCTAAGTCTCTACTCCAATCGGCGACTCAGTTATAGCTCAACAGGTATACAAAATTTTCCCTGTCACAGTCCTTCAGAAAGTCACCTCAACCGATCTGGTAGAGTTAGATATGACATATCTTGTTGTTATCTTTAGTATGTATTTGTTGCATGCATGTTACACCTCAGTGAATTATAGAACTCGTACGGTAGAGTTTTAATTCCCGGGTGAGCCAGTTCTAGAATGGAAAGGTAGTTCCGCTGTGCATGTAGGTTTCTTTGTTTCCTATCTTAAAATTGGCAATATGATTTCCAAAGGCTGTGTGTACTATCTAGTTCGGATTAAGGATGCACGTCTGAGAACCCGACTCTTCAATCAGTTCCTATAGTGTGCGGTATTTGGAGGTGTTCCCCGATGATCTACCAGAAGTTCCTCCTAAGTGAGAGATGGACTTTGGTATTGACCTTCTTCCCAACACGTAACCTATATCTATTCTTCCTTATAGAATGGCTCCAGTCGAGCTAAAAGTGTTGAAGGAGCAATTGAAAGATCTCCTAAACAAGGGATTCATCAGGTTTAGCAAGTCTCCATGGGGTGCACTAGTTCACTTTGTTTGAAAAAAGGATGGATCTCTTTGTATGTGCATTGACTATTAACATTTAATCAAGGTTACAATCAAGAACAAGTATCCCCTCCCTAGAATTGATGACTTATTAGACCAACTTCAGGGTTCTAAGTGTTTTTCAAAGATAGACCTCAGATTTGGCTATCATCCGCTCAGAGTTAGATAGAGTGACATCCGAAAAATAGCTTCCAAGACTCGATATGGTTACTATAAGTTCGTAGTAATATCTTTTAGGCTAACGAATACTCCTGCAACTTTTGCGGATCGATGAACAGGGTACTCAAGCTTGGAGTGAGGAGTGGCATTCCACTTATTTGAGGATTGTTCTACAGACTCCCAATGATCACCAATTGTTTGCTGAATTCAACAAATGTGAGTTTGGTTAGATTTAGTAGCATTTTTGGGTCATGTGGTGGCTAGTGAAGGTTTACAGGTGGACTTTCAAAAGATAGAGGCAATGAAGAATTAGCCTAGATCAGTTAATCCTTCAGATATCAGGAGTTTCTTGGGTTTAGCTGGCTATAATAAGAGGTTTGTTGAAGCATTTTCGTCTATTGCAGCACCATTGACTATGTTGACCTAGAAGAAGGTCAAATTTCAGTGATAAGATACTTGTCAGAAGAGGTTTAAGGATTTAAAGACTCGACTCACTTCAACCCCAGTATTGACTTTACCAGAGGGTACATATGGATTTTTTGTGTGTTGTTATGCCTCTAGGGTTGGTCTTGGGTGTGTGTTGATGTAGCATGGTAAGATCATTGCATATGCTTCTAGACAACTTAAACCTCATGAGAAGAATTGTCCGACGCATGACCTAGAGTTGGCCGCAGTGGTGTTTGCATTGAAAATTTTGAGACACTACTTGTATGGGATGCATGTGAATGTGTTTACTGATCAGAAGAGCCTTCAGTATGCGTTCACTCAAAAGGACCTGAATCTGCGACAAAGGAGGTGGTTAGAGCTTCTCAAGGATTATAATATGATTATCCTTTACCATCAGAGCAAGGTCAATGTAGTGGCGGATGCCCTTAGTAGGTTGTCTATAGAGAGCGTGTCCCACGTTGAGGATGGGAGGAAAGAGCTGGTGAATGATGTGCATCGGCCTATATGGTTAGGGGTTCGCCTGGTTGACTCAATAGATGGTGGTATCATTGTTCAGAATGATTCAGAATCTTCTTTGGTGACTGAAGCCAAGGCTAGGCAAGATAAGGATACTATCTTAGTGAAGTTGAAGGAAGGGGTTCGGAATTAGAAAATGGAGGTCTTCTCCCAAGGGATAGATGGTGTACTTCGTTATTAGGGTCATTTATGTGTTCTAGGTGTCGATGACTTGAGTGTGAGGATGTTGGGTAAGGCTTATGTTTCTTATATTCCATCAACCCAGGTGCCACCAAGATGTATCGAGACCTATGGGAAGTTTATTGGTGGAATGACATGAAGAAGGACATAGCAGAGTTTGTGGCTAAGTGTCCGAACTATCAACAAGTGGAAGTTGAACATCAGAGACCTGGAGGTATTCTATAGGATTAGTATCCCTATTTGAAAGTGGGAGGAAATCAATATGGACTTCATCACAGGGTTGCCTCGTACACGTCGACAGTATGACTCTATTTGGGTGGTTGTAGACAGATTGACTAAGGCAACACATTTCCTACCGGTTAAAACTACCGATTCAACTGAGGACTATGCCAGATTATACATTCGATAGTTGGTTCAATTGCACAGGATTCCTTTGTCTATCATTTCAGATAGAGATACTCAATTTTTCTTGCAGTTTTAGAGATCATTTCAGAAGGGACTTGGTACTCAAGTCAAGCTTAGCACAACTTTTCACCCGCAAATAGATGGTCAGGCCTATAGGACCCTTCAGACTCTTAAGGATATATTGAGAGAATGTGTGATTGACTTTAAAGGTGGTTGGGATGATCATTTACGTCTCATTGTGTTTTCTTGTAACAACAGTTATCACTCTAGCATTTAGATGGCTCCATTTGAGGCTCTGTATGGGCGGAGGTGTAGATCACCTATTGGTTGGTTCAAGGTAGGTGTGGCTATATTTTTAGGGCTAGATTTAGTTCATGAGGCCATGGAGAAGGTTCAGCTTATTAAAAATAGGCTGGAAACAACTCTGAGTCGTTAGAACTCATATGCGGATGTTAGGCGGAGAGAACTTGAGTTTGAAGTTGATGATTGGATGTTCTTGAGGATGTCTCCCATGAAAGGAGTGATGAGGTTTAGAAAGAAAGGGAAGCTTAGTCCCCAATATGTTGGTCCATATCGGATTGTGAGACGTGTCGGAAAGGTGTCCTATGAGTTGGAGCTACCAACGGAGTTAGCTTTAATGCATCCAGTTTTCCATGTATCATTGGTGAAGAAGTGCATTGGCGCACAGACTTTGGTTGTTCTGGTGGAGAGAATAGGTGTGAAGGATAGCCTTACCTATGAGGAAGTAGCGTTGAGATCTTTGATCATCAGGTTCGGAAGTTAAGGAACAAAGAAGTAGCTTCAATAAAAGTCTTGTGGAGGAATCAACTCGTTGAGGGAGCTACATGGGAGGTCGAAGTAGATATGATGGCTAAATACCCACTTTTATTCTCTTCCAATTCTATTCAAGATTGAGGTATCAGTCCCTCCATAATACTCTATTCAGTTTTATGTAAAGTTCATGTCTCTCAGGTTTCTTTCATGTCCTAGCATGTATGCAAGATTCATGAATTTAGTTCAGTCACGGGTATAGTCCAGAGTCAGCCACTCCATCAGATTCTAGCTTCAGTTTTTAAGTTTTTGAATTTGCAGTCCTTTCCCCAACTTTTCAGTATGTTTAACTCACATTCAAGGATGAATGTTCCCAAGTGGGAGATATTGTAATACCCCGAATATTCCTAAGACTAGCCTTGAGATTTGAAATGTGATCAACATAAAAGTTAGGAAAAATTGCCTCAGTATGACTCAACCTACAAGTCGTAGGTTGGTAGTACGGGCCATAGGAAGACCCGTGGTTCAGAGCAGAGATTTTGGTTCCCTAGACCACAAGTCCCCACTAGGAGTTGTAGTATGAGGGTACGACTCATGGTCAAGAGAAGTAGTAAGTCTTTGGCGTTAGCAAGTGACTGATTGTATAGGTGATGGTACGACTCAAAGGATGGAGTTACGGGTTGTAGTACGAGTCGTGAAACTCTTCAAAGAGTTGGTGAAAGTTGAATGGTTGGTTACGGGAGCTAACCTATCACGCCCCTGCCATGGGAGGTATAACTGGCACCTGGTGCCCTACTAGGGTCTGGACTGATCTAACTAGACTTACGCACTTATAATGCAAGCTTACTTCTCAAATCAAAAAAACAACGGGCTATATCTCGGTTGTAAACACAGCCCCCGGCCGATAAGGCCGCATAGCCACTTGGGAAAGGAAATAGCTAACCAACAACAGGCGGTAAGAGGGGACCCTATGCAGGCCGAAAAGGCCACCATGCTGTGTAGTTATAACTGAAATGAAAATCAGGCGACTTACATATACTATAGCCAACAAGGCCACTACCCAATAGCTAAACAAGGCCCCACAAGGTCGTCATCATGAAATAAAACATACATCTGGGCCCCACACAGCCAACAATTGACTAACCACAGGGAATTGTAAATCTGCAAGCCTCTAGGAGTAGAATAGTGGTGGAGACAGGGCCCCGACCTACCTATAAACTGAACAATCAAAAAGAGAAGACCTTCTAACTGTTAGCTCCGGAGGAAGGGAGCTGACTGTATTGCTAACCCTACCTGGAAGCTATGAAGGTCCTAGTCTATGCCTCGCACGTGCAGGAAAGTAATGCAGCGCCTAGGGAGGGCGTCAGTACAATATGTACCGAATATGTAAGGAAGTAAATTAATAATTGAATGAGAGCTGAAGAACTAAAATAATTATACAGAAGGGCAAGAGTTTAACTTAAACGATCTTGCTATCTGTAGTATCTTACTAACAAAGTACACATATATCTAAACAAGAACCTAACCAAGCCCCCAAAAGCCTGGAAGGTGCAACCAATACAAGAATAACCTACCTGGGCCCCCACAAACCTCGGCAGGTACAACAATATATGTTCCACTATTTGATTGCTAATGATTGCAATACACGGTAAATCATGACGGCCCTTACAGCCTCAATCTAATAGAACTCACTATGGCCCTCACTGCCTCAATCTAGGGGAACTCACTATGGCCGTCAGGGCCTCAATAGAATAGGACTCGATATGGCCCTCACTGCCTCAATAAAATAGAACTCAATATGACCCTCTCAACCTCAGTATAAAAGAACTCAATATGGATCTTGCAGCCTCAATATAACAGAATTCAATATGCCCCTCGCAGCATCAATGTAATAAAATAGCTAATCACAATAGATATGCCTTTGACTCTCTTACTGGTATTCAAACAGTATTACAATACTAAGGAAGCTAACTTGCCGAAGGAATTCTCCTTAACATACTTCGATTGTCATTTTCCCCAGTATCTGGCAAGTTTCAACTGGTATGAAATAGCCCTTCCTAACTGGAATCGTACTACTGAGAGAATGAAACTAGTTTCAGTACTAAATTTAGCAGAAACAATAACTTATAGTACTAATATTGACTATACTCAACTTAATGAAACACAGCCCAAATGTATAATTTATCGAGAGTTCAGAAGGGAGAAATACTTACTAGAAGCCTGTGATCATATAGAAATCAGTTTGATGCAATTCTGATAGCTTTTGCTCGGGGAAGTTACGATTCGCCAGGCGAATTTCACAAAAATAACTTCGTAGTAATGCTCTCCGCAGGCTTGAGATTCAATACCCGAAGTTAATTTGAATTTGAATGGTGTTTCATAGCGTAAATGGACGAAAACCTCTCAATTCCCTCGACTTTTACTCTCTCTGAACGAAGATATATATATATATATATAATGAAACAAATGACAACAAGTTAATATATATAACATTTGGGCAGTGGACAAGGAGTCCATGGCATGTACCCCATCGCGCCAAAATAGGGGCGTGTCACGGAGCCCAACGCGGAGGCGGAAGGGTCGTGACACGTTACCCCTCTGGCATCCTGCTCCGGCCCTCTCCCTCGCTTCCCCGATTCGGCACTCGTTCGACCTTTCCCTAGGCTCTTCCTCGTATGCACCAAACTCTAAAACTCTTGACTAACATACTGATAGACCGACTAAATGTTATAAGTTTACGGAGTGTAACATCCTTCCCCCTTAGGAACATTCGTCCTCGAATTTCACTTACAGGAGTTTAACTCTTTAAACTATTATTCTGGAAAATTTTTGGAAGAGTCTCCCCTATTATATGGACTAGCTAACAACCCTGAAATGCAGAAAGTCCAACACAAATATCTTACACAACACTATAATAACTCTTCCATATCTAAGAGAGAGCCTATCAGACAGTACTGATAAAATAAGTAATAAAATAACAGCTAAGTAACCATATTATCTTAACTGTATAATCTGAGTCAATCTTGGAACAAGTGAGGATATCTAGACCTCATGTCATCCTCAGCTTCCCAGGTCATCTCTTCTTTATTTCTATTCCTCCACAAAACTTTAACGGAGGCCACATCTTTAGTTCTCAGCCTGCGAACCTGCCGATCTAATATTGCCACTGGAATCTCTGCGTAAGATAGCTCTTCAGTGACCTGAATATCTTCAACTGGCACCACTCAGAATGGTCACCTATACACTTTTGCAATATAGACACGTGGAATATTGGACGGACATATTCTAACTCTGGAGGAAACTCTAATTCATATGCCACTCGGCCTATTCTTCAGATGATCCAATACGACCCAATGAACCTAGGGCTAAGCTTTCCCTTATTACCGAATCTCATCACGCCCTTCATCGGCGACACTTTAAGGAATGCCCAGTCATTCACATCAAATTCTATGTTTCTTCGTCGTACATCGAAGTAGGATTTCTGATGACTCTGAATTTCTAGTAACCGTTCTATGATAAATTTTACTTTCTGTTCTGACTGGTGGATCAAATCTGGCCCGACTAACCCTGCTTCTCTTACTTCGAACCACCAAATCGGGGACCTGCATTTCCGCCCACATAGTGCCTCATAAGGTGCCATCTGTATGGCAAAATGGTAACTATTATTATATGCAAACTCAATAAGGGGTAAATACTCATCCCATATCCTTCCAAAATCTAGCACACACGCTCGTAACATGTACTCGAGCATCTGAATGGGGCGCTCTTCCTGGCCATCTGTCTAGGGATGAAAAGTTGTACTCAGATTAGCCTGTGTCCCCAAACCTTTCTGAAATGACTGCCAAAATCTGGTCGTAAACTGTACTCCTCTGTCAGAAATAATAGATACTGAAACACCGTGCAATCAGACTATCTATTTAATGTATAACTCTGCATAGTCTTTAGCTGAAAAAGTTGTTTGAAATGGTAGAAAGTGAGCTGATTTCATCATTCTGTCAACAATAACCTAGATAGAGTCAAATTTATGTCTAGTACGGGGTAACCCTATTACAAAGTCCATATTAATTACTTCCTACTTCCACATTGGTATAACAATCTCCTGAGTTAATCCTCCAAGTCTCTGGTGCTCATCCTTCACCTGCTGATAATTAAGGCACTAGGCTACGAATGGGCTACATTTTTCTTCATTCTGGGCCACCAATATGTCTCTTTTATGTCATGGTACTTCTTGGTTGAACCATGATGAAGAGAGTAACGAAATAATATATCTCTGCCATAATATGTTGGCGGAGCCCTGCTGCATCTGGAACGCAGAGACGACCTCTGTACCTCAATACCCAATCATCAGCAATCCCAAAAGTCGCTAGTTCGCCCTGTCAAACTCTATCTCTAAACTGTGCAAACTGAGAGTCCTTATACTGCCACTCTTTTACCTCTACCCCAGGGATGATACTGCTGTATTAGGAAGTATGGCTCCATTGTCCCCTAAATCTAATACCCAAATTGCTAAACTGGCAAACCGATGCAATTTTCAGTCCACCTATCACTTTTTTGGACTCAGATATGCTAAAATCCCCATAGATCTGTGACTGAGGGCATCTGCTACAATATTATCTTTTCCTGGATGATACAAGATGTTCACGTCATAATTTTTTAGTAACTCTAACCAAGGCGCTGTTGCAAATTCAGCTCTTTCTACGTGAAAATATACCATAGGCTTTTATGATCTATAAATATATCTACATGTACACCATACAAGTAATGCCTCCATATTTTTAAGGCGTGAATTACTGCGGCTAACTCCAGATCATGGGTGGGATGGTTCTTTCCGTGCTTTCTAAGCTGTCTGGAGGCATAAGCGATTACGTTCCCGTGCTGCATCAGGACACACCCTAACCCGACGCCTGAAGTGTCAGAATACACGCATACCCCTCTGAACTTTCTGGAAATTCTAACACTGGTGCCAACATCAACTGGTTTTTCATTTCTTGGAAACTCTGCTCATAGGCCTCAGTCCACCGGAATTTGGCTACTTTCTGAGTCAATTTAGTTAAGGGCGCTGACAAGGTAGAAAAGCCTTCCACAAACCTACTGGAATACCTGTCTAGTCCCAGAAAACTGTGAACTTCTATGGGAGTGGTAGGTCTGGGCCATGTCTTTACTGCCTCTATTTTCTGTAAATCAACCTAAATACCAGCCTCTGATACAATGTGGCCCAAGAAAGCTACAAAACTCAACCAAAACTCACATTTAGATAATTTCACATATAGCTGGCGGTCTCTAAGGGTCTGAAGTTCTATCGCAAATGATCCCTGTGTTCTGTTTCTGAGCGAGAGTATACCAAAATTATCATCAATAAACATGATCACAAACAAATCTAAGTATGGCCGAAAGATACTGTTCATTAAGTCCATAAATACTGCTGAGGCATTTGTCAACCCAAAAGACATAACTAGGAACTCGAAATGACCATATCTGGTCCTTAAAGTAGTCTTCGGGATATCCTTTTCCCGCACTCGAACCTGATGGCATTCGAATCTTAGGTTAATTTTAGAAAACTACTTCGCCCCTTGCAGCTGATCAAACAAATCATCTATCCTGGGAAATAGGTATTTATTTTTAATAGTCACTTTATTTAACTGCCGATGCACATACAGAGAGAGCCATCTTTCTTCCTCACAAATAGAACTGATGCACCTTATGGTGATGTACTCGGCGTGATGAAGCCCTTATCTAACAAATCGTTTAGTTGCTCTTTCAGTTTCCTCAATCCAGCCGGAGCCATTCGGTATGGAGGAATGGATATATGCTGAATATCTGGCAGCAAATCAATAGAGAAATCAATTTCCCTTTCTGGAGGGATGCCAAGGAGTTCATCTGGAAACACATCTGTAAATTCATTAACCACTGGGATGGACTTAAAAGTCGAGGACTCTGCTTGCATATCCCGAACCCTAACAATGTGGTAGATGCAACACTTTGCTATTAACTTCTTTGCTCTAAGATAGGATATGAACTTACCTTTTAGCGTGGCTATACTACCCCTCCATTCTCATACTACTTCCCATGGGAAGTGGAACCGGACGATTCTAGTCCAACATTCTATTGTAGCATAACACGGTGCCAACCAATCCATACCGATAATTACATCAAAATCAATCATATCTAGCTCTATTAAATCTACTGAGATCTGATGAACCACAATCTCTACTGTACAACCTTGGTAAATTCTTTTGGAAATAATAGAGTCAGCTACAGGTGTAGATACTAAGAAAAGGTCGTTGAAGCAATTCTGACACTATCTCAAACTTTCAGGCTACTAAAGGAGTAACCTATGACAAAGTAGTGCCTAGATCTATCAAAGCATAAACTGAGTGGGAACAGACATCTAATATACCTGTCACAACATTTGGCAATGACTCTAACTCCTGTCGCCCTGGTAAAGAATATGTGCAGTCTTGGATGCTGCTTGAACTAGATACCCCGGATCTGCCTCGGCCCCTGCTAGCTGAAGCTGAGGGCCCACGCTCTGCAGAGAGTGTTGGGGCATACAAACCTGCTGAGGATCTATCCTGCTGATCTTGGCTACTCTGGCGTCTAATCGGAATCATATGCCCCTCTTGCCTGCAAGAATCGAAGGCTATGGAACCATATCTGCACCTCCCCAAGTGCTGCCTGTGGAAAGTACTGCATTTGGGCACCACTAATTCTATCTGATTTGGTCCTCTCTACTGCTGTGAGTTTGATGCCCATGAACTCTCTCAGGGACCTGACTGTTCACAACTATCTGATCTACTACCCTATCGGTTCTGGAACGGGGGCCTGGGCGGCCTACCTGATAAACGAGGCCTGGGTCCACTCGGAAAACCTTCCCCAAAATCTGTAGGTCTACCCCTTTGATGCTGCTCCTAACCTGCCCTCTTCATGGCACACTTACACTGTTTGAGCTCCTCTATATTCTGAGCAAATGCCTGAACTCGTGAAATATCCATATCCTCTCGCAGTGTGGCCGTAATACATGACTCCACATACTCTGGCGTAAGTCCCACAATGAACCGATGCACCCTGGCTGGCATGGTGTCAAAAAACGAGGGCGCATATTTGGCTAAGGAATCAAACCTCAATGCATATTCTCTAACGCTCATTTTGCCCTGTTCCAGGTACAAAAACTGCTCTACCCTGGCCTGGCGGACCTCTCGGGGCAAGTAATGATCTATGAAAGCCTTAGAGAAAATAGGCCACATAGGTGGAGGTGCATCTCTGCCTTGGGATCTCTCCCAACTCCCGTACCACAAAACTGCTACATCCCGCAATCAAAACTGTCATGCCTTTACCTTGGGAGGAATGACAGACACCTAGTGCCACACTAGAATCTGACTGACCTAGCTAGGATTATGCACGTCTGGTGCATTCCTGCACCTTGACTCAAGAAAACAACAGGCTATATCTCGACTCTAAACACAACCCCTGACAGACAAGGCATTATAGACACCTGTAAATGAAAAAAGCTAACCAACAACAGATGGAGTCCTATGTAGGCCGACAAGGCCGCCATGATATCTAGTTATAACTGAAATGGAAACAATCTGCTATCCTAGGCCCCACACGGCCAACATACGAAACATAACTGATTAAGGCCCCACACGGCCAACGTTCAACTAACTAACTGATGAATGTAGTTTGAATGCCTTTAAAAATACAAATAGTGGTTGGGACAGGGCCCCGGCTTATCCCAAGGTACCGAACAATTGAAAGACAGAAATCTCTACAACCTGGCAGCTCCGAATGAAAGGAAATGGCCTTACAATGAACTCTGAGCAACTCTATTGAAGATCCTGAATCCTGTCTGACTAAACCTGCAGGCAAGTAATGCGGCGCCCAGGGGAGGGTGTTAGTACAATATGCACCAAATATGTAAGGTAATAGATGAGCTAAATATAAGCTATGAAATACTGGAAGTAAGTAGAAAGGAGAGGCAAAGAGAATAACCTGTATGCCTGCTGATTCGTAATCTGCATCTAACCAACATTTACATGTACGAAAGTTAAGACTGTATAGCTACGTATTTACAAACTATAATTAGCATACAAGAATACAAACAAGAACCTCACCTAGCTCCCATAAGCTGGAAGGTACAATCAACACAGAATAACCCACCCGGGGTGCCCCATAAGCCCTGGTGAGTGCACTTAAATCTATATAGCCCTAACCAGGTTTCTATGACTGCACTGGTGGTATAGATAACCTACAGTCCCTTGGGTATGCAACTGGGTCCACTTGGCCCCTGATCTGTAGCTGTGTCTGAGTCCGATGGACTCCTGATATGTGCACCACGATCACCAAGCTCATCAGAGGTGTGGTGCTAATATGGTGTACGTATAGTAGTCCAGCCACGGAATGGACTCTATGAGGACCTGGGACCCCATCTTCGTCCCTTGCGGACGGCATGTCGCTCTTTCTGGAGCGACGTAATCTCACCACTGGTGGGCGTCGACACAGCTAATAACCCTGAGGTGGTCATGGAAGGCTCCTAATTAAGGGCAACCCCTAACCTAGAGGCTATACTAATATCTCAATCTAGACACTTGAAAGGCGTAACTGGCCTTCTGGGCCTAATGCCACTGCTTCTCGCCCCCTAAGATAATCTGTAAAATTGCTAGTAGGCACGCCATGCACCTGTATCTGATCAGAGGATCCTGATAGTGATCATGATCTCTAATAGTCTAGATTAAATAGGGCGAGATCTAGAGTGGTCCAACATAACCCTGAATGTCTTGCTCGGATGACTCTAACTCATAAGCAACTACGGGGTCGTGAATGACTAACTATTCAACTCCCCTGCCTAGGATAACTGTAGAGCTAGTACTGGCCGAACCTGTGTTCGAGCGGTCGGCCCTTAATCCCCCATGGGAAGTTTACTGAGGTCCTTAGCCTGTGGGAAGCACTATACTAACATGGTACTTACTAGCGCCTTAGACCTCATCTTTGTCTAATCGGGTCTTATATTACCGTTCTAGGTGATTCTTAACCTTATAGACAAGTTCATATAAACATAGCAACTCCTGGCGACCTACACCTGAATACCTTATGAGGGCTGACTGGTGTGCTGGTGCAACCTCCATCTGCTTATAAGGTCCCCTTTCTTAGGGTATCCACGGGTCTATTTGACCTGGGCGAATGGACTAGCTTTCTAGTGGTCTGTAGGATGAATGCTAAGTCAACTAGGACTGACAACCACTGGTAATACTAATGTCTAAACCTAACTAGGTAACAGGTTGTCACTAGCTCACTAGAAAACTCTGGGTTGCTGTTTCTAAGGCATGGCCCTCCTATCAAGGTTGCTGTCCCTGGGGCGTAGGAATGCCCCAATGGCCCCGAGGAATGCTAACCTGACAGTACAGGCGCCAAACTGGTAGTTAAACCGCTTAATTGCGCCCATACTTGTTCAACCAATTGGTTCAGGCCCGATAACTCTCACGAGCTCATTAAGTCTAGGCCTGGCAACAACATATAAGTATACCAACCCAATGAACTGGAAAATAGAAGAGTTTTTATGACGCTGCTAGCGTGCATCACACTTAACCTGCTCTCTTTCAACGAGGGATCCTGTGGTACGATATGTATACATTTTCTAGCAGCTAACCAGAAGTAATGTAACCGTAATCTACTAATAGCAGTTAATCAAGACATACCTAAGCTTTATATATATCACTAATAGCTAATTACAACATATCGACTTACAGTGTAATGGTAGCAACTGTCTGCGGCATCTGAAGTCGTTATTTCTATTCGAGAATATAAGTCCTAATGTTGTACAACAATGATAACCGTTCACTGATCAACTGGTGAGTATCAGCTCGTATACAACTGCCTTCCTCAACTGCAATAGTATTATTAGAAGAAAATAACCAGTTTCAATACTAAATTCAATAAAATGATAATTTATATAATTATATTAATCATATTTCAACTTAACAAAATACGACCGAAAACCCGTAATTTATCGAAAACCCAAAAGGAAGAAAGGCTTACTTTAATCCTGTGATCGTATTGACACAATTTTGGAGAAATTCCAACAACTTTGGCTCAGCTGGACGACGATTCTCTAGGCGAATTTCACGAAACTAACTCCGTAACAATGCTCCCTGCAGCCTTATACTTCGATACCCGAAGTTAATTCGGATTTCGACGGCGTTTCATAGCATAAAAGGGGAAGGTTTACTTGGTTCCTTCGTACCTTTTCTCTGCTGGTCAAGTAATATCTGAAAATAACTTAAAATCAAACAATGGGACATATATATACTTGAGGCAGTGGACAAGGCAACGTGGGACGGACCTCAATGCGCCAATTTATGGGCGTGCGACGTTTGGTAACACGGAGGGGGCTGCTCCGTGCCACGTTTCCCCTCTGGGCAACTTGGTTCGGCCTCCTCCCATGAAATCTCGACTTTGCACTTGTTCGGCCTTTCCTCGGGCCCTTTCCTCGTATATATGGCACTCTTAAACTCTCAACCAACGTACGAATAGGCCGACTAAATGTTAGAACTTACAGGGTGTAACATCCTCCCCCCCTTACGAACATTCATCCTTGAATGTTGACTTCAGGTTACAGGAACCTTAACTCTTGTAACTACTTATCCTGGAAAATTTTAGCAGAGTTTCCCTTGTAATTCAGACTGTCTAAAAATCCTAAAACACAGAAAGGTCCAACACAGGTAATGCACACAATACTATAACAACTATTCCATATCAAGCTAAAGTCAACTACACCACCTATATATACATAACCCCATTACAAAATGATGTCTGAATAGATAATATACCTTTAACTACATAATCTGAGCTAAACTTGGAACAAATGAGGATATCTGGTTTTCATGTCATACTTCCCAAGTCATTTCTTCTTTATTCTTATTCTGCCACAAGACTTTAACTGAGACGACACCTTTAAATTCTCAATCTTTGAACCTAGTATGGCAAGTGGAACCTCTCTATAGGCCTCTTGTAGGTATTTTACAACATTAGCGTGCAAGAGCATGAATGGACCATTTTTAGTTTTGGAGGTAATTTTGGCCCATGCGCCACTATGGTCGCCTCCAAGAAGATGCAATATAATTAATGAATCTAAGGCTAAACTTGTCATTTCCCTAGTTCTTGTAGTATCCTTTATCAGCAAAGCTTCTGGGGGTACTCAACCTCTGTTCTAATCCTTAACTATGTGTGTTGCATGTTAGGGTGAGACTTTTGACGACCCTGCGGTATCAGTACCCTTTTCTTAATAAGTTTAACTTTTCTCTGTTGTCTATTTTAACATGCCCAGGTTTACTCTAGCTGCCTGAAGTTATCATCCTGAAGGCTTCCACTTCCATTTATAATGGGCCTCGAGAGTCTGAGTTGTATATTCTACTTAGCCATCTATTTGGGTACGAAGAACCGTGCTTAAGTTGACATATGTCCCCGTCGGTTCTAACGCCCTTTCCTAAAATTTAGTCGTAGATTGCGTTTCTCTGTTGGAGTTTATCAAACACTGGGGCTCCATACACTCCATCTACTTCTGAGATATTTAACTTGGCATGAGGCTTAGTCACGACGTATTTCATCTAGTGAGGCACAAATTGATCTCATTGGTCTTTCTACACTGACTCAAATGAGGTCAAGCTACACTTAGTATGAGATAACCTTATGACTATATTCATATTAATTACTTCCCACTCCCTTGAGATGTGATCATCTCCTATATTGGACTGCTCAGTTCCTGTTGTTTCACCTTTTCTGGCTTGTCACTAGAGCTCTGCTGCTATGATTCAATGATAACTTCTATGTTTTCGTACCATCTCATTGCATTTTTGTGAAATTCTGGGAGCAACGGACACATGCGCCTTGGCTATGGTTTGCTATTTGAAGTTCTGCCACCCTTGGAACGTGAGGTCGACATCTGGGCCTTATGACCTTGCTCGTTGTTATCTTGAGGGCCAATAACTTTCTGTTGGGCCTTGTTTCCAAGTTGCACTAGGTTAAAATCTCTGTGTTGGCACTCCCTTACCTTCTCCTTTGGCGGGTATACCGCAATATTCTAGGCTACAACCTTACAATTTCTTAACTGTTAGCCTGATGCCTTGTTCTTAACATTCGATAGTGATTCTATATTCCATCAACCTGGAGATGATTATGGTTTCCCCTAAGGTTAGGTATTCTCATCTTTCCCCTTACTTTCATTAAATTGAACTCTAGGGTTCATGGTTTCTGCCTTATATTGTCAATAATGTTACCGGCCAAGTCTCGACCTATATCTCTTCTGACTTGCAGTCGGGCCTATTTTTTTCATACAACCTCCTTGTCTTTCGATATCATAAACTAGGACCATAACCATTATCTTGCAGGAATATCCTACCGTCATTAGCATACTACGATGGATTCAGCCTTTTTCCAACTTGAACTTTATTGTTACTGGGGTTTTTTTACTGATGGACTCTTACAAGCACTTCGAGTAATCTGGTAATCTTACCTGCTCTCCTAACTTATTACCGTGAAGGTCTACACAATTTACTTAAACATTAGGGGTCCCCACTACTTCCTAACACTTCCCGGAGTCAGCGATTCCAACCTTCATTTGCCATTTACTCTGGGCAATATCACCTTAATTCTTATGTCCTTTTCTACACTAGAAACAAAACTAGGAGGCGAGATTAGCCTTTTCTTACCATAGTGAGACTGAAGTAAGGAATTATGCAACATTCGAAGGGTTGGAGGTAAGAATCCCACGATTCCCTCTCTTTTCCGTATCCTTCATATAATCTAATGTTAATTGTTGCCTTGGCAAGATCTTGTATATCTAATAAATAAGTTGACACATATATGTGCTATACTCGTAACTTCCTACCCTGAGATTATAAAAAGAAACTAGGGACTGTGCTGGTAGATTTATCACATTGAGAGGTTTCTGGTACCTCGGGAGAGTATTAGAGAGATCAAAGGCGTCCGCTCCTGTCCTTAGGCTGACTGTCTCCCAACTATGGCACCTCAATGATACCTCCTCCTGCCACTTTAGTTATCTTGCAACTGGCTGGTGTCTGTCTTATATCAAACATTACTCTAGACAGACATAACAAGGGAAGCTTAGGGACTCAACCTTGCTCTATAGCACGATCTAAGAAAAAGGAAGAGTAACCATCCTATCATGCCTTGCAGCCTCCTTTCTATAAAATGTGGTGCACAACACATTTATAAGCAAGACTCTACTAGACACGGCTTGTAGACTCCCTAGGATACGAACTGCTCTTATACCAAGTTTGTCACGCCCCTACCTTGGGAGGCATGACGGGCATCTAGTGCCACACTAGAATCTGACTGACCTAGCTAGGATTATGCCTGTCTGGTGCATGCTTGCAACTCGACTCAAGAAAACAATGAGCTATATCTCGGCTGTAAACCCAGGCCCCGACCGACAAGGCCTTATAGCCACCTGTAAATAAAAACAACTAACCAACAACAGACCATAACTGGGAGTCCTATGCGGGCCGACAAGGCCGCCATGATATCTAGTTATAACTGAAATGGAAACAATATGCTATCTTAGGCCCCACACGGCCAATATACGAAACATAACTGATTAAGGACCCACACGGCCAACATTCAACTAACAGACTGATGAATGTAGTCTGCAAGACTTTAAGAATACAAATAGTGGTCGAGACAACGCCATGGTCTACCCGAGATACTGTACAACTGAAAGACAAAACTCTTTACAACCTGGCAGCTCTGAATGAAAGGAACTGTCCCAATAATGAACTTTGAGCAACTGCTACTGAAGATCCTGAATCCTGTCTGACTAAACCTGCAGGCAAGTAATGCAGCGCCTAGGGGAGGGCGTCAGTACAATATGTACAGAATATGTAAGGAAATAGATGAGCTGAATATAAGCTATGAAATACTAGAAGTAAGTAGAAAGGAGAGGCATAGAAATTAACTTGTATGCCTGTTGATTCGTAATCTGCATCTAACAAACATTTCCATGTACGTAAGTTAAGACTGTATAGCTACGTATTTACAAACTATAACTAGCATAAATGAATAGAAAAAAGAACCTCACCTGGCCCCCATAAGCTGGAAGGTACAATCAACACAGAACAACCCACTCGGGGTCCCCATAAGCCCTGGTGAGTGCGATTCAATCTATATACCCTCACCAGGTTTCTATGACTGCACTGGTGCTATAGCCAACCTACCAGTCCCTTGGGTATGCAACTGGGTCCAGTTGGCCCCTGATTTATAGCTGTGTCTGAGTCCGGTGGACTCCTGATGTCTGCACCCTAGGCACCAGGATGGTCGGGGGTGTGGTGGCGATATGACGCATGTATAATAATACAACCATGGAATAGACTCTATGAGGGCCTGGGACCCCATCTACTTCCCTTGCGGATGGCATGCCGCTCTTTCTGGAGCGACGTCATCTAGCCCCTGGCGGGCGTCGACACAGTTAATAACCCTGGGGTGGTCATGGAAGCTCCTAAGTAAGGGCAACCCCAAACCCAGAGGCTGTACTAATATCTCAATATAGCCACTTGAAATGCGTAACTGGCCTTCTGGTCCTAACGCCACTGCTTCTCGCCCCCTAGGATAATCTGTAAAACTGCTAGTAGGCAC
The DNA here is from genome assembly GCA_035772735.1 of Datura wrightii. Taxonomy (NCBI): domain Eukaryota; kingdom Viridiplantae; phylum Streptophyta; class Magnoliopsida; order Solanales; family Solanaceae; genus Datura; species Datura wrightii. Next base: position 84,315,427 of record JASDFA010000018.1, on the reverse strand, counting down.
GCCATGCACCTATATCTGATCAGAGGATCCTGATAGTGATCATGATCTCTAATAGTCTGGAATGAATAGGGTGAGATCTGGAGTGGTCCAACATAAACCTGAATGTCTTGCTCGGACGACTCTAAATCATAAGCAACTACGAGGTTGTGAATGACTAACTATTCAACTCCCCCCCCCCCCCCCCGCCTGGGATAACTATAGGGCTTGTACTGGCAGAACCTGCATTCGAGCGGTCGATCCCTAATCCCTGATGGGAAGTTTACTGACGTCCTTAGCCTGTGGGAAGCACTGTACTAACATGGTACTTACTAGCGCCTTAGACCTCATATTTGTCTAATCGGGTTTTATATTACCGTTCTGGGTGATTCTTAACCTTATAGACAAGTTCATATAAACTTAGCCACTCCTGGCGACCTGTACCTGAAGACATTATGAGGGCTGACTGGTGCACTGGTCCAGCCTCCATTTGCAAATAAGGTCGCCTTACTTATGGTATCCACGGGTTTATTTGACTTGGGAGACTAGACTAGCTTTCTAGTGGTTTGTAGGATGAATGCTAAGTCAACTGGGACTGACAACCATTGGTAATACTAATGTCTAAACCTAACTAGGTAACAGGATGTCACTAGCTCACTAGAAAACTCTGAGTTGCTGTTTCTAAGGCATGGCTCTCCTATATAGGTTGTTGTCCCTGGGGCGTAGGAATGCCCCAATGGCCCCGAGGAATGCTAACCTGACAATACAGGTGCCAAATTGGTAGTTAAACTGCCTAACTACGCCCATACTTGTTCAACCAACTTGTTGAGGCCCGATAACTCTCACGTGCTCCTAAAGTCTAGGCCTGGCAAGAACATATAGGTCTACCAACCCAATGAACGGGAAAATAGAAGAGTTTTTATGACACTCCTAGCACGAATCACACTTAATCTGCTTCATTTCGACGAGCGATCCTGCGGTACGATCTTTATACATTTTCTAGCAGCTAAGCAGAACTTATGTAACCGTAATCTACTAAAAGCAGTTAATCAAGACATACCTGAGCTTCATATATATCACTAATAGCTAATTACAACATATCAACTTATAGTCTAATTGTAGCAACTGTCTACGGCATCTGAAATTGTTATTTCTATTCGAGAACATAAGTCGTAATGCTGTACGACAAGGATACTTGCCGAGAGTTAAGCCTTATATACCTCGACTGTCGTTCACTAATCAACTGGTGAGTATCGGCTCGTATACAACTGTCTTTCTCAACTGCAATGGTATTACTAGAAGAATATAGTTAGTTTCAATACTAAATTCAATAAAATGATAGTTTTATATAATTATATTAATTATATTTCAAGTTAATGAAATACGATCGAAAATCCATAAGGAAGAAACACTTACTTTAAGCCTGTGATCATATTGACACAAGTTTGGAGAAATTCCAACAACTTTGGCTCGGGGGGATGATGATTTGCCGGGCGAATTTCACGAAACTAACTCCGTAGAAATGCTCCCTACAGCCTTATACTTCTATACCCGAAGTTAATTCGGATTTGGATGGAATTTCATAGCATAAACGGGAAAGATTTACTTGGTTCCTTCGTACCTTTTCTCTTCTGGTCGAGTAATATCTAAAAATAACTTAAAATCAAACAATGAGACTTATATTTACTTGAGGCGGTGGACAAGGCAACGTGGGACAGAACTGAATGCGCCAATTTACGGGCGTGCCACATTGGGTAATGCGGAGGGGGCTTCTCCGTGCCACGTTGCCCCTTTGGGCAACTTGGTTCGGCCTCCTCCTGTGAAATCCCAACTTTGCACTCGTTCGGCCTTTCCCTGGGCCCTTTCCTCATACGTATGGCGCTCTAAAACACTCAACTAACACACGAATAGGACAACTAAACGTTAGAACTTATGGGGTGTAACAGAAACACTGCTAGCTCAACTGATTTGATAGACAAGGCATGCATAACCCTGAACATCCTCTAAACTGATCTATGAAATTCTAGGGATCCTCTCTACAATCGGTCCCTGTAAACTGTGGTGGACTCAGAGCGTGAAATTCACAAACTCTCTAGCTACCAGACCCCTCAGCGGGCTCAGCGGCAGCTGGTACTACTGGATGAGGCTGACGCTGGACAACCATCATCTAAACCCACATATAAAATGCACCCCTAAGCTCCTGATCCGATGGTACTGGAATAACTGGGGGTGGTACTGGTGTATCTGCTTCTTTGGTGGGCTCTAAGTGCGGTGGTGAGTGTTGGGGAGATCGAGGGGATGTCTCCCTGTCGCTCTCAGGCTGGGTCAACTCTAACTGAGGCCCCGTACTGGTGCCCTCTCCTGCCGCCATATCTAAATCTTGACCAGTCGAAGTCCGTCGTGCATCTAACATTTTTCTCTATAAATAAACAAAATAACATAAGCTTAGGGGATTACCCTATACAACTCGGCTCTATAGCACGACTGGAGGAGAAAGAAAAGGAACCACACTATTATGTCTCGTAGCCTCCTTTCTATAGAATATGGTGCACAACACATCCATAGAAAAGTATCTACTTGACATGTCTTGCAGACTCCCTGGGATACGACCTGCTTTGATAACAAGTTTGTCATGCCCTTGCCTTGGGAGGTATGACTGGCACCTGGTGCCCTACTAAGGTCTGGACTGGTCTGACTAGACTTATGCACTTTTGGTGCAAACTTACTTCTCAAATCAAGAAAATAACGGGCTATATCTCGGCTCTAAACACAGCCCCGGCCAACAAGGCCGCATAGCCACCTGTGAAAGGAAATAGCTAACCAACAACAGGCGGTAAGAGGGGACCCTATGCGGGCCGGCCACCTTGCTGTGTAGTTATAACTGAATTTAAAATTAGGCGACTTACATATATAATAGCCGACAAGGCCACTACCCAACAGCTAAACAAGGTCCCACATGACCGTCATCATAAAATAAAACATATATTTGGGCCCCACACAACCAACATTAGACTAACCACAGGGAACTGCAAATCTGCAAGCCTCTAGGAGTAGAATAGTGGTCAAGACAGGGCCCCGACCAACCCAAAAACTGAACAATCAAAAAGAGTAGACCTTCTAACTATTAGCTATAGAGGTAGGGAGCTGACTGTATTGCTAACCCTGGCTAGAAGCTACGAAGGTTATGGTCTGTGCCTATCCGCACCTGCAAGCAAGTAATGCAGCACCTAGGGAGGGCGTTAGTACAATATGTACCGAATGTGTAAGGCAGTAAAGTAATAACTGAATGAGAGCTGAAGAACTAAAATAATCATACAAAATGGTAAGAGTTTAACCTAAACAATCTCGCTATCTGTAGTATATAATTAACAAGGTACACATATATCCAAACAAGAACCTAACCGGGTCCCCATAAGCCTGAAAGGTGCAACCCATACAAGAATAACCTACCTGGGCCCCCATAAGCCTCGAAAGATACAACAATAAATGTTCCACTATCTAATGGCTAATGATTGTAGTACATGGTAACTCAAAATGGCCCTCATAGCCTCGATCTACTAGAACTCACTATGGCCCTCACGACCTCAATCTAAGGGAACTCGCTATGGCCCTCGCGACCTCAGTAGAATAGGAATCAATATGGCCCTTGCGGCCTCAATACAGTAGAACTCAATACGGTCCTCGCGACCTCAGTATAACAGAACTCAATATGGCCCTCTCGGCCTCAAGATAACAGAATTCAATATGTCCCTCGCGACCTCAATATAATATAACAACTAATCACAATAGATATGCCTTTAACTCTCTTAGTGGGATTCAAACTGTATTACAATACTAAGGAAGCTAACTTGTCAAAGGAATTTGCTTTAACATACATCGATTACCGTTTTCCCCAGTAACTGGTGACTTTCAACTGGTATTCAATAGCCCTTCCTAACAAGAATCGTACTACTCAGAGAATGAAACTAGCTTTAGTACTAAATATGGAAGAAAAATTAACTTATAGTACTAATATTATATACTTCAACTTAAAAAAATATGACCGAAAACGTATAATTTCTTGAGAGTTCAAAAGGGAGAAATACTTACTTGAAGACTGTGATTGTATAGAAATCAGTTTGAAGCAATTGTGATAGCTTTTGCTCGACGTAGTTACGATTCGCCGAGACTTGGCCACGCAATTAAACTTGTTGTGACTGCGCCCAAGCGCACAGGAAAGCATACATAGTCTTACAAGTAATACAGTGGCCCTTTTTAAGAGCCGGATGTCGAACCGACAGGGACTGGGTCAATTCAGCTAATTATCAAGTTCAAGTGTGATACTAACTTAAACAAGTGTTGATTATAAAAGTTTTCAATAAATTCTATTTAAATCTAAGGGTGGTCATAGAAATACTCTGAAACAATATAAGAAGCAACTAGAGCCAAGGCCGGATAATCATGCAATGCTACACTTTGTAATGGTTCACGTATGAAATTATCACTTGTTGTCTCACATAGTAGAAAATGCGATGTTCATGGTCTCTCGAGCCTATAAACATGACAAACTAGCCTCAAAACTACATTGTTGAGCAGGGATGTGACATTCTAGTTCGTGGGCAATTCAACTACATGGATGTGGTTTACGGGGTTTATGCTCTTGATTATGGACTTTCATACCTCTAACAATTTAACTCATCTTAACTTCACAACTACTTCTACAAGTGGTGGAGTGACAATTCTAAGCTGGTGTCTTGCTATCATCCCGTTTTATCAACCAAGCAAGGCAAATTAGGTATAATTTCTATCCAAACTGAGAATCATATTGAAAGATAAGAACTTGCTCCCTACATTCTCTTGTTCTTGCCTAGGGTTTCTCTTTTGAGCTTTTGCCTAAGCTTAACGCATTTGTTTTCATGGTGATCAATCGTAAAAACAACCATAATGTAGAACGTAAGACAAAACAACAATTAACAACTCAAACCCACAACGAATTCATGCAATTACAATGATATCACGTAGCCTCAATCCTAGAGAAAGGGTTTTAGCCACTCATGTTCGTATAAATACTTAAAAACATCTTTAAGGTAATGTACTTACAAGAATGGATAAAAGAGAAGGTAAATTTGGTGAACCCTAGGTGAGTTCTTCACTTCTCCCTTTGCTTCTTTACGGTTTTCCGAAAATATTTCGTGACAAAATAATTTTAGAAGCTAAGGGTTCAATTTTATAGTAAATAGGGAATGTACAAAATTTTGCCTGTCATTGAATAGCTCCGTGGCACGAAGGTGGTCGCGCTAATTTACCTCCGTGACACGGAGATATCTCGACAACACACTGGAAATCACCTAAAAATTGAGCATCGGTAGAAGCTTGCCGCGATGGTAGCATGGAACGCTGCTTGTGCAGCGCGTTTGCAACCGTGACACGACCCCTGTCATGCAGCTGTGCCTGGTGTGGCACAGTGCTGTCATGTAGGTGGCCTGTTTTGCATGTTTTCTTGCTCACTTTTGTGTTTTGCTTCCGATTCCATTCCTCCACTTCACCCATCATAAATTAGTTCTTCAAATGCATTTTTAAACTACAAAAACAAGGACTAATCATGGGTTAGTACATATATAAATTTACATAAAATCACATGACAATGTAAGTTCATAAATAGACGAACAAGACTAAACTAAGTTATAAAATAGCACTTGGGCACGCAATTATTCCCAAGATCATCGAGCAAATTTCACGAAAATAACTTCATAGTAATGCTCCTTGTGGGCTTAGGATTCAATACTCGAAGTTAACTTGAATTTTGGTGGTGTTTCGTAGCGTAAAAGGATGAAAACCTCTCAATTCCCTTGACTTTTACTCTCTCTACCGAAGATATATATATATATATATATATATATAATGAAACAAATGACAACAACTTAATATATATAAAATTTGGGCGGTGGACAGGGGGTCCGTGGCATGGACCCCATCGCGCCGAAATACGAGCGTGTCACGGAGCCTAACACGGTGGGGGAGGGTCTATGACACGTTGCCCCTCTGACAGCCTGCTCCGGCCTTCTCCCTCGCTTCCCCGAGTTCGCGCTCGTTCGACCTTTTCCTGGGCTCTTTCTCGTACACACCAAACTCTAAAACTCTTGACTAATGTACAAATAGACCGACTAAATGTTAGGAGTTTGTGGGGTGTAACATGACCACGAGTCATAGGAGGATTATACGATTCATGGTACGGGTTGTAGCAGCTGGTAGTTTAGTTTTCCTACGAATTCATTAATGATATTTTCATAAATCCTAAGCTCTAAACTACATCGTATTAAACTCTGAAAGAAGTCTATTAAGGGAGTTAAACCTATTCTAATGCATTCAACTCCCATGCATGCCAATCTAGAAATCTTCTCTCTCAAGATCATCAAGGATTCTTCATCAATCTCAATCTCATCTTCCCAAATTTCTCTTTGGGTCTCAAGTCAAAGCTAGAATTTAGTGAACCCAAGTATGTGGACTCTTCAATGAGGGAATTCTTTCACCCTCATTTCCTTTCTCAAGCAAATACATGATTATCCATTCCCTAATTTCCCATATTTGAAATTCTAGGGATTTTTGGGTTGGGCTATGAAATTTTTCCATGATTATCTTATGGGAATAGTTGATTTGATATTAATTTATGATTTTTCACGATTGGTGTTTTAAGAATTCTTCAAGTCTTCATGAAATTATTATTCATTATTTTTCAAGAATGATTAGGGCTAAATTCCTTTTATGAAATTCTATGATTCTATTATGATTTTGATTTTCCTAAGCCCTAATTTATGGTTTATGATGTCCTACTACTACTCTTCATGAATTTATGAATTTCAGGTATGGTGATTTTCTAAAGCATGCATGTTCTTCATGATTTATGAGTTTATGATTTTGACCGACTCACGAGCCCTTACTTCATGGCTAGTCATGTATTTCAAGTATGATCACGTATGTTATGATTTAACTAGCCCATGAACTTCATTTATTATTAAACGATAATTATATGAGACCTCGTGTGCATATTTTTGGGACCTGTATCATTTCATGATACAAGTCTAATTGATCTGTATCAGCCCTGCAATTAGTCTTATTCTTACCTCAGTCCAGTCCAGCCCCATTGTTGGTGAGTCCTCATTCCCCGAGGACGTTCAGTTTAGCTTATGATTTTCGTTATTTCAATTTTTCTTTTTGGTGAGCTAGTTGAGGGTTTTGTCCCATCAGCTCATCAGAAGGTTTAGAGGCTATCAGACAATATGTAGAATTTTAGCTTTTTTAGTATTAATTCTTTTTATAACTGATATGTATTCAGAATTCCTCTTATTCATGTCTAAGTTATCAGATTCCACTTGATGTATGCTCTTTAGTTGTCATGTTCATGCCATGGGTCGACTTGGAGCCATTCGTGATTCTAGGTTCTGTGTCCCAGTTCGGGGTCTCAACTCAGGTCGTGACATTTCCAAACACAAGCTGATATGGAGAAGTACCAATGGGGATTTTAAACACTGTTTGTTACGTCCAAAGTGCATCGTCTAACTTTCTAGACCAATCCTTTCGATTTTTGTTCACTGTCTTTGCTAGAATGGTCTTGATCTTTCGGTTGGAGACCTATACATGTCCGATTGATTGAGGATGGTATGTTGTTGCCACCTTATGCTTCATACCATATTTTCCAAGTAGAGCTTTGAAGAGCCGATTGTAGAAGTTAGAGCCCCCATCACTGATAATGGCTCTGGGAATACCAAATCTTGCAAAGATATGCTTTCTTAGAAATGTTGTGACACATTTAACTTCATTGTTGGGGAATGCAACAACCTCCGCCCACTTTGAGACATAACCTACAATAGCCAAAATGTACTTCATCCAATAAGAGCTCATGAAGGTCCCCATGAAATCAATATCCCATATGTAAAACAACTCCACCTTCAAGAATGGGTTCAGTGGTAGCTCATGATTATTAGTTATACCCTCTTGTGTATGGCATTGATCACAGGTTTTTCAAAGTCATGAGCATCCTGATGAATTGTGGGCGATTAGTATCCACACTGCAAGATCTTTTGTGCAGTATGAATATTCCCATGATGAATTGGGGATGAATGGCATGCCTTTAGTATACTCATCATCTCAACTTCTGGAACACATCTATGAATTAGCCCATCTGTACAAATATGGAACAAGTATGGCTAATTCCAATAGAATCTCCTCACATTGTCCAAGAACTTCTTCCTCTGACGAAAAGTCAAATCTGCAGGCAGTACATCACTCACCAAATAATTGGCATAATCAACGAACTATGGGATCAAATCTTGGGATGTAGCCAACACTTGCTCATCTAGAAATGTATCATAAATATCGACTTCATCCTTCAACCTTGCCTCAGCCTTAAGTCTCGATAAGTGGTCAGCCACCTGATTCTTGATCCTCTTCTGATCTTTAACCTTGAACTCAAATTCTTATAAGAGTATTACTCATCTGATCAGCCTTGGCATAGCATCCTTCTTTGACACCATATGCCTTAGAGTTGCATGGTCAGTATGAACAATCACCTTTGTTCCAAGCAAGTATGCCTGAAACTTGTCAAAGGAAAACACCACTATTAGCAACTCCTGCTTTGTCATAGTATAGTTCTTCTGAGCTGCATTCAATGCCTTGCTGGCATAATAGATAAGGTGAAATATTTTTGCTCTCCTTTGGTCCAGTACAATACCTAGGGCAACACCATTGGCATCACACATCACCTCAAATGGAAGAGACCAGTTTGGTGTAACTTTAATGGGGACTGAAGTAAGTCTCTCTTTCAGGAATTCAAAAGCCTTCAGACATGTATTATAAAAATTGAATTTCACCTCCTTCTCAAGCAACTTGCATAAAGGATGTGCAATTTTTGAGAAGTCCTTGATGAATCTCCTGTAGAAACCTGCATGCCCTAAAGCTCTGAATGCGTTTGACAGAAATCGGTGGTGGAAATCTGTTCATAACCTTGATCTTTTCTTTATCCACCTCTATACCTTTTCTTGAAATCCTGTGGCCCAGCACAATCCCCTATTTGACCATAAAATGACACTTTTCCCAGTTATGTACCAAGTTGGCCTATTCACATGTTTTCAGCACCTTAGTCAAATGGTCAAGACAATCTTCAAAGAATTCACCTATAATGGAAAAATAATCCATGAATACCTCAATGATGTCCTCCACCATGTATGAGAATATAGACATAATGCAACGCTGAAATGTGTCAAGTGCATTGCATAACCCGAACAACATCCTCTTGAAGTCAAACATCCCATAAAGGAAAGTGAATGTGGTTTTCTCTTGGTCTTTCGAGGTTATAGAAATCTGATTGTACCCCGAATAACCATTGAGAAAGCAGTATCAACCACTACCTGTAAGATTATCAAACATCTGATCCTTGAAAGGCATAGAGAAATGGTGTTTCTGTGTCCACTGGTTGAGTTTCTGATGATCATATGCATGCCAGCCCATAACTAGTCTCACTAGAATCAATTCGTTCTTCTCATTTGAAACCACTGTGATTCCACCCTTCTTTGGTACGTATTGTACCATACTCACCCACTTATATAAGTAATAGGGTAGACAGCACCAGTGTCTAACCACTTAATGTTCTCTTTTTGCACCACCTCTTGCATAAGTTGGTTTAGTCTCCACTGGTGCTCTATACTTGGGATGCAGTTCGGTTCAAGTTGAATTTTATGTGTTCATATACTTGGTGGTATCCTGATGAAGTCAGCTATGGTCTAACTAATTGCCTTCTTGAACCTTTCAAGGATTGACACTAGAGCCTCAACTTGCCACTCTATAATATCTGTAACAATAATAACTGATAAAGTGTTGTTCTCCCTCAGAAATGCATACCTTACATGTGATGGAAGAGCCTTAAACTCTAACACTGGAGGTTCCTCAATTGACTTTTTTGCTGAAGGAGTTGCACGATTCTTCAAATCGAGGTCCAACTTCATTGGCCTGAAATCATAGGACCCCATTCTAGAAAGTGCATTGACCATCTCCTCATACCCTTGGATATAATCCTCCTAAAAGTTCATAAGTACAACTGCCAGTGCCTCAATACTAAGCCTCTCCTCAAGGGGCACTAGTGGCCTCTCATCACCAATAGAGTTGACGGCAAATACCACTCTCATATCATTGGGTTGCTTAATTGATAGGGTCACATCAAATACCACTTCTTTATTATTTAACCAAAACTTTAGTTGCCCGGTTTCCATGTCAACAAGTGCATGCCCGGTGGCCAGGAATGGTCGCCCTAGAATGATAGGGACCTAGAATGTAACACTTTAAAGGTTTCTAAGATTAGATATGAGACGTGAAGCAGACAAATGGTACCAGGACATTATGCGACCCTCAAAAATCATGGTTAGGACCAACGAGTCATTGGTTGGTTCATTTTGGTGGAGGACTTTTGAAAAATGTTAAAATTCACGCAGAACTAACGAGTGGATTTTATGACCCATTGTTAGATTGTATCAGCCATTGGTTCTAGTTGTTGGAGTAGGTTTAAAGGATGACTCAATGTAGAAGTAGGAACCAACATGGAAACCATCGAACCATTGGTTCAACTAACGGTCTATTGTATGGGTTGTGGGTTCTACCAGCGGGATTTTCAATTCAGCAGTCTAGGGGTATTTTAGTAAAATCCTATGCTTTTAACTTCTAAATAAAGTCGCTTTAGTAATCCTAAAGGGTGTTATAGAGGGTTTTACTTAGCTTCTCATTCCTCTCAAAACACCGTGGTTGAGAAATAAAGCTCTAAAGGAAAGCTAGTGTTCTTCATCTTCATCTTCTCCAAGTCTCTTGAGCCATAATTCTAAGAAAGAATTCCATCAAGCCCAGGTATGTAGGGTCGGAATAGAGGATTTCTTCCACCCTCATGGCAAATTTCAAATCAATTTCATTAATTCAAGTCTCCCATCATATTTTATGGAAGTTTTAAGGTTAGACCCAATTTTGATAAAATCTTTCATTATGTTATATGGGTTTAATTTTCTTATGATTCAATCCATGTTTTATGATTATGATTACAAATTTTCTACAAGAATCTATTATGAATTTATGATTTCAAGTTATGATGATTTACTCAATTATACATGAATTTCATGATTCTCAAGCTCGTGTATCATGGACAAATCAATGAAATTGTTTTCATGGATAGTTCATATGTGTAAAGTATATTTATGAATTTCATGATTTTCAACTAGCCATGCAAAATCAAGTGTGTTTCATGATTATGACTATGAGAAATATGCTTGTTTTGGGAGTACTATTTAGTACCAAGTGGGATGGGGTTCAGTGCAGTCAGATCTCAAAACTACGTGCCATCATAGGTATATTCATGATTGGGGCCTCGCTAGAGAGTGCTTTCCCTACCTGAATTAGCTCACGAGTGATATCACGCCTTTATCATTCTTTGCTCTGGAAAGGCTTACGACGGCTTTGACAACTTGAGCGAGATAGTTGGGAAGCATGTGCTCATTCATGATTGTACCGTTATGAGAATCTCCCACTATTTCTCATGTTCTAAGTCATTCATGTTTAGGATCTATGATATCAGGTTTTACAATATTTTGACCCATTGTCAGTTTATGAGTGTTTACTTGTGATTTCAAACATGTTAAGATATGTGATTTTTACTTTCAAAACCTTGGGACATTATGGTTTAGCTTATGATGAATAACTCATGGTTATGACCATCTTATGATTATGATTTTAGCATGTTGTCCTTACTCTCATGTTCTATATACCCTACTTACTCAGTATATTCAAAGTACTGATCCCATACTTTTGCGCTATATCGTCTTATGATATAGGCTCAGGTGACCAGTCTCAACCTTGTCGTTAGTTTCTATTCGGCTCCAGCTTCAGCAGTTTGGTGAGTCCTCATCATTTGAGGACGAAAGTTTTAATGCATGTTCTTTTTATGTCTTTCAATTTTCAGGCTTTAGAGGAGCTAGTTGGGGGTGTTGTCCAATCAGCTCATTTTATTAGTAGAGACTTTCAGACTTGATGTTAGAGGTTTCAATGGATTGGACTTGTTATTTCTTTCCATATGATTTATGATATCATAAACTTCTGCTCATGCCTTATGTTATACTTTATGAATGCTCCACTTAGCTTATGTACTAAAGTAAGTTATGTGTGCGCCAATGGTTAGCTTGGAGCCATTCGTGGTTCTAGGTGATGTGTGTTACGATCTAGGGTCCATACCCGGGTCGTGACAAACTTGTATCCAAGCATGGTTTAGAGTGTCCTAGGGTGTCTAAAATCTGCATCGAGTAGAGTCTTGTTCGTGGGTGTGAAGCGCCAAACTTATGAGGAAGACATTGCATGACATTTTAGGAAACCTCCCTTCTTTCATGATCTATGTCGTGCGATGAATTTCAACTCTTTCTATTCCTCTAACTCATGTTATACACGTTTGTATAAAATACCTCACCTCTAAGTAATGGAAGAAGGAATGGAAATGACAATAGCCATCAGAATGATAATAGAGATGGGCTTTAGCCAGCCCCACCAACTCTAGTGGACCCTTTGAATGAGAAGGTGAGTCATATTGAGTTTAGGGTTGCTTTTCAGATGTTGGCACAGGTTATGACAGCCCAAGTCAACTAGCAGGCGGTTGCCTATATGAACACTAATGGGAACGCGACGGTAGCTAGAGTGCGAGACCTTACCAGGATGAACCACCAAAGTTTCATGGTTCTAAGGTGGATGAGGATCCACAAGAGTTCATTGAGAAGATCCATAATATTACCCATATTAAGGGAGTTCTAGGAGAGGAGAGTGCAGATTTGGTCTTCTATCAGTTGAAGGGGATAGCTCATATTTGGTCCCAGTAGTGGGAGAGGGTCGTGGAGTAGGTGCAGCTCCCGTTGGATGGGATGAGTTCATTATGTCATTCTTAGATAGGTTCATTCCCCAAGAGTTCAAGGAAGCAAAGGCAACAATGTTTGTAAATTTGAAGTAGCATGACATAACTATTCAATACAATGCGTTGAGGTTAACCAAACTATCCAATTATGCTCCAAAGATGGTTTCCAAGCTGAGAGATCGTATGAGAAAGTTTGTATCAGGGGTTGCAAATTTTCTTGTCAAGTAGTGCAGGACCGCTATGCTTATCAGCAACACAGATATCTCTCGATTGATGATTTATGCTCATCAGATAGAGGAAGAGTAGATGAAGGAGAGGGAGAGAGAGGACAAGAGGTATAGGATAGGGAGCTTTGGGTATTCTAAGCAGAGTTCTGGTGGTGGACATCTCCTACAGTCCCACCAGAGGTCATCAACCCCATCTCCATCATCAGCCAGTGTACCCTCTAGACTCAGAGGTGATTAGAGAGGTAGAATATCAAAATCTAGGGGTCAGAGAAGCATGGTAGGGGAGCACACATTCCTCAACCTGTAGAAAGTTTTGTAAGAACCACCGAAGAGAGTGCTTGGGTGGATCAGATGCTTGCCACGAGTGTAGGAAGCTCAGACACAAACATAGCGATTGCCCATTAGCTAGACAGGGTGACCGTAGAGGTCATGCATCAGTGTAGCACCCCATAACTTCCTAAGACTAGCTCGAAAATTTAAAAGTTGATTCTATAGGAAACTGGTAAAATTTCCTCAGTACAGGTCATAGTACGACCCGTATAATTGAGGTACGAGTTGTACCATGACTCGTGTTTGGGGGGATGGTAAAGATTAGGAAATAAGGTTATAGGATCCACAACTTGATGTTAGGATCAGAAAATGGAGGTACAGATAGTACATAGAAGTCTTTTGATAGGGAAAATATTGAGTAACCACGAGACAAGGTACGACTCGTGGGATGAGGGTATGACTCATAGGATGAGTCGTGAGAAAGATCAGATGTAGACTCAAGTTTTAATTATGAGTCATAATACAAAACATAGGATGCAGGTAATTGTTGTAGAAGGCATCCGAGGAAAACTTCAGAGGGATTGGGTGGAGAGAGTCCCTGACCATGAATCGTGGTATGGACCATAGGATCGTGGTATGACTTCTAGGTTGAGCCATACCAGCTGACGGGAAGAAATTTCATGAAGTGTTTCAGGGGATATTTTGTAAAACCATATTGACTTAACCTCTAAACTATATCATCTAAGATGTTTTCAAGAGGGATTTTAGAGGAGTAGTCGATCTTCCCTCATTATTTTCCAAAAATCATATAGTAGAGGTATGAAGAACTCAAACAGTTCTCTCAGAGAAGAAGTTAGGGATTTCAAGTTTTTTTCTCAGATTCTCCAAGTTCTTCCTAGGAAATTTTACTCCAGGTATGTGGGAATTCAACAAGGAAACTATTCTCCCCTTGTGCCCCAAAACTCCTATGAGATTCTTATCAGTTCTAGCCCTGAAGTTCAAAGCTAGGGTTCGTTTATTATTAAATTATGGATTTCCTTCTTGTTATAATCTTCACAAGTATTGAAGGCTATTGTTATCTATACTTTCGATTATTATGTCCTTACATGAAATTATAAGATTTTAGCCCTAGTTCTCTAAATACTGTGAAATGAGTATTTCAACATCTTCTAAATACAAGTGTTGCTTCACTTTGCAAATTCTTACAATCACCATGTTTTGACTGTCATGTGAATTATCAGTTAGTCTAAATGTTAATTCATTCTCAGTCGAAATTTAGTTTTTTAGTATTTTCAGTAATGCCAGCTGATCAGTTTGTCTATAGTTAGTTCTTGAGGGGTTTAGTAACACTCCTTAGTATCAGTTATCAAGTTGTTCTTTAGATGGTTATGACGCTTTCAGACAAAGCAGCTCTAGCTAGTCTTGGAACACTAGTTTCCAGTTATCAGGTCCTTTAGATTCTCAGGATACTTCTAGATAGGTATCTCTGACTTAGTCTAGGATATCCGTTTCAAGTTATTAGCTAAGTAGTCACAGTTAGGATTTTCAGTGAGAGTAGGACTTAGCATCGAGCTGGCCAGGGTTCAGCACACCCAGGTTCCTAGAACTATATTTTCACCATAGGTTCAGCCCAAATGAACATCAGACAATGATCACCCAGTTCAGCTATTATACCTTATTAAGGTATAGTGGGCCTTCTCCGATGGGGGTATATATCGGACTCTATGTTTAGCTCATGTGCTTACATGTTGGTTATAGTTTCTCCCATAGTATAGCAGTCTTAGCTCAGCTTAATTCAGTTATTCAAATTTCAGGACATGTTTATGATAATTAGTCAGTGCCTGTACACACATTAGTACAATTATATTACAGTACTTATCAGTTTATAGTTGGTCATTTCATGTTAGCTTAACTCTATTATGTATTCTTAGTGTTTCACTTACCGCTTGCATAATCAGTACATTCAAAGTACTGATGCATATTTTCCATGCTGTATCATATTCTGATAGAGGTACAAGTACCCAGACTCAGCATTATCAGTAGTTCGCTTTCGATGATTCAACATCATTAGTTATTGGTGAGTCCTTATCATCCGAGGACAAGACTTTCCTCCATTTCAGTATCTTTATCAGTATTACTTTAGAGTTAGCTGGGTGCTTTTCCCAGAAACTTGCTAGATCTTTGACGGCTTTCAAACAAAATATTGTTATGTATGTTTGGCACCTGTCACATAAATTTCAGTATCCTATCAGATATTTGGTTTTATCAGAAAGCAATTTATTATCTTATTCTTTTCAGTTTCCGTTGTATTGATTCAGTATGCCAGGGTAGTTTTTAGCCATGGGTTAGCTTGGGGTCACTTGTTGCACCAAGTATCGTGTCTTGTCCAGGGTGTAGATTCAGGTTGTAACAATCTTGGTATCAGAGCACTAGGTTTAGAATATCTTAGAATGTCTAAAAGCCGCATCACATAGAGTCTTTTTTATGGGTGTGAAGCATGCCACACTTATGAGGGGGAGGCTACAACGCATTTTTAGAAAATTTCCCTTTTGTTCATACTCCTTATCATGCATTGAGCATAATCCCAAAAATGCCCTCCTAATTCATGCTCTATTCGTTTAAATGATAACATGCCTCCATAAAGAGGAAACAGGAGGAGGAACAGGAATAAAAATGAACCTGCCCCACAAGCTCCAGCAGCCCTTTAGGACGATCAAGTTTCCTTTGCAAAATTTCGAGCAACAATTCAGCTGTTGGCCCGGGCTGTGACCAATCAAGTGAACTGGCAGGTGGTCCCGATGAATGTGAATGGGTCTGTAGCAGCTGGTAGGGTTCGGGATTTCACCTGAATGAATCCTCTAGCTTTTCATGGATCTAAAATGGGAGAGGACCCGTAAGAGTTGGTGGATGAGGTGTAGAATGTCACGCCCCATAACTCGAGGGAGGGAGGGACTGGCTCCCCATGCCTAACTGTTTGGGAAGCCGGCTATATGACATCTGTAACTGTAACACTTAGGCCGTCCAGACCACCTTTCATAATCAACTCGAGCACAAACTGGACCCATAATGTCTCCACAATACAGGGTAAACAACTGAAATGCAAACAAGACTATGAGTATGCTAAGCTAAACAACAAAAAGCCGACAAGGCCACAAATTGAAT
This sequence comes from Datura wrightii, assembly GCA_035772735.1. Lineage (NCBI taxonomy): Eukaryota > Viridiplantae > Streptophyta > Magnoliopsida > Solanales > Solanaceae > Datura > Datura wrightii. The sequence goes on along the minus strand of JASDFA010000018.1, from coordinate 84,298,891 downwards.
ACCATTGTACACACTAAGTCCACAAAGCCTCTAAAGAGTAAACTGACTGATGCTTGGAATAGGGCTCCGACCTACCCATAACTGCATCTCAAAACTCTAACTGAAACAAAACCAGTCTTAGCTCCAGAAAGAAAGGAGAGTACCAACACATCCACTAATCTCATGAACTGCTACCGCAATTGGCAATCCCGACCTCTACCTGCACCTGCGACACGAACGCAAGTCCCCAGGCAAAGGGACGTCAGTACGAATGAATGTACTGGTATGTAAGGTAGAAAACTGTAAACATATAAGATAGCAATGGTAGTTAAGCCAGAAATAAGGAATAACAACAACTTGGAATCATGGAAACTGAAACCTGGCAATAAGTCAATACTGAAGTGCAAATGCAACCAAGTAATGCATAAGAAAAACTATAACTGTAATGCCAACAACCAACCAACCATAAATCCATATATAAAATTCGTCCAGCCGGTGTACCATACCAAGGAAAAATAAAAGTATCTTCAGCTGATGTATCACACCAGAGTAAAATAAAAATAATTCTCAATCATAATCATAAATAAGGTCGATATGGCTTATATTGAGACGATTTAACACGTATGGCATATAAATGACAAATGTTATATCTGTGGCCGGAATAGGCCTCTTTTGTAACCCATAAATGCAAGGGAGCACCCATATGATGTAAAGATAGAAAATATGTATATATATCACGAAAAGTTGTCAAATTATACATGAACATGTTGACTAAATTATACATGAACATGTCGACTCAGTTACTTGAAGGAACTTCAAGATGTTTAGACAACATAAGGACTTTTGTAGGCTTACAAACAATGTTCTACAAATAATCCTACCAATTGAACATATTACTTGGATAGAAACACATAGAGCTCATTTCTACATAATTCTTTAACATTTACGAACTGCAAATATATACTTCCTACCAGGTGGTTCCTTTACCTGTATCGACAACTATACGTTGGAATTTCATTGCTGAATTTATCATGTAGATAAGCACATATAGTTCTTAATTCGTTTGACTTATTTGCATGAAAACATGGAAATTATAATTGGGAACTTGGAGTTATATGTCATATACATAGAGCTGAGAACTGAACTACAACATACAACGTATGAGACTTCTATATAATGTATAACTTGTATTTAGTTAACTGAGTGACCTCCGGGAGAGTTCCTAGTATTCAAAGTTTTGAGCTTAACTGATCATTATCATAGCCTGAACTTATACTTACTTATACATTAGGAACATTGGTACATGGGAGAATCTCTCCTCTGAATTTAGGAAATTCAACTAATAACTCAACAAGAGCTAAACATAAAGATGCATGACTTGAATATAACTGAAAGAATTCAACTGTATGTTATAACATAAAAATCATATACATTAAGACTTCTTACTAGAAAGACATATAAAGACTTTAGTTTTTAGACTCGTATACAACATCAAATACTTGACCGAGATATTAGCATAATTCTCAAAATATGATCTCTCAGAAACTTCTTAGATCAGGTAGCACATTTCAACATAAATTAGGGACGTAAAGACATAACTTAAGGATCTAAGACTTGGAGCTCTATAACTTAGGAACTCTTGAGTAACTCTCTAAGTGATTCCTTATAGGCAAATAAAGATATATAGTCATAATTCGGGTGATGCTGGATTAACTTACATAACTTTTCAATTATCTGCGGAGCTTAAGAAAGCTTACATAATCATAAGTGACTTAGAAGATCCTATAATTACCCTTTTTAGACATGGTAGAACATTTCAACACTTAGAATAGATAACTTAACATGATCCTTTAGGGGTATAGCAGAGAGCTTCTCAACTTAAGTTACTATTTTGCAGACGTTCAACTCTAATTATTTCGTAGAAGGTTAACACTTTAGTGGTTATTAATCAACATAATACATATTGAATATAAACAACTTAATTTATAACTCTTTTGCTAAATGTCTTTAGAACAGGGTTAATCTTCCTAGTTGTTGCCTACCTCGTTCACTATCGTAACCCGTATCGTCTAATTTAACAATATTTAGCTATACTTTCCTTATTCATCTTAACTTCTTTGCCAAAAATTATTCACTCTACACTCAAGTTTTTACCCTCATGTTCACTATTCCATCAATTCTTATACGCACTTACCTCTTCGCCTAATTGACAACTTAGCCACGCTTTCCCCGTTAACATGTATCGATTTAGCTTATTCGCTACGTGCCGCTTGCTTAGCTTTAAAGAGGAAAAATATAAAATATACTTTTTACCTTAAGAAATTTAAAACATAAACATATAGAAGGGATTAACAATATTATTAAAAAGTCATTTCAATAATCTCGTTTACCCTCAATCGGCTTATCGTCATCTTCTTATCTTTAGTTCAATTACATGTCATTGTCTTAGCATTTCGTACAAATTTCACTAAGTGAATAGATCTTAACATATATTAGACATCACATATACAGTACACTGAAAAGGACCAGCTCACTGTGCCCACGTTAAGGGGACTTCAGACTCGATTTAGAACTATGGCAACAATCGTATAAAAATTACGCCTTTCGCTTCACGTTTGTTCGCTTCAACCATTCTTAACGATTCAAGATTTATGCCAAGTAGTTCCAACCCTTTGGAAACAATCATACATGCATCAATATGATTTTAAAAACATAGGAATATTGATCCTTTCAACAACTTAGTTTCGTGCTTGTAAAACAAGGAAAGGGACGCCTTTACATACCTCACTTTGTTGCGTCTTTTTAGCCAATTTCTTCCGCTTTCTAGAAACTACAACACCTTCAACTTCCTTAATTACACTACATGGAATAAGTACTGTTTATGCCAAGTTCCCAGTCACAATTCATGTCCCAAAACGTACAACTAAGAAGCCACATCATAATATAACTTTCAGCAATCCTACATACCTTAGGCGTCTTAAACTTGAAGCAATTCAAGAGAGTTTCGCTTACGTGCTTTTGGTGTTTAACCTCCCCAAAGGTGTGGTGTATTCCTTCCATATTTTGGATAAATTCCAGCATCTATACAGCTGTAACAACCTCCCAAACACGGGCAGAAATCTCAGTCAAATATCACATAACACATATTGACTTTATGTCATTGCCTTACTTTAGCTTGCGAATTTGAGCGGATAAACCAAGTAGGAACACTTACCTTTAACTTGTGTATAACCCCTGCCCATATGGGGTTCCTCTTCAGCTAAATTCCATTCAAAAAACGTAGCAACCATGCTGCAAAACCGCAGCAACGACACACACCCAAGCAACACATAAGTTCCAACTTCACTTCCAACATAACTTGTTAATTCATGATAATTTAAAGAGTAAAAACACCACCTCCTTTTGTACTCAACTCTCACCAATATGGAGGTAGAACTTCACCTACCTACTGCCCAAAAATGCAGCATCTTGCCAGCCAAAAACGCAGCAACTTGACGATTAGAAGCTCACGACATAAGAAACCCTTTCCAAGCTTGTACTATAAGGAAATTTGACCTATTCATACAATTTATTACCTGGAATTTGTTTTCACCATTGGATAGAGCTACTAATTCTGCGAATTTTGAAAAAAAATGAGGTGAAACGGAGTAGAAATGAGGTTTTTTAGCTCAAAATTACTTCGTATAAGCAGGCTGGGCGGTGCCCGCGTGCGGAGCCCGTGCGACGTGCCCTCGAGCGTGCGCGCCCCTGCTGCCTGCCTGTCTCGGCGCCCGCGCGCATGTGCGCTTTTCTAGCCGACATTGTTGTCTTCAAACGAGCATAACGTTTTACTCCGAACTCCGATTAATGAGCGTTTTTTTCACTGTAAAATAGACTCAAATATCTTTCATTTTGATAGGCTATAGGACCTATGAATCGTTATATATTTGGAGATATGTTCATTTATAGTTGATCCTTATTTCCAAACTTCATATACTCTTTGCTTTTCCCTTTGCACATGTTTTCCTCCTCACCTACGGACAACATACAACCCGTAATTCCCTTAATATGACATATAACCATCAAATAATCATCAAAAAAGTTCTGGGGTGTAGCATAGAAGATCACCCAGATCATGGGTGTTACTTCCATAGAGAGTGTCTGGCTGCCTACCAGTTGAAACGGGTGGCTTAGATCTGGTACAAGCAATGGAAGGAAGGGAGGCCGACCGAAAAAGGATCAGTAGAATGGGATTAGTTTGCTACGACATTTCTCGATAGATTCTTTCCTCTGGATTTGAGGGAGGCCAAAGTTGCTAAATTTATAAACCTGAGGCAAAACAACATAATGGTGGAAGAGTATGCACTGAAGTTACTCAGTTGTAGAGGTATGCTTCAGAGATGGTCGCTAAGCCAAGGGCTCGTATGCTTAAGTTTATAAATGGAGTTTCAGATTTGGTACTTAAGGAATGCAGAACCGCGATGTTAATCAAAGACATTGATCTCTCCAGCCTCATCATTCATGCCCAACAGATAGAGTAGAAAAGTTGAAAGATATAGAGAGGAAAATCAAGAAGGACAGAACAGGTCAGTTTGAGTACGGCCAGTAGAGATCAGGTGGGAGTAGTCGGTCACAACAACAACAACAACAGTAGAGACCTCCAGCACCCACATCAGCTAGTGCCCCTTCTTTTCGATCCCCCAAGGACCGAAAAGGTGGAGCATCAAACTCTCAGTCTCAGTGTCATGTCTCTAGAAACCGCTCATTTGCATCTTATCCTAAATATGGCAAGAACTGTCCGGGTGAGTGCCACTTAGGCTGAGATGGTTGCTTTGTGTATAGCCAACTGGGTCACAAATTGAGAGATTGTCCGTCAACAGGACGGGGAAAGGCTCAGCCCACTACCTTAGTAGCCCGAGTAGGTCGCCCAACTCAGTACGGTACCACTTTAGGTACAGATGGCAGTCAACGCTAAAACCATTTTTATGCCTTGTCATCTCATCAAGATCAGGAGAACTCACCTAACGTGGTCACATATATGTTATGTATTTTCCATCTAGATGTATATGCCCTACTAGATCCAAGAGCCACACTTTCATTCATGACTCCTTACATAGCTATTCAGTTTGATATTAGTCCAAAAGTTCTCACAGAACCATTCTCAATCTCTACTCTGGTTGGTGAGTCAGTTAGAGCCAACCGGGTGTATAGAAACTGCCTAGTCTTAGTATCGAGTAAAGTTATCCCTGTTGACTTAGTAGAGCTAGACATGGTAGATTTCGACCTCATTCTTGGCATGGATTGGTTAAACTCCGGTTATGCCTCAGTCAACTATAGAACCAAAGTCGCAAAGTTTTAGTTTCCTAATGAGCTAGTCTTAGAATGGGTGGGTAGTGTTTCAGTGCCTAAGGGTCGGTTTATTTCCTACCTTAAGGAAAAGTAGATGATTTCAAAAGGGTGCATCTATTGCCTAGTTATGGTCATAGATTCTTGCTCCGAGACCTCGAGTAATTAGTCAGTTCCAATTGTCAGTGAATTTCCTGACGTCTTTCCCAAAGATCTTCCCAGACTCCCTCCCGAGCGGAAGATAGACTTTGGCATAGACCTTATTCCATACACCCACCCCATCTCTATTCCTCTTTATAGAATGGCTCCAACCAAGCTTAAGGAGTTAAAGGAACATCTGAAAGACCTTATAGATAAGGGCTTCATCAGACCCAGTATTTTCCCGTGGGGTGCTCCAGTGTTGTTCGTACAAAACAAAGATGGTACACTCAGAATGTGCATCGACTATTGTCAATTGAACAAATTCGCAATCAAGAATAGGTATCCTTTACCCAGGATTGATGACTTGTTCGATCAGCATCAGGGAGCTAGTTGTTTCTCTAAGGTAGATCTCAGATCGGGGTATCATCACCTTAGGGTCAGAGAGTGTGACATACCAAAAATAGCCTTCAGAACATGGTATGGTCACTATGAATTTGTGCTTATGTCTTTTGGACTAACTAATGCTCATGAAGCTTTTATGGACCTGATGAACAGGGTATTCAAGTTGTACCTGGATATGTTCGTCATTGTGTTCATAGATGACATCTTGGTGTACTCTAGAAATGAAGAGGATCATGCTAATCACCTGAGGATAGTGTTGCAGACTCTCAGAGACCGCCAGTTGTTCACTAAATTCAATAAGTGTGAATTCTGGTTGAAATCAGTCGCTTTCTTCGGTCATGGTCTCAGGTGAGGGTATTCAGGTAGATCCCCAAAAGATAGCAGTTGTAAAATATTGGCCAAGTCCCACTTCGCCAATAGATATTAGGAGTTTCTTATGTTTAGACGGTTATTTCCAACGGACTATAGAGGGGTCTTCTTCCATTACATCCCCTCTGGCTAAACTAACTTAGAGAAAAGGTGAATTTTTAGTGGTTAGACTCAAGTAAGAAGAGTTTCCAAGAGTTGAAGACTCGACTCACTATAGCTCCGGTTTTGACCTTGCTAGAAGGAGCAGATGGGTTTGTAGTTTATTGCGATGCTTCCCGAGTTGGCCTTGGTTGCGCTCTGATACAGTGGGGTAAGGTGATGGCTTATGCCTCCAGACAACTCAAGGTTCATGAGAAGAATTATCCGATTCATGATTTTGAATTGGCGGCAGTGGGGTTCGCTTTGAAAATATGGAGTCATTACCTTTATGGGGTTCACATGGATGTTTTCATCAACCACAAGAGCCTTCGGTACGTGTTCTGTCAGAAGGATTTAAACCTCCATCAAAGAAGGTGGCTAGAGTTATTGAAAGACTATGACATGAGTGTGCTATACCACCCAAGCAAAGACAATGTGGTGGCTGATGCCCTAAGCAGGATTTCCACGGGAAGGGTTACTCATGTTGAAGAGAGAAAAAAGGAACTAGTAAAAGATATCCACAGGTTAGCTTGATTGGGGGTGCAGTTTGTTGATTCAACTCGGGGTATAGTTGTAATCCAGAGTGCTCAGAATCCTCACTAGTAGTAGAAGTTAAGTCAAAGCAGTATGAAGACCTCATACTATTAAAACTGAAAGAAGCATATCTATGGAAGGAGGTGGAGGCTTTTTCCAAAAAGGGAGATGGTCTGCTTTGTTACCAGGGCATACTATGTGTTCCAGATGTAGATGACTTAAGACAGCGAATACTGGCAGAAGCACATAGCTCCAGGTATTCTATTCACCCTGGTGCCACTAAGATGTACTGTGATCTACGGGAAATCTACTGGTGGAATGACATGAAGAGGGACATTGCAGAATTTGTAGCTAAGTGTCCTAACTACTAGCAGGTTAAGGTTGAACATCAGAGACCCAGGGTATGACACAGAATATTAGCATACCCACATGGAAGTGGGAGGAGGTGAACATGGACTTCATTACAGGTCTACCTCGTACTCGTTGGCAACATGATTCGATTTAGGTGGTAAGAGACCGGATGACCAAGTTAGCACATTTCCTACCGGTTAAGACCATAGACTCAGCTAAAGATTATGATAGACTGTACATCTGGGAGTTCGTCAAACTGCATGGGGTCCCTTTGTCCATCATCTCAGAAAGAGGTACCTAATTCACCTCGCATTTCTGGAAATCATTTAAAAAAGGACTTGGTACTCAAGTCAAGCTTAGTACAACTTTTCACCATCCGATAGATGGACAAGCCGAGCGGACTATTCAAGCCTTGGGACATGTTGAGATATTTTGTGATTGACTTCAAAGGCAGTTGGGATGATCACCTACCTCTCATTGAGTTTGCGTACAATAATAACTACCATTCCAGTATTCAGATGCCCCCATTTGAGGCATTATATGGTAGAAGGTGTAGGTCTCCTATAGGGTGGTCTGAGGTTGGTGAAGCTACTTTGATAGGGTTAGATTCAGTCCATGAGGCTATGCAAAAAGTGGAGATTATCAAAGAAAGGTTAAAAAGAGTACAAAGCCGATAAAAATCATATGCAGTTGTGAGGAGAAGAGAACTAGAATTTACTGTAGATGATTGGGTTTATCTAAAGATTTAACATATGAAAGGGGTGGTGAGATTTGAGAAGAAAGAAAATCTTAGTTTGAGATATGTGGGACCCTACATGATTCTGAGGTGAATTGGCAATGTAGCCAATGAGTTACAATTACCTTCGGAGTTAGCATCTGTACACCCAGTCTTCCATGTGTCATTGTTGAAGAAGTGCACCGGTGATCCAACCTCAATTGTACCACTAGACAGTGTGGACGTAAAAGATAGTCTCTCTTACAAAGAAGTTCCAATTCAAATTTTAGACCGGCAGGTTCGTAGGCTAAGAAACAAGAACAAATCTACCAAAAAGATAAACCAAATGGAAAAATCTAGCAATGATGCAAAGATAGAAACTGAGGTATGTTTATTCATAACTATGAATAACTAAACTGCTATATTCCTTATAATCTTCTAAGTATTATCTGTTATTATCTTCTTGTTATATCGTTATGATGAAAGCTTGATTAAGTTTGCTATGTAAGTAGTTAGTAAGCTGAGAGTAAGTAAGCCCAGACTATGCCATCCTAAGGTGGAAACCGATGAGGCCAGGTGAGCCGTTTTAGGGGAGTACACAGAGTTGAGGCAATGTTAGGGTAACTGATTGAAGCTGAAAATGCATAGTAATGACCGAAAAAGACTATTCAAAATAACGTTGTAATAACTGGATAATTCAGAATAATGCCTAAGGAAGATTAGAGGGAATATTATGTTTAGAAAAATTCATAAAATGAGTTCAAACCTATCACATAGAAATCATAGATATGAGTTACTTGTCTTATGTATAATGAAATTATTGTTTCAGATATTAGAAGAGATAATAGAATTAGAAGAAACTATGAAGCTAATTAACCAAGATTGGACGGAAATGACTATAGAAGAAATCAGAAAATTATATGAAGCTAATTAACCAAGATTGGACGGAAATGACTATAGAAGAAATCAGAAAATTAGATAAAGATTTAGACTAAAAAATGATAAATTATGAATATATGGAATATTGGTTAGATACCACAGAAAGTATAAGGTTAACAAAGCTTTTATTACAAGATAATATAAAGGAATATATGAAAGATAGTAATCTGGAATACTTAGAATATGCATTTGAATGTATAAAAGAGTTACAAAAATTAGAACCATTAAAAATTGAATATTATAATAAAATGTTTAACCAATGATTAAAACACAGAATAAGTCAAAGAAAAGTAATATCTATAAAAAAGCTAAAAAACTAAAAAATCGGTTAAAAACATTATATCCCGAATATAAACTTTTAAGCTTAAATAAAACAAATAATGTCAAACTTGAATATTTAATAGATATAATTTCAGAAACAGAATATAAATATATAAAATATCTGAAAAAACTGAAATGAAAAATAACATTGATAATAACGAAGAATATAGGCAACAATTACTTAACAAAATAAATGAAATAACGGAGGAAATTGAATTTAGAAAAGAAAGGTTAAATTACAATATAGTTGCAGGAGTGTGCCATATATCAATAAAAAAACAAAGGAGAATAATATTTCATTTAGAGCTACAACTACAACACTTAGAATATAAATTACAACACGGATTAATATGAACAAAGAAGAATACACTGTAGAAGAAGAAAAATTTATGAGCCAGAAGGGAACAGAAATAAAAATTATACACTCAAACTTAGGAAGAAGATTTAAAAAGATAGGAGATCAATTATATTTGATGTTAGAAAAAGAATCGGCAACCTTAGAAGATAGCTTAACAGCTATGGTAAGAATTAATAAAGAAAACGAAGAAATAGATAGGAAAAAAGAAATAGAAAAAATTAAAAAACAAGCACAAATAGAAGTTCAGCAAATTAAAGAAGAAAAAAACACGAGAATCCAAGAGCTAGAAAAAGAACTAGAAAAACTTAAACAATTATATGAAGAAAAATTAAAAGCAAAAGAAAAACAACGTGAAGAATTAAGACTTACAGAAGAAATAGAAAATTTTAAAATATTATTAGAAGAATCAGGTGCAGTAGAAAATCAGCCTAAAATAGGAATAGACGTCATAAGTGAGCAAAATGATGAAGAAAACCTAGATCAATATTCAGAAACATCAGAAACTTATACTAATCTAATAGAAAAAGAAAATAACATAGAAATAAATGTAGAAGACATAGATGAAAAACCTAGTACATCAGGAACTAGAAGTCCAAGGAGACCAAATACTAGTCCAACCTATTATACTTACGAAAGGGAAAATAGAAGCAAAACATTATGGAATAAAAGATTAAATAAAAACTGGACACCTAGACAAAATATAGAACAATATAATTTCTTAGATTTAGATTGTGTTGCAGATACAAATAGAACAATTCAGCTATGGATAGGATATATTTCAAAACAGTTAATAGATAACAAAATACTAATAGCAGATGCCCCTGGATAAATAGAACGAACATTAATAGGAACAACAAAAATATGGCTACAAAATTTATCATCAGAAAGTTTGGAAACATTGAGAAATAATAAGAAAATTAATAATGAACCAGCAACAACATCTATAGATATATTAACCAAGTACGAAATGGCAATAAGAAATGAATTTAGTAGTATGACTACCGAAATAGAAGAACGGCAAAAAGATAAAGAACTAAACAGAAATCTAATAAACAAATTAAGTATATCTAAAATGAGTTATATGGATGAATATACATGCGCATTTAAAGAATATTATTATAAAGGATTATATACAAATGAAGAAAGCAGAGAAATAAGGAAATTATACTATACAAAATTACCAGAACCATTTAGTTCAAAAATAACTAAAGACTGGCAAGAATCAGGACTAATAGATACACTAGGATCTAGAATAAAATTTCTACAAAAATGGTTTACAGAATTATGCGAAAAACATAAGGAAGACATGAAAATGGAAAAAATACTGGTAAAAAACTTAGCATGTTGTACAACTAGAACAGCACCACAATTTGGTTGCACAAATAAATACAAATACAAGAAAAGAATTAAAAAATACAGACCATTTAGGACAAAATACAAGTATAAGAAACCAAGAAAAAGATATTATATAAAAAACTACAAACAAAAAAGACCTCACAGGGCTAAGAAAAATATATCAGAATGCAAATGCTACAACTGTGGCAAATTAGGACATTTAGCTAGAGACTGTAGAGTACCTAAAAATGTAAATAAAAAACAAATTTCAGAAGTAGAAATAATAATCGAAGATGAAAAATATAAACAAATAGATTATATAGACTATAATCTAAGCGATGAAGATAGTATATATGAATTAACAGAATACGAAAAAACAGATAATGAAAATGAGATAGATAATGAAAATGAGATAAATGAATACGAAACAGATAATGACTGAAACAGATGTAAGGATTATAAGTAAAGAAGAATATCAAGATAAAGAAAGCTCAGAACAAAAAATAATATTTGACAGCAATATGTTCGAACAAATAAAAGGAAAAGAATTAGATTTAAGTGTAGACAAAATTTTGGAAATACCTAAACTAAGAAATTTCTTTAAAATAAGACAAGAAGAATACTACGTGGTAAGCCAAAAAGAACATATAATAGACTGCAAATATACCCAAGGAAAAGCTAAAATACCTATCATAAATAAGAAGATAATAAACAAGGAAATCCAAGAAATAAAAGCTAAAAATCCAATAAATACGTACACCTAGGAGCAACAGAGATACTCATAAAAGCATGTTTTAGAGAAGGGATAGATACACCAATTGAACTATACTTGGCAGATGATAGAATTATTCACCCAATAGAAAAAAACATAATAAGTGCAGTTAGAGGAAATTTAATATACCAAAAATTTAAGTTTATTATAAGTGCTAACTACTCAGTAGCATTAGATGACAGAAATATCGATAAATCACTAGTACTATACTGGAAAATGTCAGGAATAGAACTGGCACCAGGTAGTAAAATATTTACAGCTAGATGCAAAAACGTATACGTATTAACTACTAAAACATAAGATAACAGCCAAAAATAAAATTCAAAGAATTAAAATAGAAAATCCTTTTGACAAAATAGTTAACGTTATTGATAATAACGATTATAGCTACAAAGATATGGATATTGAGGAAGATTTAGAAATAGTTAAAGAAAGGCTAAGCACATCAAAAAGAATAAATTATGATACACCATCATCATCTAGAAATAGCACTTCAAGAAGAATAGAATATGAAATACAACCCAAATTGCTAGAACAAAGAATGGATGAAATACAACCCTACCAATATTATATAACAGGAATATTAAATCAACGAAAATATTTAATAAAAATAGATACAGGACAAAACGAAAGCTATGTCACAAGAGAACTAATAAAAGAAGAAGAAATTACAAAAAATGAAAGTATAAATACAGAATTACCAGGAATATTGACAAACATGGAACACAGTACAGAACAAGAGTTAATTATTGGTGGAGTACCAATAAAAATAAAATTTAAAATATACCAAGGTAAAGACAATATAACATTAGGAATAAAATGGCTGGAAACAGTCAAACCATATAATATAGATGAAAGACAGCTAGTAATACACTATGAAAATAAAAAGATAATCATTAAAAGAACATTAATATGAAAGAATGACAAAAATCTACATACTAATGAAAATAATAGTGGAAGGATATTACAACAGATATTATACACCTATGGTAGATACAGGAGCAGGAGCAAATATGTGTAAACATAATTGCCTACCAGAAGATAAATGGGAAAAATTAAAAACACCACTTATTGTAACTGGATTCAATAATGAAGGAAGTATGATAACACATAAAACCAAAAATACAAAAATACAAATATGGGATAAAATACTAACAATTGAAGAAATGTACAGTTACGAATTTACTAATAGAGATATACTATTAGGAATGCCATTTTTAGAAAAACTATACCCACATACTATAACAAAAACACATTCGTGGTTCACTACCCCATGTAATAAAAAAGTAGGAGCAAAAAGAGTAAATAACAAAGTAAGAAAAAATACACCATGGATTAAAGGAAGTGAAAAAATTACTCAAAAGTTAGAAAACATAACAACTAACGACCAGAAAATTGAAATGATAATATTTACAATTGATAAAATGCAAATATTACAAGATAAGCTAAAATCATTATATAATGAAAACCCATTACAAGGATGGGAAAAACATAAAACAAAAATAAAAATCGAATTAGTAGATGAAAATAGCATAATAACACAAAAACCCCTAAGATACAATTTTGAAGACCAAAAAGAATTCCAAATGCATATAAAAGAATTATTAGAAAATAATTACATACGAGAAAGTAATAGTAAACATAATAGCCCGGCATTTATAGTAAATAAACATAATGAACAAAAAAGAAAGAAAAGCAGAATGGTAACAGATTATAGAAATCTAAATGCAAAAACTAAAACATATAATTACCCAATACCAAATAAAATCTTAAAAATAAGACAGGTACAAGGATATAATTATTTCAGTAAATTTGACTGTAAATCAGGATTCTACCACTTAAAACTAGAAGAAGAATCTAAACAACTAACAGCATTTACCGTACCCCAAGGATTTTACGAATGGAATGTATTACCCTTTGGATATAAGAATGCACCAGGTAGATATCAACACTTTATGGATAATTACTTCAACCAATTAGAAAACTGTATCGTATACATAGACGATATATTACTCTATTCAAGAACTAAAGATGAACATATAAGACTACTAGAGAAATTCATACATATAGTAGAAATATCAGGAATAAGCCTAAGTAAAGAAAAAGCCGAAATATTGAAAAACCAAATAGAATTCTTAGGAATACAAATAGACAGAAATGGAGTAAAAATGCAAACACATATAGTACAAAAAAAAATAAATTCTGAAGAATTACTAGATACTAAGAAAAAATTACAATCCTTTTTAGGATTAGTTAATCAAGTAAGAGAATATGTACCAAAACTAGCAGAAAATCTAAAACCATTACAACGAAAATTAAAAAAGGATATAGAATATCACTTCGATGAAAAAGACAAAAAGTACATAAAAACGATAAAAGAAATGTGTAAAGAACTACCAAAACTATATTTTCCGAATCAAAACAAAAAATTCACCTACATAGTAGAATCAGATTCTAGTAATCATAGCTATGGAGGAGTATTAAAATATAAATACGAAAATGAAAAAATAGAACACCACTGTAGATACCATTCAGGATCATACACAGAACCACAAATTAAATGGGAAATAAATAGAAAAGAACTGTTTGCATTATATAAATGTTTGCTTGCATTTGAACCATTTATTGTTTATAACAAATTTATTGTTAGAACAGATAACACACAAGTTAAATGGTGGATAACTAAAAAGGTACAAGATTCCGTAACAACAAAGGAAATAAGGAGATTGGTATTAAATATATAAAATTTTTCATTTACAATTGAGGTTATCAAAACTGAGAAAAATATAATTGCAGATTACATCTCAAGATATGGAAAAAGATGAAAATAAGATGGACCAAATACTCGGAATGCTAAGTACACTTTGCAAGAAAGTGGAAAAGCTAGAAGATGATATGGAGAAGCTAAAAAGCAAAGATAGCAGTCAGCAGCGTGACTTAAAAAACGCGGAAATGAAAACAGAAAGAATGGAAGAAGATAGCAGTCAGCAGCGTGACTTAAAAAACGCGAAACTATGCCAATCGGAAGGCACCAAACTTCCAGAGCTAAAAGTAGACGTTGGGAAACTCCTTAAAACCCAAGCTAACAACCCATCTATTTCTTCTGCAGGTACATCAGGACCTAAAGAAAGAAGAGACATTATCAGGAAACAACAGCTATTTGATAAGCAATTTACGATGAAAAATATACCTCCAACTCCACAAACAAATACATACAAAGAAAGCCTAAACCAAACCAGACAGACCTACAACCATATATCCAATACCTACATTCAGAATATCCACAAAATACAAACATACTTAAACAAAAATCCACGATCCATAACCACTAAAAACCCAGAAGAAGACTATGTCACCCAATATTTACAAGGATATAATAAGCTGATTGCACAGCCAAATACAAACTCCAACCTAGTCAGGACATGCTACAATTATGGATTGCTAAATACTGTATATACCAAGACAGGAGATGAGATAGCAACCATACCAGAACTACATAAAGCATTCATGACATATAAAAGAATAACTAAAGGAACATTTTTCTATATCAAAATATACGCAGCACCAGCAGAGATATTATTTAATGAAATAAAACCAATCATACAAGTAGTAAAAATAGGATTAACAAGGGAGATGATAATACCAGAGAAGATAGAACAACAAGAAGAAATAAGTTGTATAGATATACCAGATTTTTACGCAAATAAAAGAATTATTGGTTTAGCTACAATAATAAGTGAGCTGGCTAATAATTTCTTAAATGGGAATTCTATCTGGAGCTATTACTCAAGAGATCAAACTATGATTTATGCTAACTCCAGAGAACACAAAGAAGCAGATATGGAAGAGGTACGCCAATGGATACTTAGTCTGCTAAAGCCAGAGGAAATACCAACTACAAGAGCTATACGGAGAAACTACATTTCCCCAGCTCTTCTAACAAGATATTGCAAGACAGTAGGACAGAAATATCCAGACCACTATTGCACAAAGTGCCATGGTGAAGAGAATAGTCAGATACCAGATGTACAGCTAGAATAATGATCCAACGGCCGAGATAAGAATAAAACAATCAAACGGACAAAACAAGAAAAACAGCATACGCAGAAAAAGCTGAGATGAAAGAAGATAATGGTGTCGGCCATCAGATAAAAAGCAGAAGATAATGGTGTCGACCATCAGATAAAAAGCAGAAGATAATGTAAAGTTTTTTGTTTTGTAATGTAAAGATGTCGTCCATTATTTTGGACAGACAAAAGTTTTTTGTTTTTTGAAAAGTCTTAAAGTGTACAGTAATAGGGCGGCTACTTTAAACAAAAGTCGCAAAGTAGAATAGTGTTGTATCGGCCACAAAGTACTATTCATAAACAGTAGAGGTCGTTTATGAACAGTAAAGGCCAATTGTAAAGTTTGTAAATTTTGTTTATAAATACAAACGAGATGGAAGCCAAAGAGGGCAAGATCCGCCTTCCGCAATTCCCCATATTCACTCTCAATTATCAATTCCGCAACCTACCCCCAAATTGGTATCAAAGCTAGCTACAAAATCAAAACCAAAAAACAAATCTACCAAAAAGATAAACCAAATGGAAAAATCTAGCAATGATGCAAAGATACAAACTGAGGTATGTTTATTCATAACTATGAATAATTAAACTGCTATATTCCTTATAATCTTCTAAGTATTATCTGTTATTATCTTCTTGTTATATCGTTATGATGAAAGCTTGATTAAGTTTGCTATGTAAGTAGTTAGTAAGCTGAGAGTAAGTAAGCCCAGACTATGCCATCCTAAGGTGGAAACCGGTGAGGCCAGGTGAGCCGTTTTAGGGGAGTACACAGAGTTGAGGCAATGTTAGGGTAACTGATTGAAGCTGAAAATGCATAGTAATGACCGAAAAAGACTATTCAAAATAACGTTGTAATAACTGGATAATTCAGAATAATGCCTAAGGAAGATTAGAGGGAATATTATGTTTAGAAAAATTCATAAAATGAGTTCAAACCTATCACATAGAAATCATAGATATGAGTTACTTGTCTTATGTATAATGAAATTATTGTTTCAGATATTAGAAGAGATAATAGAATTAGAAGAAACTATGAAGCTAATTAACCAAGATTGGACGGAAATGACTATAGAAGAAATCAGAAAATTATATGAAGCTAATTAACCAAGATTGGACGGAAATGACTATAGAAGAAATCAGAAAATTAGATAAAGATTTAGACTAAAAAATGATAAATTATGAATATATGGAATATTGGTTAGATACCACAGAAAGTATAAGGTTAACAAAGCTTTTATTACAAGATAATATAAAGGAATATATGAAAGATAGTAATCTGGAATACTTAGAATATGCATTTGAATGTATAAAAGAGTTACAAAAATTAGAACCATTAAAAATTGAATATTATAATAAAATGTTTAACCAATGATTAAAACACAGAATAAGTCAAAGAAAAGTAATATCTATAAAAAAGCTAAAAAACTAAAAAATCGGTTAAAAACATTATATCCCGAATATAAACTTTTAAGCTTAAATAAAACAAATAATGTCAGACTTGAATATTTAATAGATATAATTTCAGAAACAGAATATAAATATATAAAATATCTGAAAAAACTGAAATGAAAAATAACATTGATAATAACGAAGAATATAGGCAACAATTACTTAACAAAATAAATGAAATAACGGAGGAAATTGAATTTAGAAAAGAAAGGTTAAATTACAATATAGTTGCAGGAGTGTGCCATATATCAATAAAAACACAAAGGAGAATAATATTTCATTTAGAGCTACAACTACAACACTTAGAATATAAATTACAACACGGATTAATATGAACAAAGAAGAATACACTGTAGAAGAAGAAAAATTTATGAGCCAGAAGGGAACAGAAATAAAAATTATACACTCAAACTTAGGAAGAAGATTTAAAAAGATAGGAGATCAATTATATTTGATGTTAGAAAAAGAATCGGCAACCTTAGAAGATAGCTTAACAGCTATGGTAAGAATTAATAAAGAAAACGAAGAAATAGATAGGAAAAAAGAAATAGAAAAAATTAAAAAACAAGCATAAATAGAAGTTCAGCAAATTAAAGAAGAAAAAGACACGAGAATCCAAGAGCTAGAAAAAGAACTAGAAAAACTTAAACAATTATATGAAGAAAAATTAAAAGCAAAAGAAAAACAACGTGAAGAATTAAGACTTACAGAAGAAATAGAAAAATTTAAAATATTATTAGAAGAATCAGGTGCAGTAGAAAATCAGCCTAAAATAGGAATAGACGACATAAGTGAGCAAAATGATGAAGAAAACCTAGATCAATATTCAGAAACATCAGAAACTTATACTAATCTAATAGAAAAAGAAAATAACATAGAAATAAATGTAGAAGACATAGATGAAAAACCTAGTACATCAGGAACTAGAAGTCCAAGGAGACCAAATACTAGTCCAACCTATTATACTTACGAAAGGGAAAATAGAAGCAAAACATTATGGAATAAAAGATTAAATAAAAACTGGACACCTAGACAAAATATAGAACAATATAATTTCTTAGATTTAGATTGTGTTGCAGATACAAATAAAACAATTCAGCTATGGATAGGATATATTTCAAAACAGTTAATAGATAACAAAATACTAATAGCAGATGCCCCTGGATACATAGAACGAACATTAATAGAAACAACAAAAATATGGCTACAAAATTTATCATCAGAAAGTTTGGAAACATTGAGAAATAATAAGAAAATTAATAATGAACCAGCAACAACATCTATAGATATATTAACCAAGTACGAAATGGCAATAAGAAATGAATTTAGTAGTATGACTACCGAAATAGAAGAACGGCAAAAAGATAAAGAACTAAACAGAAATCTAATAAACAAATTAAGTATATGTAAAATGAGTTATATGGATGAATATACATGTGCATTTAAAGAATATTATTATAAAGGATTATATACAAATGAAGAAAGCAGAGAAATAAGGAAATTATACTATACAAAATTACCAGAACCATTTAGTTCAAAAATAACTAAAGACTGGCAAGAATCATGACTAATAGATACACTAGGATCTAGAATAAAATTTCTACAAAACTGGTTTACAGAATTATGCGAAAAACATAAGGAAGACATGAAAATGGAAAAAATACTGGTAAAAAACTTAGCATGTTGTACAACTAGAACAGCACCACAATTTGGTTGCACAAATAAATACAAATACAAGAAAAGAATTAAAAAATACAGACCATTTAGGACAAAATACAAGTATAAGAAACCAAGAAAAAGATATTATATAAAAAACTACAAACAAAAAAGACCTCACAGGGCTAAGAAAAATATATCAGAATGCAAATGCTACAACTGTGGCAAATTAGGACATTTAGCTAGAGACTGTAGAGTACCTAAAAATGTAAATAAAAAACAAATTTCAGAAGTAGAAATAATAATCGAAGATGAAAAATATAAACAAATAGATTATATAGACTATAATCTAAGCGATGAAGATAGTATATCTGAATTAACAGAATACGAAAAAACAGATAATGAAAATGAGATAGATAATGAAAATGAGATAAATGAATATGAAACAGATAATGACTGAAACAGATGTAAGGATTATAAGTAAAGAAGAATATCAAGATAAAGAAAGCTCAGAACAAAAAATAATATTTGACAGCAATATGTTCGAACAAATAAAAGGAAAAGAATTAGATTTAAGTGTAGACAAAATTTTGGAAATACCTAAACTAAGAAATTTCTTTAAAATAAGACAAGAAGAATACTACGTGGTAAGCCAAAAAGAACATATAATAGACTGCAAATATACCCAAGGAAAAGCTAAAATACCTATCATAAATAAGAAGATAATAAACAAGGAAATCCAAGAAATAAAAGCTAAAAATCCAATAAAATACGTACACCTAGGAGCAACAGAGATACTCATAAAAGCATGTTTTAGAGAAGGGATAGATACACCAATTGAACTATACTTGGCAGATGATAGAATTATTCACCCAATAGAAAAAAACATAATAAGTGCAGTTAGAGGAAATTTAATATACCAAAAATTTAAGTTTATTATAAGTGCTAACTACTCAGTAGCATTAGATGACAGAAATATCGATAAATCACTAGTACTATACTGGAAAATGTCAGGAATAGAACTGGCACCAGGTAGTAAAATATTTACAGCTAGATGCAAAAACGTATACGTATTAACTACTAAAACATAAGATAACAGCCAAAAATAAAATTCAAAGAATTAAAATAGAAAATCCTTTTGACAAAATAGTTAACGTTATTGATAATAACGATTATAGCTACAAAGATATGGATATTGAGGAAGATTTAGAAATAGTTAAAGAAAGGCTAAGCACATCAAAAAGAATAAATTATGATACACCATCATCATCTAGAAATAGCACTTCAAGAAGAATAGAATATGAAATACAACCCAAATTGCTAGAACAAAGAATGGATGAAATACAACCCTACCAATATTATATAACAGGAATATTAAATCAACGAAAATATTTAATAAAAATAGATACAGGACAAAACGAAAGCTATGTCACAAGAGAACTAATAAAAGAAGAAGAAATTACAAAAAATGAAAGTATAAATACAGAATTACCAGGAATATTGACAAACATGGAACACAGTACAGAACAAGAGTTAATTATTGGTGGAGTACCAATAAAAATAAAATTTAAAATATACCAAGGTAAAGACAATATAACATTAGGAATAAAATGGCTGGAAACAGTCAAACCATATAATATAGATGAAAGACAGCTAGTAATACACTATGAAAATAAAAAGATAATCATTAAAAGAACATTAATATGAAAGAATGACAAAAATCTACATACTAATGAAAATAATAGTGGAAGGATATTACAACAGATATTATACACCTATGGTAGATACAGGAGCAGGAGCAAATATGTGTAAACATAATTGCCTACCAGAAGATAAATGGGAAAAATTAAAAACACCACTTATTGTAACTGGATTCAATAATGAAGGAAGTATGATAACACATAAAACCAAAAATACAAAAATACAAATATGGGATAAAATACTAACAATTGAAGAAATGTACAGTTACGAATTTACTAATAGAGATATACTATTAGGAATGCCATTTTTAGAAAAACTATACCCACATACTATAACAAAAACACATTCGTGGTTCACTACCCCATGTAATAAAAAAGTAGGAGCAAAAAGAGTAAATAACAAAGTAAGAAAAAATACACCATGGATTAAAGGAAGTGAAAAAATTACTCAAAAGTTAGAAAACATAACAACTAACGACCAGAAAATTGAAATGATAATATTTACAATTGATAAAATGCAAATATTACAAGATAAGCTAAAATCATTATATAATGAAAACCCATTACAAGGATGGGAAAAACATAAAATAAAAATAAAATTCGAATTAGTAGATGAAAATAGCATAATAACACAAAAACCCCTAAGATACAATTTTGAAGACCAAAAAGAATTCCAAATGCATATAAAAGAATTATTAGAAAATAATTACATACGAGAAAGTAATAGTAAACATAATAGCCCGGCATTTATAGTAAATAAACATAATGAACAAAAAAGAAAGAAAAGCAGAATGGTAATAGATTATAGAAATCTAAATGCAAAAACTAAAACATATAATTACCCAATACCAAATAAAATCTTAAAAATAAGACAGGTACAAGGATATAATTATTTCAGTAAATTTGACTGTAAATCAGGATTCTACCACTTAAAACTAGAAGAAGAATCTAAACAACTAACAGCATTTACCGTACCCCAAGGATTTTACGAATGGAATGTATTACCCTTTGGATATAAGAATGCACCAGGTAGATATCAACACTTTATGGATAATTACTTCAACCAATTAGAAAACTGTATCGTATACATAGACGATATATTACTCTATTCAAGAACTAAAGATGAACATATAAGACTACTAGAGAAATTCATACATATAGTAGAAATATCAGGAATAAGCCTAAGTAAAGAAAAAGCCGAAATATTGAAAAACCAAATAGAATTCTTAGGAATACAAATAGACAGAAATGGAGTAAAAATGCAAACACATATAGTACAAAAAATAATAAATTCTGAAGAATTACTAGATACTAAGAAAAAATTACAATCCTTTTTAGGATTAGTTAATCAAGTAAGGGAATATGTACCAAAACTAGCAGAAAATCTAAAACCATTACAACGAAAATTAAAAAAGGATATAGAATATCACTTCGATGAAAAAGACAAAAAGTACATAAAAAAGATAAAAGAAATGTGTAAAGAACTACCAAAACTATATTTTCCGAATGAAAACAAAAAATTCACCTACATAGTAGAATCAGATTCTAGTAATCATAGCTATGGAGGAGTATTAAAATATAAATACGAAAATGAAAAAATAGAACACCACTGTAGATACCATTCAGGATCATACACAGAACCACAAATTAAATGGGAAATAAATAGAAAAGAACTGTTTGCATTATATAAATGTTTGCTTGCATTTGAACCATATATTGTTTATAACAAATTTATTGTTAGAACAGATAACACACAAGTTAAATGGTGGATAACTAAAAAGGTACAAGATTCCGTAACAACAAAGGAAATAAGGAGATTGGTATTAAATATATTAAAATTTTCATTTACAATTGAGGTTATCAAAACTGAGAAAAATATAATTGCAGATTACATCTCAAGATATGGAAAAAGATGAAAATAAGATGGACCAAATACTCGGAATGCTAAGTACACTTTGCAAGAAAGTGGAAAAGCTAGAAGATGATATGGAGAAGCTAAAAAGCAAAGATAGCAGTCAGCAGCGTGACTTAAAAAAACGCGGAAATGAAAACAGAAAGAATGGAAGAAGATAGCAGTCAGCAGCGTGACTTAAAAAACGCGAAACTATGCCAATCGGAAGGCACCAAACTTCCAGAGCTAAAAGGAGACGTTGGGAAACTCCTTAAAACCCAAGATAACAACCCATCTACTTCTTCTGCAGGTACATCAGGACCTAAAGAAAGAAGAGACATTATCAGGAAACAACAGCTATTTGATAAGCAATTTACGATGAAAAATATACCTCCAACTCCACAAACAAATACATACAAAGAAAGCCTAAACCAAACCAGACAGACCTACAACCATATATCCAATACCTACATTCAGAATATCCACAAAATACAAACATACTTAAACAAAAATCCACGATCCATAACCACTAAAAACCCAGAAGAAGACTATGTCACCCAATATTTACAAGGATATAATAAGCTGATTGCACAGCCAAATACAAACTCCAACCTAGTCAGGACATGCTACAATTATGGATTGCTAAATACTGTATATACCAAGACAGGAGATGAGATAGCAACCATACCAGAACTACATAAAGCATTCATGACATATAAAAGAATAACTAAAGGAACATTTTTCTATATCAAAATATACGCAGCACCAGCAGAGATATTATTTAATGAAATAAAACCAATCATACAAGTAGTAAAAATAGGATTAACAAGGGAGATGATAATACCAGAGAAGATAGAACAGCAAGAAGAAATAAGTTGTACAGATATACCAGATTTTTACGCAAATAAAAGAATTATTGGTTTAGCTACAATAATAAGTGAGCTGGCTAATAATTTCTTAAATGGGAATTCTATCTGGAGCTATTACTCAAGAGATCAAACTATGATTTATGCTAACTCCAGAGAACACAAAGAAGCAGATATGGAAGAGGTACGCTAATGGATACTTAGTCTGCTAAAGCAAGAGGAAATACCAACTACAAGAGCTATACGGAGAAACTACATTTCCCCAGTTCTTCTAACAAGATATTGCAAGACAGTAGGACAGAAATATCCAGACCACTATTGCACAAAGTGTCATGGTGAAGAGAATAGTCAGATACCAGATGTACAGCTAGAATAATGATCCAACGGCCGAGATAAGAATAAAACAATCAAACGGCCAAAACAAGAAAAACAACATACGCAGAAAAAGCTGAGATGAAAGAAGATAATGGTGTCGGCCATCAGATAAAAAGCAGAAGATAATGTAAAGTTTTTTGTTTTGTAATGTATCTGATGGCCGACACCATTATCTTCTTTCATCTCAGCTTTTTCTGCGTATGTTGTTTTTCTTGTTTTGGCCGTTTGATTGTTTTATTCTTATCTCGGCCGTTGGATCATTATTCTAGCTGTACATCTGGTATCTGACTATTCTCTTCACCATGAAACTTTGTGCAATAGTGGTCTGGATATTTCTGTCCTACTGTCTTGCAATATCTTGTTAGAAGAGCTGGGGAAATGTAGTTTCTCCGTATAGCTCTTGTAGTTGGTATTTCCTCTGGCTTTAGCAGACTAAGTATCCATTGGCGTACCTCTTCCATATCTGCTTCTTTGTGTTCTTTGGAGTTAGCATAAATCATAGTTTGATCTCTTGAGTAATAGCTCCAGATAGAATTCCCATTTAAGAAATTATTAGCCGGCTCACTTATTATTGTAGCTAAACCAATAATTCTTTTATTTGCGTAAAAATCTGATATATCTGTACAACTTATTTCTTCTTGCTGTTTTATCTTCTCTGGTATTATCATCTCCCTTGTTAATCCTATTTTTACTACTTGTATGATTGGTTTTATTTCATTAAATAATATCTCTGCTGGTGCTGCGTATATTTTGATATAGAAAAATGTTCCTTTAGTTATTCTTTTATATGTCATGAATGCTTTATGTAGTTCTGGTATGGTTGCTATCTCATCTCCTGTCTTGGTATATACAGTATTTAGCAATCCATAATTATAGCATGTCCTGACTAGGTTGGAGTTTGTATTTGGCTGTGCAATCAGCTTATTATATCCTTGTAAATATTGGGTGACATAGTCTTCTTCTGGGTTTTTAGTGGTTATGGATCGTGGATTTTTGTTTAAGTATGTTTGTATTTTGTGGATATTCTGAATGTAGGTATTGGATATATGGTTGTAGGTCTGTCTGGTTTGGTTTAGGCTTTCTTTGTATGTATTTGTTTGTGGAGTTGGAGGTATATTTTTCATCGTAAATTGCTTATCAAATAGCTGTTGTTTCCTGATAATGTCTCTTCTTTCTTTAGGTCCTGATGTACCTGCAGAAGAAGTAGATGGGTTGTTAGCTTGGGTTTTAAGGAGTTTCCCAACGTCTCCTTTTAGCTCTGGAAGTTTGGTGCCTTCCGATTGGCATAGTTTCGCGTTTTTTAAGTCACGCTGCTGACTGCTATCTTCTTCCATTCTTTCTGTTTTCATTTCCGCGTTTTTTAAGTCACGCTGCTGACTGCTATCTTTGCTTTTTAGCTTCTCCATATCATCTTCTAGCTTTTCCACTTTCTTGCAAAGTGTACTTAGCATTCCGAGTATTTGGTCCATCTTATTTTCATCTTTTTCCATATCTTGAGATGTAATCTGCAATTATATTTTTCTCAGTTTTGATAACCTCAATTGTAAATGAAAAATTTAATATATTTAATACCAATCTCCTTATTTCCTTTGTTGTTACGGAATCTTGTACCTTTTTAGTTATCCACCATTTAACTTGTGTGTTATCTGTTCTAACAATAAATTTGTTATAAACAATATATGGTTCAAATGCAAGCAAACATTTATATAATGCAAACAGTTCTTTTCTATTTATTTCCCATTTAATTTGTGGTTCTGTGTATGATCCTGAATGGTATCTACAGTGGTGTTCTATTTTTTCATTTTCGTATTTATATTTTAATACTCCTCCATAGCTATGATTACTAGAATCTGATTCTACTATGTAGGTGAATTTTTTGTTTTCATTCGGAAAATATAGTTTTGGTAGTTCTTTACACATTTCTTTTATCTTTTTTATGTACTTTTTGTCTTTTTCATCGAAGTGATATTCTATATCCTTTTTTAATTTTCGTTGTAATGGTTTTAGATTTTCTGCTAGTTTTGGTACATATTCCCTTACTTGATTAACTAATCCTAAAAAGGATTGTAATTTTTTCTTAGTATCTAGTAATTCTTCAGAATTTATTATTTTTTGTACTATATGTGTTTGCATTTTTACTCCATTTCTGTCTATTTGTATTCCTAAGAATTCTATTTGGTTTTTCAATATTTCGGCTTTTTCTTTACTTAGGCTTATTCCTGATATTTCTACTATATGTATGAATTTCTCTAGTAGTCTTATATGTTCATCTTTAGTTCTTGAATAGAGTAATATATCGTCTATGTATACGATACAGTTTTCTAATTGGTTGAAGTAATTATCCATAAAGTGTTGATATCTACCTGGTGCATTCTTATATCCAAAGGGTAATACATTCCATTCGTAAAATCCTTGGGGTACGGTAAATGCTGTTAGTTGTTTAGATTCTTCTTCTAGTTTTAAGTGGTAGAATCCTGATTTACAGTCAAATTTACTGAAATAATTATATCCTTGTACCTGTCTTATTTTTAAGATTTTATTTGGTATTGGGTAATTATATGTTTTAGTTTTTGCATTTAGATTTCTATAATCTATTACCATTCTGCTTTTCTTTCTTTTTTGTTCATTATGTTTATTTACTATAAATGCCGGGCTATTATGTTTACTATTACTTTCTCGTATGTAATTATTTTCTAATAATTCTTTTATATGCATTTGGAATTCTTTTTGGTCTTCAAAATTGTATCTTAGGGGTTTTTGTGTTATTATGCTATTTTCATCTACTAATTCGATTTTTATTTTTATTTTATGTTTTTCCCATCCTTGTAATGGGTTTTCATTATATAATGATTTTAGCTTATCTTGTAATATTTGCATTTTATCAATTGTAAATATTATCATTTCAATTTTCTGGTCGTTAGTTGTTATGTTTTCGAACTTTTGAGTAATTTTTTCGCTTCCTTTAATCCATGGTGTATTTTTTCTTACTTTGTTATTTACTCTTTTTGCTCCTACTTTTTTATTACATGGGGTAGTGAACCACCAATGTGTTTTTGTTATAGTATGTGGGTATAGTTTTTCTAAAAATGGCATTCCTAATAGTATATCTCTATTAGTAAATTCGTAACTGTACATTTCTTCAATTGTTAGTATTTTATCCCATATTTGTATTTTTGTATTTTTGGTTTTATGTGTTATCATACTTCCTTCATTATTGAATCCAGTTACAATATGTGGTGTTTTTAATTTTTCCCATTTATCTTCTGGTAGGCAATTATGTTTACACATATTTGCTCCTGCTCCTGTATCTACCATAGGTGTATAATATCTGTTGTAATATCCTTCCACTATTATTTTCATTAGTATGTAGATTTTTGTCATTCTTTCATATTAATGTTCTTTTAATGATTATCTTTTTATTTTCATAGTGTATTACTAGCTGTCTTTCATCTATATTATATGGTTTGACTGTTTCCAGCCATTTTATTCCTAATGTTATATTGTCTTTACCTTGGTATATTTTAAATTTTATTTTTATTGGTACTCCACCAATAATTAACTCTTGTTCTGTACTGTGTTCCATGTTTGTCAATATTCCTGGTAATTCTGTATTTATACTTTCATTTTTTGTAATTTCTTCTTCTTTTATTAGTTCTCTTGTGACATAGCTTTCGTTTTGTCCTGTATCTATTTTTATTAAATATTTTCGTTGATTTAATATTCCTGTTATATAATATTGGTAGGGTTGTATTTCATCCATTCTTTTTTCTAGCAATTTGGGTTGTATTTCATATTCTATTCTTCTTGAAGTGCTATTTCTAGATGATGATGGTGTATCATAATTTATTCTTTTTGATGTGCTTAGCCTTTCTTTAACTATTTCTAAATCTTCCTCAATATCCATATCTTTGTAGCTATAATCGTTATTATCAATAACGTTAACTATTTTGTCAAAAGGATTTTCTATTTTAATTCTTTGAATTTTATTTTTGGCTGTTATCTTATGTTTTGTAGTTAATACGTATAAGTTTTTGCATCTAGCTGTAAATATTTTACTACCTGGTGCCAGTTCTATTCCTGACATTTTCCAGTATAGTACTAGTGATTTATCGATATTTCTGTCATCTAATGCTACTGAGTAGTTAGCACTTATAATAAACTTAAATTTTTGGTATATTAAATTTCCTCTAACTGCACTTATTATGCTTTTTTCTATTGGGTGAATAATTCTATCATCTGCCAAGTATAGTTCAATTGGTGTATCTATCCCTTCTCTAAAACATGCTTTTATGAGTATCTCTGTTGCTCCTAGGTGTACGTATTTTATTGGATTTTTAGATTTTATTTCTTGGATTTCCTTGTTTATTATCTTCTTATTTATGATAGGTATTTTAGCTTTTCCTTGGGTATATTTGCAGTCTATTATATGTTCTTTTTGGCTTACCACGTAGTATTCTTCTTGTCTTATTTTAAAGAAATTTCTTAGTTTAGGTATTTCCAAAATTTTGTCTACACTTAAATCTAATTCTTTTCCTTTTATTTGTTCGAACATATTGCTGTCAAATATTATTTTTTGTTCTGAGCTTTCTTTATCTTGATATTCTTCTTTACTTATAATCCTTACATCTGTTTCAGTCATTATCTGTTTCGTATTCATTTATCTCATTTTCATTATCTATCTCATTTTCATTATCTGTTTTTTCGTATTCTGTTAATTCATATATACTATCTTCATCGCTTAGATTATAGTCTATATAATCTATTTGTTTATATTTTTCATCTTCGATTATTATTTCTACTTCTGAAATTTGTTTCTTATTTACATTTTTAGGTACTCTACAGTCTCTAGCTAAATGTCCTAATTTGCCACAGTTGTAGCATTTGCATTCTGATATATTTTTCTTAGCCCTTTGAGGTCTTTTTTGTTTGTAGTTTTTTATATAATATCTTTTTCTTGGTTTCTTATACTTGTATTTTTTCCTAAATGGTCTGTATTTTTTAATTCTTTTCTTGTATTTGTATTTATTTGTGCAACCAAATTGTGGTGCTGTTCTAGTTGTACAACATGCTAAGTTTTTTACCAGTATTTTTTCCATTTTCATGTCTTCCTTATGTTTTTCGCATAATTCTGTAAACCAGTTTTGTAGAAATTTTATTCTAGATCCTAGTGTATCTATTAGTCATGATTCTTGCCAGTCTTTAGTTATTTTTGAACTAAATGGTTCTGGTAATTTTGTATAGTATAATTTCCTTATTTCTCTGCTTTCTTCATTTGTATATAATCCTTTATAATAATATTCTTTAAATGCACATGTATATTCATCCATATAACTCATTTTACATATACTTAATTTGTTTATTAGATTTCTGTTTAGTTCTTTATCTTTTTGCCGTTCTTCTATTTCGGTAGTCATACTACTAAATTCATTTCTTATTGCCATTTCGTACTTGGTTAATATATCTATAGATGTTGTTGCTGGTTCATTATTAATTTTCTTATTATTTCTCAATGTTTCCAAACTTTCTGATGATAAATTTTGTAGCCATATTTTTGTTGTTTCTATTAATGTTCGTTCTATGTATCCAGGGGCATCTGCTATTAGTATTTTGTTATCTATTAACTGTTTTGAAATATATCCTATCCATAGCTGAATTGTTTTATTTGTATCTGCAACACAATCTAAATCTAAGAAATTATATTGTTCTATATTTTGTCTAGGTGTCCAGTTTTTATTTAATCTTTTATTCCATAATGTTTTGCTTCTATTTTCCCTTTCGTAAGTATAATAGGTTGGACTAGTATTTGGTCTCCTTGGACTTCTAGTTCCTGATGTACTAGGTTTTTCATCTATGTCTTCTACATTTATTTCTATGTTATTTTCTTTTTCTATTAGATTAGTATAAGTTTCTGATGTTTCTGAATATTGATCTAGGTTTTCTTCATCATTTTGCTCACTTATGTCGTCTATTCCTATTTTAGGCTGATTTTCTACTGCACCTGATTCTTCTAATAATATTTTAAATTTTTCTATTTCTTCTGTAAGTCTTAATTCTTCACGTTGTTTTTCTTTTGCTTTTAATTTTTCTTCATATAATTGTTTAAGTTTTTCTAGTTCTTTTTCTAGCTCTTGGATTCTCGTGTCTTTTTCTTCTTTAATTTGCTGAACTTCTATTTGTGCTTGTTTTTTAATTTTTTCTATTTCTTTTTTCCTATCTATTTCTTCGTTTTCTTTATTAATTCTTACCATAGCTGTTAAGCTATCTTCTAAGGTTGCCGATTCTTTTTCTAACATCAAATATAATTGATCTCCTATCTTTTTAAATCTTCTTCCTAAGTTTGAGTGTATAATTTTTATTTCTGTTCCCTTCTGGCTCATAAATTTTTCTTCTTCTACAGTGTATTCTTCTTTGTTCATATTAATCCGTGTTGTAATTTATATTCTAAGTGTTGTAGTTGTAGCTCTAAATGAAATATTATTCTCCTTTGTGTTTTTATTGATATATGGCACACTCCTGCAACTATATTGTAATTTAACCTTTCTTTTCTAAATTCAATTTCCTCCGTTATTTCATTTATTTTGTTAAGTAATTGTTGCCTATATTCTTCGTTATTATCAATGTTATTTTTCATTTAAGCTTTTTCAGATATTTTATATATTTATATTCTGTTTCTGAAATTATATCTATTAAATATTCAAGTCTGACATTATTTGTTTTATTTAAGCTTAAAAGTTTATATTCGGGATATAATGTTTTTAACCGATTTTTTAGTTTTTTAGCTTTTTTATAGATATTACTTTTCTTTGACTTATTCTGTGTTTTAATCATTGGTTAAACATTTTATTATAATATTCAATTTTTAATGGTTCTAATTTTTGTAACTCTTTTATACATTCAAATGCATATTCTAAGTATTCCAGATTACTATCTTTCATATATTCCTTTATATTATCTTGTAATAAAAGCTTTGTTAACCTTATACTTTCTGTGGTATCTAACCAATATTCCATATATTCATAATTTATCATTTTTTAGTCTAAATCTTTATCTAATTTTCTGATTTCTTCTATAGTCATTTCCGTCCAATCTTGGTTAATTAGCTTCATATAATTTTCTGATTTCTTCTATAGTCATTTCCGTCCAATCTTGGTTAATTAGCTTCATAGTTTCTTCTAATTCTATTATCTCTTCTAATATCTGAAACAATAATTTCATTATACATAAGACAAGTAACTCATATCTATGATTTCTATGTGATAGGTTTGAACTCATTTTATGAATTTTTCTAAACATAATATTCCCTCTAATCTTCCTTAGGCATTATTCTGAATTATCCAGTTATTACAACGTTATTTTGAATAGTCTTTTTCGGTCATTACTATGCATTTTCAGCTTCAATCAGTTACCCTAACATTGCCTCAACTCTGTGTACTCCCCTAAAACGGCTCACCTGGCCTCACCGGTTTCCACCTTAGGATGGCATAGTCTGGGCTTACTTACTCTCAGCTTACTAACTACTTACATAGCAAACTTAATCAAGCTTTCATCATAACGATATAACAAGAAGATAATAACAGATAATACTTAGAAGATTATAAGGAATATAGCAGTTTAGTTATTCATAGTTATGAATAAACATACCTCAGTTTGTATCTTTGCATCATTGCTAGATTTTTCCATTTGGTTTATCTTTTTGGTAGATTTGTTTTTTGGTTTTGATTTTGTAGCTAGCTTTGATACCAATTTGGGGGTAGGTTGCGGAATTGATAATTGAGAGTGAATATGGGGAATTGCTGAAGGCAGATCTTGCCCTCTTTGGCTTCCGAGGAATCAGTTAGTTGAAGGAGCCATATGGGAAGAAGAATCAGACATCATGGCCAAGTATCCTCATTTGTTTCCTTCCAACTGAACATCAATGTCAGGTATTAAATTTTCCCCAGTACTTCATTTAGTTCAACACCTCTCAGTCCTTTCAGTGATTAAATTTGCATCCCAGTTGCATAAGTTTGTTAGCATGTTTCCTCAGTTCAGAGTCAGTCACTCCCTCAGTAATCAGTTCATAGTGGCAAGTCTTGGGATTGCAGCTCTTTCCCTATCCTACCAGTTTAATTAGTCTCCATTCAAGGATGAATGTCCTCAAGGGGGAGATATTGTAACACACTATAACTTCCTAAGACTATCTTGGAAATTTAAAAGTTGATTCTTTAGGAAACTAGTAAAATTTCCTTAGTATGAGCAATAGTATGACCCGTACAATCAAGGTACGAGTCATTCCATGACTCGTGACTGAGGGGATGGTGAAGATCAGGAAATAAGGTTGGAGGAACCAAGACTTGATGTTACAGATCTTACAATGGAGGTATGAATAGTATACTTCATGTAAAAGTATATCAATTTTGTTAGGGAAAATCCTAAGTAACCACGAGAAAAGGTACGACTAATGGATGAGGGTACGACTCATGGGATGAGTTGTGAGAGAGATCAGATGCAGACTCAGGTTTTAGTTACAAGTAGTAATACCAATCATAGGATGCAGGTACGAGTTGTAGAAGGCTTTCGTGGAACACTTCAGAGGGATTGGGTGGAGCAGAGTCCCTGACCAAGACTCGTGGTACAAACCGTAGGATCATGGTACGACTTGTAGGTTGAGTCGTATCACCTGTCGGGCAGAAATTTCATTAAGTGCTTCAGGGGAATTTCGTAAAACCCTATCGACTTAACTTCTAAACAACATCATATAAGATGTTTTCAGGAGGGATTTTAGAGGGGTAGTCGGTCCTCTCCCTCATTATTTTCCAAAAATCAGATAGCAAAGATACGAAGAGCTTGGACAGTTCTCTCAGAGCTGAAGCTAGGGCTTTCAATTTTTCTTCTTAGATTCTCCAAGTTCTTCTCATGAAATTCTACTCCAGGTATGTGGGAATTCAACAAGAGAACTGTTCTCCCCTTGTGCCCCAAAACTCCTATGAGATTCTTATCAGTTCTAGCCCTGAAGTTCAAAGCTAGGGTTCGTTTATTATTAAATTATGGATTTCCTTCTTGTTATAATCTTCACGAGTATTGAAGGCTATTGTTATCTATACTTGCGATTATTATGTCCTTACATGAAATTATAAAATTTTAGCCCTAGTTCTCTAAATACTGTGAAATGAGTATTTCAACATATTCTAAATACAAGTGTTGGTTGACTCTGTAAATTCTTACAATCACCATGTTTTGACTTTCATGTGAATTATCAGTCAGTTTAAATGTTAATTCAATCTCTATGGAAAGTTAGCCTTTTCAGTATTTTCAGTAATGCCAGCTGATCAGTTTGTCTATAGATAGTTCTTGAGTGGTTTAGTAAAATTCCTTAGTATCAGTTA
The DNA here is from genome assembly GCA_035772735.1 of Datura wrightii. Classification (NCBI taxonomy): domain Eukaryota; kingdom Viridiplantae; phylum Streptophyta; class Magnoliopsida; order Solanales; family Solanaceae; genus Datura; species Datura wrightii. The sequence goes on along the minus strand of JASDFA010000018.1, from coordinate 84,265,840 downwards.
TCATGTTGTTATTTAGACAGTTATGATACTTTCAGACAACACAGTTGTGGCCAGTCTTGCAACACTAGTTTCCAATTATTAGGTCCTTTAGACTCTCAGGGTACTTCTTGATAGGTATCCGTGACTTAGTCTAGGACATCAGTTTCGAGCTATCAGCGTAGTAGTCACAGTTAGGATTTTTAGTAGGAGTAGGACTTAATACCGAGCAGGCCAGTGTTCAATGTACCCAGGTTCCCAAAACTATGTTCCGATCGTAGGTTTAGCCCGAATGGGCATCAGACAGTGATCACCTAGTTCAGCTACTATGCCCTGGCAAGGTATAGTGGGCCTTCTCCGTTGGGGGGTGTACATCAAACTCCATATTTATCTCATGTGGTTATATGTCGGTTAAAGTTTCTCCCATAGTATAGCACCGTACCTTTTTTCAGTATAGTTCAGTCTCAGTTTAGATCAGTTCAGTTATTCAAATTTCAGGACATGTGTATGATCATCAGTCAGTGCCTATACTCAGATTATTACAGTTATATTACAGTACTTATCAGTTTATAGTTTATCATTTCATGTTAGCTCAGCTCTTTTATATATTCTAACTGTTTTATTTACCTCTTTTATACTTAGTACATTCAAAGTACTAATGCATATTTTCCATGCTGTATCATATTTTGATATCGGTACAGGTACCCAGACTCAGCATCGTCAGCAGTTCTCTTATGATTATTCAACATCATTAGTCATTGGTGAGTCCTCACATCCAAGGACAAGGCTTTCCTCCATTTCAGTTTCTTTATCAGTATTACTCAGAGTTAGCTGGGGGCTTGTCCCAACAACTCGTTAGATCTTAGATGGCTTTAGACACAGTATTGTTATGTATTTTTTGCGCCTGTCGAATAAATTTCAGTATCTTATCAGATATTTGTTTTTATCAAAAAGTAGTTTATTATGTTATTTTTTTGATTTTGCTATATTGATTTAGTATGCCAATGTAACGTTTAGCCATGGGTTAGCTTGGGGTCACTTGTGGCACCATGTATCATGTCGCGTCCATGGTGTAGACTCATATCGTGACACCCAACAACCATTTCAATTACTCCAACAACTCACCCATCCCAGCAAGGGAGCATCAGCTAGTGTAGGTGGCGATCAATGCCAAAATTGCTTCAATGCCCTTTCTTCATGCCAGGAGCAGGAGAGATCACCAAATGCAGTCACGGTTTTGAGTATTCCATCTTGATGTTCATGCATTTCCATGCCTAGGGGCCACATTATCCTTCATGACTCCCTATGTGGTTATCAATTTCAGTGCCAGTCCTAAAATCCTATCAGAACCCTTCTCAGTCTCTACTCCAGTCAGTGAGTCAATTATAGCTCGATGGGTGAACCTTACTCAACTTAGTGGAGTTAGATATGAAGAATTTTGATGTTATTTTTGATATGGATTGGTTGTATGGTTGTTATGCTTCAGTTAATTGTAGAACCCGGTTAGTAGTGTTTCAATTTCCGGGTGAGCCAGTCCTAGATTGGAAAGATAGTTCAGCTGTGCTTTTAGGTCATTTTGTGTCCTACCTTAAGGCTAGGAAGATGATCTCCATGGGTTATGTATATCAATTTGTTCGAGTTACGAATTCTACGTCCAAAACCCCGACTCTTCAATCAGTCCTGGTTATATGTGAGTATCTAGAGGTATTCCTTAACGATCTACTAGGAGCCCCTCCCAAGAAGGAGATTGACTTTGGTATTGACCTTCTCCTGAATATGCAGCCCATATCTATTTCTCCTTACAGAATGGTTCCAATCGAGATGAAGGAGCAGTTGAAATATCTCTTGGATAAGGGTTTGATCAGGCCTAGTAAGTCCCCATTGGGTGCTCCAGTCCTCTTTGGTCGGAAGAAAGATGTTTCTCTAAGGATGTGAATCAATTATTATTAGTTGAACAAAGTCACAATCAAGAATAAGTGTCCCCTCCCCAAGATTGATGACTTTTTTGACCAGCTTCAGGGTGCGATGTGCTTTTCGAAGATAGACCTCAGATCCAGCTACTACCAACTCAGGGCGAGGAAGAGTGACATTCTGAAGACGTCCTTCAGGACTCAGTATGGTCAAGATGAGTTTGTAGTCATGTCTTTAAGAACAATGAATGCCACTGTAGCTTTTGTGGATTTAATGAACAGTGTGATCAAGAAGTACTAGGATATGTTCGTCATTGTCTTCATAGACGACATCCTTGTATATTCTCGGAGCGAGGAAAAGTATGCTGCTCACTTGAGGATTGTGTTGCAGACTCTTAAGGACAGTTAGCTATTTGCTAAGTTTAGAAAGTGTGAGTTTTGGCTACAGTCGGTAGCATTTATTATCCATGTGATGTCTAGTCAGGGTGTTTAGGTAGACTCTCCGAAGATAGAGGTGGTGAAAAACTAGCCTAGACCTATCAGCCTTACTGACATTAGGAGCTTTTTGGGCTTAGCTGGACACTATTAGAGGTTCATAGAGGGGTTTTCATCTTGTGTTGCACCATTTACTAAGTTGATAGAAGAAAACCAAATTTCAACTGTCTGATGTTTTGTGAGAAAAGATTTCAAGAGCTAAAGACTTGACATCAGCTCCAGTATAGACCCTACCAGAGGGCATGAATAGATATGTGGTGTATTGTGATGCTTCTAGGATTGGCCTTGGATGTGTGTTGATGTAGCTAGAGAAAGTGATTTCTTATGCCTCAAGACAGCTTAAGACCCACGAGAAGAATTAACCGACTTATGACCTTGAGCTAGTAGCGGTAGTATTTTTCTTGAAGATTTGGAGGCACTACTTGTATGTAGTGCATATGGATGTGTTCATGCATCACAAGAGCCTTTAGTATGTGTTTACTCAGAAGGACTTGAATTTGCAGCAAACGAGATGGCTTGAGCTTCTCAAAGAATATGACATCAGTGTCCTTTACCACCCGAGCAAGGCCAATATAGTGGCTGACACTCTTAGTAGGTTGTCTATGGAGAGTGTGCCCCATGTAGATGATGGGAGGAAAGAATTGGTGAAATGTGTCCATAGCCTTGCTTGCTTGGGGGTTTTCCTTATCGATTCAGCGAATGGCGAAGTAATCATGCAAAATGATGTAGAGTCTTCTTTGATGTTGGAAGTCAAGGCAAGATGAAGTTGAAGGAAGTGATATGGAAGCAGAAGGTGGAAGTCTTCTCCCAAGGGGGAGATGGTGTACTCCAATATCAGGTCCGACTATGCGTTTCAGAGGTTGGTGACTTCAAGGAGCGGATGATGAGAGAGACTCATCGCTCTAGATATTCTATCCATCTAGGTGTCACCAAGATGTACCGTGAATTATGAAAAGTCTATTAGTGGAATGGCATGAAAAAGAACATTGTAGAGTTTGTGGCTAAGTGTTTGAATTGCCAATAGGTGAAGGTTGAGCATCAGAGGCTAGAAGGTATGCTTTAGGATATCATGTAACGACTTAAGCTGGGACCCCGAACCGAGACACGGGACCTAGAACCACGATTGATCCAAGTCAATCCATGACATGAACATAACAACTAAAGAGCATACATCAATGCATGAATTGATAACTTAAACATGAACAAGCAGAAGTCTGAATAACATAACAATCATAAATGGAGTCAATACTCGATAAAGCTAAAAGTCTATATAATGTCTGATAAGCATCTAATCTATTTAAGCTGATATGAAAAAACCCTCAACTAGCTCGCAAAAGTTTGAGAATGAAATAGCATAATCAAACAACTAAACTGAATGTCCTCAGAAGATGAGGACTCATCAACAACGAGAACTAAGTTGGACTGTAGAGGAGCTGGACTAACAGCCAAACTGAGTCTGATCACTTGGACCTATATTATAAAATGACACAACATAGATTATGCAATATGTATTTTGAATATACTGAGTATGTAAGGTAAGTATAATATGCTAAGTAAATGTTAACTAAAATCATGCATATCAATATAAATCATTAGATCATGAGAGTAAGGACTGCATGCTGAAAACTGTATCTGAGACATACTTAGTCATATGCTGAGTATCATATCTGAACATAATGACCCAATGTTAAAATATAAATCATATGACTTATCATAGTTGAAATCATAAATAAAAGCTCATAAATTGATCATTGGGTCAAACCTGCTATAATACATAATATCATAAGTCATGAACATTAATAAATGAAATCATGAGGAACAATGGGAGACTCGTCATAATCGACCCCATCACAATAGAGCTTACGTGATACCCCAACTATCACACTCAAGTGGGCAGAGCCGTCCAAAACATTGCCAGGGCTAAGAACAATACCACGATATTGATCAAGCTTAGGCCCCTGGGGGGTAGGGGAAAACTCTCTTGAGAGGTCCCAATATATGTGTGTGTATATATATATACACACACACACATACCTAGGTTGATGCGTAGTTCTGAGACTGGGGAACCTTGGAACCCCAAGCCTACTTGGTGCTAGACACTACTCCCAAAAACATGCATAGTACTCCCATCATTTTTCAACGAAGCTAAAATCATAATTACATGCATAGTATGAAATTTGAACATGGGGAGACTTGGCTCCAAACATACCATTAGCTGAATTAGGAGTATTAACTCCAAATCATATGGTAAGCTGATTTACAAACTTGAGCTAAATCATGAAAACATACTTAACTTGTGTGAGCTTGCCCAAATCTTAAAATCATAGATACTTGAAATAAATTTCTTAAATCAAAATTATAGATTCATATATGGGTTATTTATAAACATTCATTCATACTAGATATCTCACCATAGTTGAAATCATGAATCATAAACTTAACTTTTCATAAAACTTGCATAATAGTGTATAATTTCTAATAATTTGAAATCATGAATTTATAATCAAATTGTGTATAAAATCTGTCCATAAATCTTAAAACATGCTTTGGAACATTAGGAAAATTCACCCATAGACATATCATAGAGAATTTCATAAAATTGGGTTAAAACTCTATAAAACCATATGGTTGAATTAGAACTTGAATTCATGAACTTGAGGAGAATTTCGAGCATGAGAGTGAAAGGAAATTCTCATTCATAGACCTACATACCTGGGTAAACTGATTTTCAACTTATCCTTGAATTTCAAAGAGGATTATGGAGGAATTGAGAGAATTCTAGATTGATCTTCCAAGAGAACTCAAAGCTTTGCATGCATGGGGAGCCTAATAACTTGATATAGGATAGACCCTCTTAAAACACTCCTTTTAAGGCTTAAAATGACATAGTTTAGGACTTAGGAGCTTAGAAATTACGAAAATACCCTTAATGATTTATTTGGAAAATGGACACTGCCAGTTACCACGATCCATCCAATGAGTCATTGTAGGATACAACGGTTTGTTGGATCGTGCGTCATTCCCTGGGGCATTTTTGATACTAGGCTGATCCCTCACCAATGACTGACAGGATGGTCATTACTCTCTCCAATGGGTCGTTGCACCTGCTCGTTGTATCTGAAGCATATTCAGTATTTTGCTGAGGTCTAACCAACGACTACTCAGGATGGGTAACAGTATGAAAAAATGACCCATTACTCCATCCATTGCTTCTAGGGAAATTTATGATACTCTTCAAATTCTCTAACCGACTACCGCACAGGATGAGTCGTTCCTTGGAACAACGACTCGTTGTATCCTCTCATCATCATTGAGTCAATATTTGGGCATTTCCTGAACCCCATTCAATGGCCTCTCAGGATGACCTGTTGGACCTTCCAACAAGTCATTTCTAGGCCCATTTCTTGATGGAAAGGTCTAACTAGGGACTTACCATGAGGGACACAACGGGACGTTGTTCCCTACAACGCCTCATCCCTTAGGTCGTTGTATGACTTTGATGCAATTTTTCCTAATTCCTCTGATTCAATCCTCAGGTCTGATCTAAGGGACTTCCTGGGTGTTACATTATCTACCCCTTGGGAACATTCATCCTCAAATTGGCTTAAGCATACTTAAAGTCTAGGGAAAGAACTACAATTCTAAATACTGAACATCTCAAGCTGAAAACTGCCGAAATGACTTACTCTGGATAGATACACATGACTAAACTAAATTGATGAAACTTACATACATGCTACAACATGAAAGGAACTGAGAGCCATGAACTTGACATGAAATTGAATAGAGTATTAGGAAGGAATTGATACCACAAGGTGGAACAGAACTTGAAGACAATAAATGTGAGTATCTAGCAATCATATCTTCTCGACTTCCCACATAGCTCCCTCAACAAGCTGATTCCTCCACAAAACCTTCATTGAAGCTCCTTCCTTGTTTCTCAACTTCCAAAACTGACGATCAAGGATCTCGATCGAAACCTCCTCATAGGTAAGGCTATCCTTCACACCTATGCTCTCCAATGGTTGGGTCATCAATGCACTTCTCCAGTAGAGATACATGGAAAATTGGATGTATCGAGGCTAACTCCGCTGGTAGCTCCAACTCATATGCCACTTTTCCAACTCAACTCATAATTCTATAAGGACCGACATATCGGGGACTAAGCTTCCCTTTCTTTTTAAACCTTATCATTCCCTTCGTAGGAGACACCTTCAAAAACACCCAATCATTAACGTCAAACTGAAGCTCTCTCTGTCTAACATCTGTATAAGATTTCTGATGACTGTAAGCTACTTTGAGCCTTTCCCTAATAAAATGGACTTTCTCCATGGCCTCATGAACTGAATCTGGCCTTATCAATGTAACCTCACCTACCTCGAACCATCAATTAGGTGATCTACACCTTCGCCCATAAAGAGCCTCAAACGGAGCCATCTGAATGCTGGAGTGGTAACTATTATTGTAAGCAAACTCGATGAGAGGCAAGTGGTCATCCCAACTACCTTTGAAATCAATTGCACACACTTTGAATATATCCTCAAGAGTCTAAATGGTCATCTCGGCCTTACCATCTATCTGTGGGTGAAAAGTTGTGCTAAGCTTCACCTGAGTACCAAGACCTTCTAAAACGATCTCCAAAAAATCAAGACGTGAACTGAGTACCTATATCTGAAATGATGGATAATGGCACTCCATGCAACCGTACTAACTCTGGAATGTACAATATAGCATAATCCTCAGCTGATTTGGTAGTTTTGATCAGTAAGAAATGTGCTACTTTGGTCAACCTATCTACAACCACCCATATGGAGTCATACTATCGGCGTGTACAAGGCAACCCTGTGATAAAGTACATATTAATCTCTTTCCACTTTCAAGTAGGGATACTAATGCCCTATAACATACCTGCAGGTCTTTGATGCTCAACTTTCACTTATTGACAATTCGGACACTTAGCCACAAACTCCGCTATGTCCTTCTTGATGCCATACCACCAATAGACCTCCCGTAGGTCACGGTACATCTTGGTGGCACTTGGATAGATAGAATACCGAGAGCCATGAGCCTTGCCCAATATGCTCTCTCTCAAGTCATCAACAGCTGCCATGCACAATCGACCCTTATATCGAAGTGCACCGTCTCCTCCTAGGGAGAAGACCTCCACCTTTTAATCTTGGACAACTGTCACGACCCGAGTTCACACCCTAGCCGTAACACAGGACAAGAAACACCGAAAGGCTCTAGGTAGACCCATGGCATAATCCTATCATAACACTTAACATTAGAAATGACCAACGACATGAATAAGCGGAAGCTAATAACAAGAATCTAATAGAAAGATAAGAGAAATTTAGCAACACTTAGATACAATGTTGAATCTGTCTAAACCAGTCTGAAAGCCTTCTACTAAACCGATGAGTTGCTGGGACAATCCCCCACCTAACTCCTAAAGTGTAGAAACTAATACATAATAAAATATGAACGTAAATCACGTCCTCAGAAGATGAGGGCTCACCACTAGCAGCTGGAGAGAGAGAGTGAAGCGTATCTAACCACGTGGCTGAGCCTAGAGACCTGAATCTATATCATGAAATGATATAGCACAAGGAGCGTGTGGTCAATACTTGGAATGTACTGAGCATGAGGGATAACATAGATAATCAAATAAAAAAATATACGATAAGGAATTAACCGAACACATTAACATAATCGATTTAACATACTACCATCATCTCACGATTCACATGTGCATATATGTACATAAAACCTTCCTCTGAATCTCATTTTATACAACATCATCGAACTCATTCATAAGGGTCACATTCTGAACATTTAATAAGTGTCAAATCTGAATTTAGCATAACACACTGAACTGGATCACTATTAATGACTGAGACTGATTATCACTAAGTTAAGTCTATTATAAACTTGAAATCCGAATCGTTCAGAACTAATTTATGATAATAACATCATTAAAAGAGTCATCCTCTACCATGGGGAGTCCTAACTGAGCTAAGGAGTCACTAACTAATCAATGACTAAACTAATAAAGGTTTCGACTGACTAGGGAAACATTCTCTACTAATGAGAGTCCCAACTGACTAGAGAAATTTTCTCCGCTAATGAGAGTCCCGACTGACTAGGGAAACATTCTCAGCTAATGAGAATCCCAACTGACTAGGGAAACATTCTCGGCTAATGAGAATCCAACTAACTGAGGCTAATCTAAATTGCAAGAGCTAATTAGAGACAAGGACATTAACTAGTTTTCATCATACAACATTCTTTTCGACGAGATTGGGGCTACTTTCTAGTAACAACAAGCCCAACAGTTGCAATATCATTCTCATGCTCTATCATTAAAATTCACTTCGTCATGAAGTCAAATCAACAATTTCTTCAAGCTTCTTACACTAGCGAGCATTCTATAGGTTCACCTTATGCATTATACTGTCATAATAGCACGAATTCCGAATTCATCTCATTCATCATGTAGCACAGGGTCATGCATGGTTTATAGATCCAATTCATACTTTAACAAAGATGCATGGCTTCATTTATTTAGATTTTCGATCCACTCGTACATTCAACTCATACCTCATTATTTACAACATAAATCATAGAAGGAACATACATTTTCATTTCATAAGACGCATTTCATAATTTACTCCAATTCATGAGAAACATGCGATAATCAGTCCATTTTAGTAAATTCACCTCATGCCCAATCAACTTAATCGAAAACATAGTGATAACACAAAATTTTCTTTCAATTGTTCAATGCCATAACTCCAAACTGATTTCAACATAATTATCATTGGCATAATCAGGTTTTTAGGAATAAACATTCAATATTCACACAATTTAATCATGTTCATGAATTACTACGATAATTAAGTGAACGATAATAAAGTCCCATTCAATAGTCAAGCAAGATTATGAAGAACCTTCCACATTCATGCACTTCCCTTATCAAATCCTCAATTCAAGACAACCCATTAACATATATCACAAATAAATTTATAATCACAGTAGATCTTAGCATTTAAGAAAATATAAGAGAATTTACACATCACACAAATCCTAGGTCATGCTTTTATAGATTAATTGAAAACGAGTTTTTAATAAAACATTTTGGGGCACAAGGATGGAAGGTTTTCCTTGTTAGAAGACCCGCATACCTAGTAGAAGAAACCCCACTTGAAATTGCCCTTGAAGCCTTGATTAAAACCTTGGGGAGAACTTGATATTGAGAGGAGAAGAAGGAGAGTTAAGAAAATTAGGGTTTAGGCATGAAAAACCCTTAAAGACGTCCCTTAGCAGCCCAATACAAAGTCACTTTAATTCTGGAAGCATCAGACATTACCAAAGTTCCCCTGGGAAAAATTGGAAAAACAGCCCGATCTGGAATCACGACTCACGTGACGAGTCATCATCACCTCAAACGACTCGTCGTCACGCTTGTTAGGTCCACTGGAAAATTACACATATTTAGCATCCTTCAACCCACGACCAACATAATGAGTCTTTACTTGCCCCAACGACTCATTAGACCCATTCGTCGAGTACACTGGAATTTCCTTCAAGGCCACAACTTCTACCATCTAAAGACTGACATGATGAGTCGTTCCACACCTAACGACTCGTCACCTCCTTCCGTCATCCATACTGCCTAAGACTTAACCCGGGGACCCTATCTTCCACCCAATGACCAACTAATGAGTCGTTTCCAGGCAAGACGACTCGTTAAGTCATCTGTGGCCACCAGGCCTTGCCATCCTTTCCTTGCAGTTCCTCACGGGTCAGACCATGACCCATTAGGTCTCTTAATGAGTCATTCTCTGAATCGTTCTGATGCAAATTTATGTTGAGCTTCATCTAACTCCGGAGTCTGATCTTAAGGACTTTCGGGGTGTTGCAATATCTCCCCCTTGGGAACACTCGTCCTCGAATGTTGGCTGAACATACTGAAATGATAGAGATGAAACTAAGATCCCAATAATTCTCAATCACAGCTAACACCAACGGAGTATATGACTCCGGGCAAACCTTATACACCAAAACTGAATATCCACATCAAACATGCATACCATGGCACAGTAGAAACCGAAGGACATGAAACGAACAACGAACTAGGCAGAACACTTAAAAGGATTCTTCCCTCTTTATCTGGCACTAATTGATATGGTCTGATCCTTCATTCTCAAATTATTTTTAGCTAGAATTTAGGATATATAATCTAATTGAGGTTAAGGAATTCATGAGCATGAATCATTTACGGGATCTAAAGACAAGCACATACATGCGAAAAAAATCTGTTTTGAGCAATTAAGCAACTTCTAAAGACTGAGTTTGATCTGACCACATTGAAAGACATGAATTAACACATATAACTGATTCATAACATGAAAATGAGAATAAAGGACTCATAGAGTATGTTTGGCATCACTGTCTGAAGCGGTTACCTCTAAAGCTCAGGAACCTGTACATAGGGATAGACATAACTTAACTTTAACCAAAATACAAGGGAGGTTATCTGAACATGAAGGGACCGACATACCACAACTGCTAAAGTTGGAACTCTCTTACTAACAATCTCAAGGTCTTACTTACTTCACATACTCACTATCTCCCCCTAAGCTTAAGGTCATCATTCTAAGGCTCCCAAATCTTCCTTCGAATCAGGCTAAAATTAGAAATTCTTAACTTCCGTTTCACTTCTAACCTTACACTAACGACTACTCACATTACACATCGACCATCTTTCCCCAATAATCATAATAGATATTCTTATTCAATATAGAGGTTAGCAACATATAAGGGGTATCACAAGATTCACAACATACCTGGGGTCACTATCGATGCCTTGCTCTTATCCTGATGTGCTCCTACTGCATTTGAGTGGTTTTGACGATACTCGCCACCTGGATTAGAGGATTCACCCTGTTGAAATGGGCGGGCTATCGAAGCTGCTTAAGAGGTGGCCAAGAATCTACTCTCACCTCACTTAGCTGCTGCGCAATCTCAGTGCTTATGGCCTACCTTGTTGCACCAAAAACAAATATCTGAGCCAGGCATACGTACTCCTAAATGGTTCTTTCCACAACTTATACATAATGGGTACGTAATCTCCCTCACCCTGGGCTTATACGGAATACTAGCTGTCGAAGGTGCTGGAGCCGATGATTTCTGTTGGCAACGTGAGCGATGTTTGCCACTCGTCCTCTGCTGGGAGAACTCTATATCTCCAGTCCTAGACCTTTTGACCTCTCTCTTTTTTTCTTTCACCGATTTTGCTTCCATCTGTTGAGCAAATATCACCAAACATGGGAAGTGATCTCGGGCAAAATAGCATGATCGAGTGATGCTTTATAACTTAGTTTCGTCTTGTTTATCGACTTAATTATATGCATTCTCATGTATTTCTATGTAAATGTGAATATATATACTAACCAACAAGATTAGTTCTTGTTTTTTTAGGTTTAAAATGAATTTGAAGAACTAATTCATGAGTTGGTGAAGTGAAGGAATGGAATCGGAAGTACAACACGAAAGTCGGCAAGGAAGATGCGCGAAACAGCCCACCTGCGTGTTGGCAACGTGCCACGACAGGAAGGCTGCGCGACCAGGCCGTGACACACCATCAAGCGCACTGCACAAGTAGCGTGACACGCTGCCATCGCGGCCAACTTCTGGTTGGCGACTGTTTTGATTTCCAGGGTGCCTACGCGATGCCTCCGTGTCACAGAGGCATATTGGCGTGATAACCTTTGTGACACGGAGCTATTCCATGCCGGGCATAACTTTATACATCTCTCATTTACTATAAATAGGTCCCTTAGCTCCTAAAAACGAAAGGTCACGATCTAATTTTGAAAAACCACCTAGGAGTGAAGGGAGAAGTGGGGGAACTCACCTAGGGTTCATCAATTTCATCTTCTCTTCTACCAATTCTTGTAAGTATGTTACTTTAATTATGTTTTCTTATAATTTTACGAACATGAGTGGCTAGACCCCTTCCTCTAGGGTTGAAGCCACAAGATATGATTGTGATTTTGCGATTTTGTTTTGGTTTTAAGTTATTGATTTTTGTTTTGTCTTGCATTCTGAATTATGGTTGTTTTTATGACTGATCACCATTAAAACAAGTGGGTTAAGCTTAGATACATGCTTGAGAAAGATAACCTAGGCAAGAACAAGAGAATGTAGGGAGCAAGATTGTATCTCACAATATAATTTGTGGTTAGGATAGGAATATACCTAATACATTGCTTGGTTGATAAATGGGAAGATAGAAGGACACCAACTTAGAATTATCACATCACCACTCGTAGAAGTAGTTGTGAAGGTAAGTTCAGTTAAATAATTAGAGGTACGAAAGTCCTTAATCAAGAGCATAAACCCAGTAAACCACATCCACGTAAATGAATTGCCCACGAACTAGAATGTCACGTCCCCGCTCAACGATGTAGTTGTGAGTCTAGTTTGTCGTGTTTAGAGGCTCGAAAGACCATGAACATGCAATTGTAATTATGTGAGATGACAATTGATAGTTTCATACTTAAACCATTGCAAATCGTAGTATCGCATGATTATCCGACTTTAACTCTAGTTGCTCCTTGAATTAATTCAGAGTATTTCGTTTACCACCCCTAGACTTAATTAAACTTTATCGAAAAAAGGTCTATAATCAACACTTGCGACATTTAATGTCACACTTGAACTTGATAGTTAGCTGAATTGGTCCTGTCCTTGTGGGTTCGACATCCGGCTCTTAAAAAAGGCCACTATATTACTTGTACGACCCGTACACTTGCGGGCACATCAGGAAGTATATGTCCCGGTGTAACTTGGCAGTCCTGCACTCTTTAACCAAGGAGTTTGACACTCCATTTACGAACCTGCTCACTTGGACCCGCTGGTTGGCTACTATTTTTGGCGCATACTTGGATAATCGAGTAAATTCCAATGCGTACTCCTGGATAGTCATGTCATTCTGTTTCAAATTAATGAACTCTGTTGCCTTTGCCTCCCTCAACTCCCAAGGGAAAAACCTTTTTAAGAATGTTTTCATAAACTCATCCCAATCTACGGGACCCGCTCTAATTCCCCTACTGTCCGTCCACTAGAAAAACTAGATATAAGCGACTCCCTTAAGATGGTAGGAGGCTAACTCTGCACTCTCATTTCCCGTCACTACCATGATATGAGTGATCTTCTGAATCTCTTCCAAGAATTCATACGGGTCCTAATCCACCTTTGACCCTAATAATTCGCGTGGGTTCATCCGGAGAAAATCTTTTATCCTTGCCGCTGCTTCATTTCCATTCTGAGGGACATGAGTCATCTCCTGCTGGTTAGCCTAGGCGGTTAGGGCCTGTGCCAACATATGAATGGCTGCTCGAAACTCAGCATGAGTGACAAGATTATTCGTTGGGTTTGTCGGGGCTGGTGGTACCTGCTGGCGGCCGTCACCATGTCTTCCTCTATTCGCTCGTTTGGGAGGCATTATCTGCGAGAGCGTAAAGCACGAGTCAGGGGAGAAACTTTTCAGGACTTCATACTCTACGCATGATAAGAATCATGAAAAAAAGGGAACATCCCTAAAATATCTCATAGCCTCTTTGTCATAAGTGTGGCGCGCTTCACACCCATGAAAAAGACTCTACGTAACGCGGCTTTCAAACACCCTAAGACACTCTAAAACTTTGCTCTGATACCAAGTTTGTCATGACCTGAGTTCACACCCTAGCCGTTACATGGGACAAGGAACCCCGAAAGGCTCCAGGTCGACCCATGGCATAATCCTAGCACAAAACTTAAGATTAGAAATGACCAACAACATGAATAAGTGTAAGCTAATAACAAGAATCTAATAGAAACCATAAGAGAAATTTAACAACACTTAGACGGAACGCTGAATTTGTCTAAACCACTCTGAAAGCCTACTAAACTGATGAGTTGGTGGGACAAGCCCCCAGCTATCTCCTAAAGTATGGAAACTGATACATAAGAAAATATGAATGTAAATCACGTCCTCAGAAGATGAGGACTCACCATTAGCAGCTGAGAGAGAGAGCGAAGCGCATCTAACCATGCGGTTGAGCTTGGAACCTGAATCTATATCATGAAATGATATAGCACAAGGGGTGTGCGGTCAGTATATGGAATGTACTGAGCATGCGGGATAACATATATAATCAAATAAACAAATATACGATAAGGAATTAACCCAACACATTAACATAACCGATTCAACATGCTACATCATCTCACGATTCACATGTGCATATATGTACATAAAACCTTCCTTTTGAATCTTATTTTATACAATATCATCGAACTCATGCATAAGGGTCACGTTATGAACATTTAATAAGTGCCAAATATGAATTTAGCATCACACACTGAACTGGATCACTACTGATGACTGATACTTATTATCACTAGTTTAAGTCTATTATAAACTTGATATCCGAACCGTTCAGAACTGATTTATGCTAATAACATCATTAAGGCAATCATCCCCTACCATGGGGAGTCCCAACTAAGCTAAGGAATCACTAACAAATCAAAGACTCAACTAATAAGGGTTCAACCTGACTAGGGAAACATTATCTGCTAATGAGAGTCCCAACTGACTAGGGAAACATTCTCCGCTAATGAGAGTCCCCTGACTAGGGAAATATTCTTAGCTAGTGAGAAGCGACTGACTAGGGAAACATTCTCAGCTAATTAGAATCCCGACTGACTAGGGATACATTCTCGGTTAATGAGAATCCCAACTGACTGACGCTAATCTAAATTGTAATAGCTAATCAGAGACAAGGAAATTAAATGGTTATCATCATACAACATTCCTTTCGATAGGATTTTGGCTACTTTCTAATAACAACAAGCCCAACAATTGCAATATCATTCTCATGCTCTATCATCATAATTCACCTCGTCATGAAATCAAATCAACAATTGCTTCATGCTTCTTACACTAGCGAGCATTCTATAGGTTCACATTATGCATTATACTTTATGAATATCACGAAATCCTTATTCATTTCATTAATCATGTAGCATAGGGTCATGCATGGTTTATAGATCCAATTCATACTTTATCAAAGATGCATGGCTTCATTTATTTAGATTTACGAACCACTCGTACATTCAACTTATACCTCATCATTTACAATATAAATCATAGGAGGAACATACATTTTCATTTCATAAGACGCATTTCATAATTTACCCCAATTCATGAGAAAGATGCGATAATCATGCCATATTCGTAAATTCACCCCATACCCAATCAACTTAATCGAAAACATAGGGATAACACAAATTTTTCTTTCAATTGTCCAAGCCCATAACTCCAAAATCATCTCAACATAATTGTCATTGGCATAATTGGGTTTTTAGGGATAATCATACAATATTCACACAATTTAATTATGTTCATGAATGACAATGATAATTAAGTGAACGATAATGTTATACCCCGTAAGATTCCCGGCACCTAGATGGCCTATTTGCGCGTTGGTTAAGCATATTTGAAAGCCATACGTGCTAGAGGAAGGCCTGGGAAAGGATCGAACGGGTAACCTGTCGAACCATCACGGAAGGAGCCGAGGCAGAGCCCCTCCGTGATGGCAACGTGTCACGGAGGTGGAGCCTCCGCGTTGGCTCCGTGACACGTTGGGCCTGTCCAGGCCCAAGTATATAAAGCCCCCACTTCGGTTTGTGAGGTTATATTCCTTATTTAATTTCCAGAAAACGCAGAGAAACAGAGAGAGACGAAGAGGGGTAATATATTATCGTTCGATTACGCGGCCAAATGTAGTCTAAACTCAAATTAACCTCAAGTACCGAGGTATTTAGCAGCAGGGAGCATTCTTACGGATTTTGTTTTGTGAAATACGGCCGACGAATCGTCGTGCTACTGGGCAAAGGTAAGTGGAATTTCTCCAAACTAGTGTCTATGTGTTCCTAGCTGTGAAGTGAATACTTCTCCCTTCTGGACTTCTGGAAAATAGCAAGTTTTCGACCTTCTTTCGATAAGAATAAGTTTAGGCTATAATTATATCGAAAGTGATGTTTTCTTTCAGAATAGTATTGTATTTAGTACTAATTAACGTGTATATGAATGCAGTTGGGAGAAATAGCTGGAGTACTGACCGAGCCTCGTCTGACAGTCAGATAACTCGAAGTTAAGGTATGTGAAGTTGTTCTTCGGCAAGTTAGTAAGCCTTAGCTTGGTAAATCATAGTAAACTTCGTATTTGAAACTCTCGGAGTTGAATGATGAGAATTAAGCTAGTATGATAGATTCTGAGTTGTGTTGCCATATTGTATTCAGTCCAAATGTTAGTAAAGCATGCGCCAAAGGGCGAGTTAGCATTCCAGATCCAGT
The DNA here is from genome assembly GCA_035772735.1 of Datura wrightii. Taxonomy (NCBI): domain Eukaryota; kingdom Viridiplantae; phylum Streptophyta; class Magnoliopsida; order Solanales; family Solanaceae; genus Datura; species Datura wrightii. Next base: position 84,249,053 of record JASDFA010000018.1, on the reverse strand, counting down.
ATAGCTTATTGTATGATTAGCAAGCATGTTGTAGAATAAAAAAGATACAGATTTTCAAAATAAAGGCTAATAAAGTAAAATCAGATAGACAGACAGTTTTATGGCTACAGATTAGCCATTCAAACAGATAGTATCCTGGCTATAGATTAGCCAAGCAGTTAAATAAAGATTTCAGAATCAGTATAACCAGTAAAAGAATCAGTTCAGTATAGAAACAGATCGGAATAAGAAATCAGATTTTAGATAGTCTTTTTCAGTTATACATGCTTGCTATTTATATGTGCTATTTGTTTGTTGAGACTTGATGTGGCTTGAGGGCACCTTATTGAGCGTCCTCGCTGCCCCTGGGTTGGTAATCGTGTCGCCCACTGAGCGGGTGGGTTTTACGTCACTCCAAGGAGTGGCATGTCGTCCCCAGCTTGGACGAAGATGGGATGAAGCTTTCCCCATAGCAGTCTGATCAGCATTACAGGTGCAGCTCCAGTTTCAGATAGCCCTGTTGAGTTTTGTGTCCAGGGAACCAGACCCTATCTGTTACTGTCTGTACATTCAGTTATTATAGGTGTAGCTCCAGTTTCAAATAGCCCCGTTGAGTTGTGTCCGGGGATCCAGACCCTATCTGTTACTGTCTACACAGGAGTCCTCTGGATCCAGATACGGTTGCTTATATCAGAGGCTATGGCCCGAGCCGGAGACCCCCTGGGGCCAATAGAGGAGCTCCGAAGTGAGCAGGTGAGTGGAGTGACTTATTTTTGGCTGATTTTGACCCGGGTAGGGGTATATAGATTGTTTTCTTTTTTGGCGCCATCCGGCTTATGGGGGTTGGTATTGGCTCTTGCTTGCTAAATGTATATGTATTTATGTGCTTTTTATATATTAGTTAATAGACAGCAGGCTACCGTGACTACAGACACGCTCCTGCCTATCAGTGTAGAAAGGTTTGATCTAGTTCCTATCAGCTCTTCAGATTCAGTTATCTTCCGCTCATAGACTTGTTAGTTATGTTATCTGTATTCAGTTGTATTATTTCAGTTGCTTTGCATACTCGGTACCAGTGGTACTGACGCCCTGTGGGGCGCTGCATTACTTGCCTGCAGGTACTCATAGACGAGGAGGCGATCCCTCGTGATCCTAGCCAGCGCAGAGTCATCAGCTCCTGTCATCCGGAGCTTGATATTTCAGAGCTTTATATGGTTTCTCTTTTGTTGTACAGTACGAGTAGGTCGGGGCCCTTTCCCGACCATCTTATCAGTATTCCTAGAGGCTTGTAGTTTGTATATATTTCCCTGTGGTCAATTGAGCCGGTCGTGTGGGGCCGTGCAGTTTGTTATAGTTGTTTAGCATTTCAGTTTATGTTGGCCGTGTGAGGCCTTATCCAGTCAGTAGTGGTGACCTTGCCGGTCACGTAGTTATTTAGTATTCCATTGTTGAGTTACAGATAACTAGACAGCATGGTGGCCTTGTCGGCCCGCATAGGCTCCCTTATATTGATATATTTCTGGTTAGCTGTTATTACAGGTACGGGTGGCTATAGGACCAGTTGGCCGGAGGCTGTGTTTACAGCCGTTATATAGCCCTTTGTTCCCAGAAATCTGAGTTAGAGCCGGCCAGGCACCAGATGTGCTTAGGCTCAGTAGTCTAGCAGTTCAGGTCTTAGTAGGGCACTAGGTGCCAGTCATACCCCCCCAAGGCGAGGCGTGACAGATAATAAAGTCCCATTCAAGACTCAAGCATGATTATGAAGAACCTTTCACATTCATGCACTTCCCTTATCAAATCCACAATTCAAGACAACCCAACGTATATCCTAAATAAATTTATAATCACAGTAGATCTTAGCATTTAAGAAAATATAAGAGAATTTACCCATCACACAAATCCTAGGTCAAGCTTTTCTAGAATAATTGAAAATGAGTTTTTATAAAACATTTTGGGGCATAAGGATGGAAGATTATCCTTGTTGGAAGACCCGCATACCTGGTAGAAGAAACCCTACTCGAAATTGCCCTTGAATCCTTGATGAAAACCTTAGGGAGAACTTGATATTGAGAGGAGAAGAAGGAGAGTTGAGAAAATGAGGGTTTAGGCATGATAAACCCTTAAAAACGTCCCTTAGCAGCCCAATACAACGTCACTTTAATTCTAGAAGCATCGTACATTACCAAACTACCCCTGGGAAAAATTTTAAAAATAGCCCGATCTTGAATCAGGACTCACGTGATGAGTCGTCATCACCTCAAACGACTCTTCGTCATGCCCGTTAGGTACACTATAAAAATTACACAGATTTGGTTTCCTTCAACCCACGGCCAACATAACATGTTGTTACTCGCCCCAACGACTCGTTAGACCCACTCGTCAAGTACACTAGAATTTCCTTCAAGGCCACAGCTTCTCCCATCTAATGACTGACATGAAGAGTCGTTGCCACACCTAATGATTTGTCACCTCCTTCAGTCATCCACATTGCTTAAGACTTAACCTGGGGACCCTATCCCCCACCAAACGACCAATCTAACGAGTCGTTGCCAGGAAAGATTACTTGTTAGGTCGTTTGTGGCCACTAGGACTTGCCATCCTTTCCTTGTAGTTCCTCACGGGTCTGACCACAACATGTTAGGTCTCTTAACAAGTCATTCTCTAACTCACTCTGAGGCAAATTTCTGTTGAGCTTCATCTAACTTCGAGGTATGATCTCAAGGACTTCCGAGGTGTTACAACAACTTCCTATAGCTTTACCAAGACAAGATCTTCATCTTGCCTAGCCTTGACCTCGGTCACCAATGAAGATTCTGACACATTCTGAATAATGATACCATCATATGTCGAGTCAATAAGGCAGACCTCTAAATGAGCAAGCATGTGGACATCCTTTGCTAACTCCTTCCTCTCATCCTCAACATGAGACACACTATTCATGGACTTCCTACTAAGGGCATCCGCCACTAAATTGGCCTGCCTAGATGATAAAGGACACTCATGTCACAGTCCTTGAGAAGCTCTAAACACCTCATTTGTCGCAAATTTAGATACTTATGAGTGAACACATACTGAGGGTTCTTGTGGTCCATGAACATATCCACATGCACCCCATATAAGTAGTGTCTCCAAATCTTAAGTGCAAACACCACGACTGCCAACTTTAAGTCATGCGTTGAGTAATTATTCTCATGAGTTTTAAGCTATCTAGAGGCATACAAAATGACCTTACCATGTTGCATCAAAACACAACCAAGAAAAACCCGAGAGGCATCAAAAAACACAATGAAACCATCAGTGCTCTCTAGTAGGGTCAATACAGGGGCTGAAGTGAGTCGAGTCTTTAACTCCTGAAAACTCTTTTCACAGGCATCCGACCACCAAAATTTGACCTTCTACTGGGTTAACTTAGTCAACGGTGCTTCAGTGGATGAAAATCCCTCAATGAATCTCTTGTAGTAGCCAACTAAACATAAAAAGCTCCTGATATAAGAAGGACTGACTGGTCTAGGCCAATTCTTCACCGCCTCTATCTTTTGAGAATCCACCTTCACACCCTCGCTAGACAACACATGCCCCAAAAATGCTATTGAGTTCAACCAAAACTCACACTTGCTGAATTTAGCAAGAAATTTGCGACCCTTGAGAGTCAGTAGCACAATCCTCAAATAAGCAGCATGCTCCTCCTCACTCTGAGAGTATATGAGTATATCATCTATGAAGGCAATCACAAACATATTCAAATACTGCTTTAATACCCTATCATCAAATTTATAAAAGTTACAGGAGCATTCGTTAGTCCAAAAGTCATAACTACGAACTCATAGTGACCATACCAAATCTTAAAGGTTGTTTTGGGGATGTCACTCTCTCTAACTCTGAGCTGATCATAGCTGGATTTGAGGTCTATCTTTGAGAAGCAGCTAGCACTCTGAAGTTGGTCAAACAAGTCATAATCTAAGAGAGGAAGTACTTGTTCTTGATTGTGACCTTGTTTAACTGCCGATAATCAATGCACATTCTAAAAGAACCATCCTTCTTCTTTGGTGCACCCTATGAGGATTTACTAGGCCTAATGAAACCCTTATCTAGGAGATCTTTCAAATGCTCTTTCAACTCCTTTAGCTTGGCTAGAGCTATCCTTTAAGGAGGAATGGATTTAGGCTACATATCAGGGAGAAGGTCGATACCAAAGACAATCTCCCGCTCGGAAGGAACTCTTGGTAGATCATCTGGAAGCACTTTCGGATACTCACAAACTATGGGAACTGACTGAAGAGATGGGTTCTCGAATGACCCAAACTAGATAGTACACACAATCTTTAGAAATCATTATCCTAGCCTTGAGATAAGAAACAAAGCGACCTACAGACACAGATGAACTACCTTTCCATTTATGACTAGATCAGCCAGAAATCTAAACTCTTACCATACGAATTATACAATTTACTGAGAAATAACATGTATGCAGCTAATCCATATCGAAGATAACATCAAAATCAGTTATATCTAACTCTACTATATCAGCTGAGGTGACTTTCTGAAGGACTGTGATAAGGCAATTTAAATACATTTGTCGAGCTATAATTAAGTCCCCAATTATAGTAGAGACTGAGAAGGGTTTTGATAGGATTTCGGGACTGACCTTGAAACTAGTAGCAACATAAGGAGTCCAAAAATATAAGGTAGCCCCTAGATCTAACAGTTCATACATATCAAGATGGTATACTCGTAACATACTGTAACCACTTCCAGAGAGATCTTCTATTCCTGACGAGATGATAGCGCATAAAGCCTATTCTAACGCTGGCCACCACCTACACTAGTGGATGCACCTTGCTATGCTGAGCGTGCTGGTGGAACTGCTAAACTGGTGGCTGGGTCACAACCTCTACTATGCCCTATCTGGATGAAGGGCAGTCTTTGAGCAAAGGTTTGGGCTTCCCACACCCGAAACACGTGCTTGAACCCGCTAAGCACTTTCCGATACGCCCTAACCACACCTGCCGCAAAATGGAATATAGGAATCTCCTTAAATGCTCCCCTGATCTCTAGAGGCTAATGCTCTACCACTCTAATCACTTAGATCTAGACGGAACACTAGCTAATGATGGTGATGCGGCTGATGACCTCTGGTGGGACTGATGGCGATGTCCTCCACTAGACCTTTGCTTGAATAGTCCATAACTCCCTGTCCTGGCTCTCTTGGCCTCTCTCTATTTCTCCTTCATCTAATCTGCCTCTATCTGCTAGGCGTATATGACCAATCTCGAGAAATCTAGGCCACTATTCAATATAGTGATCTTGCACTCAGTGACCAGCGAATCTGCTACTCCAGTCACAAACCTGCTCATATGAGCCCTCTGATCTGCAACCATCACCTGCGCATACTTGGACAGCCGGGTAAACTCCAAGGCATACTCTTGGATAGTCCTGTGGTGCTACTTCAAGTTGACAAACTCCACCGCCTTCACCTCCCTCAGCTCTCTAGGGAAGCACCTATTTAATAAGGAAGACACAAACTCATCCCAACTCACAAGAACTGCTCCCACTGCTCTACCATCCTTCGACTGGAGGTACCATATATAAGCAACCCCCTTCAGCTGATAAGAGGATAAGTCTGCACTCTCCTCTCCAATCACCCCCATAATCTGGGTGATCTTCTGCACTTCCTCAATAAACTCATGTGGGTACTTATCCACTTTCGACCCAAGGAACTTAGGTGGGTTCATCCTGAGAAAGTCTCGAAGTCTAGCCACTGCTACATTCCCATTCTAAGGAACATGGGCCCCTACCTTCTGATTGACCTGAGCAGTCATAGCCTTGCCAACATCTGGAATGCCGCCCTAAACTCGGCATGGGTGACCTGTGATCTTGGGCAGATTTATATGCCCAAGTGATACTCAAACGTATTATTTTCGCCTTGTTTGTGTGCAATATGTATATATTCTCATGTAATTGGTAATAAAATGTGAATTTATACTAACCAACATGATTAGCATTTGTTTTGCAGGAAAATATGATTTTTAGGAGCTAAAATGCATGTTGGAACTATATCGGAGTTGGACTTGGATACGAGCGTGGAAAAGACATTGGAATGCACAAATTATAGGGGTTCCGCGATGGAGCCGTGCCACGCTACCATCGCGGAGGCACACTGCCTGGAGAGGAAATTAAATGGCAAATTCAAGTGAGGCCTCGCGACAGCTCCGTGGCACGGAGATAGGCCTCCGCGTTGGCCTCCGTGCCACGTTGAGGCTATTTTACCGGACCCTGTATTTCCAGTGAAGGTCTGCGTCCACGCCGTGTCACGGAGGCAGTGCTCCGCATTGACCTCCGTGACACGTTGCTTGTTATTCCGAGAAAAATTTCCCTCTAGTATAAATAGCACACTTAGGTTTATTTTAATGAGTTCAGACTTGGTGGAGCAAGGACGTGGGTTAGCAGCAGTTGAGGGACGAAAAAACTAAGAGATTTCTTCTCTTCCTTTCTTCTTTCAATCAATTGTATGTATGATTTACACTTGTTTTAGGATGATCAATCCACAAATGAGTGGCTAATTCTCTTCCTTGCTAAGGTTTTGAACATGTGTAGTGAATTTTGATTGTAAATGATATGGTTTTCTTCTTCTTCTTTCATGTTGTTCTATTAATTCTTGTTCTTACTGCATTAGTGCTTGGCCGACATTAATGTACATCTAAAAAGTCCAATTTCACTCGAGAGAGCAAGAAATTGGAAATTTGTGAATTAATAGGGTATTGTTCTTAACTTGATTTGGGAAAATTGGGTTTTGATGTGTTTTCCTGATAGAAATATACTTGAAAGCCGTATTAGTCAATTTAGGAACCGGAATTGTATTGCTAGGTCGTAAATTGCATTTGATCACAGAAATGTAGACGAATGGTTTATGATTCTTAAGTGAAATTAAATACGAGAGTTTTAATTTCTAGGCTACTGTTCTTGGCTAGAAACATGAAGAAGAGATTAACCGAATTATTATTATAATCGAATTCATTACTTGTTCTTAACCTTGGCATGCTCATATCCATAGTTTAAATTCACAGTAAATAATTGTTAATAGTTTTAGTACATATTTTATAAACAAAAACTCATTTAACTGTTGGTTACGTTGTTGTTAGCATAATTATAAGTAAAATAAGAATATAGTATACTTAGGCAAATTTTACATATCCTGAGCCTCCTTGGATCGATACTTGGCTTACTTAGCCACTTTATTACTTGTTTGACCACGTGCACTTGCGTGTCGGTTTATAATATATAATACCAACCGAAACAGCCGAACAAGTTTTTGGCGCCGTTGCCGGGGAGGCTAGGCGATTTGTGAAATTGTGTTTAGTGTAAATTTACTGTATTTTTATTTTTATTTTCTTAAGTGTTAACAACTTGGTCTTAGCCTGTATTTTGCAGATTTTGTTTCTGTGAACACTGGCAAGGGACAAAGAGCTGGTGGAATCTTACTTAGAGCCTGAACGTTAATTTCATAGTCAACGTAGAGAAGCTCTACAAAAGAAGCTGTAGTTGTTCCGACAATCTATTATGGAGCAGCAACATCCACCAGCTGTAAGGGCAGTATTAGTGCCCGATGAAGCAGCAGCAAGGCCGGTTCGCGAGGTGGCAATCCCACACGCTAACAATGTACATTCTAGCATCCGCAAACCAGAGCCTGGAGGGAGATTTGAATTAAAGCAGAATATGGTGCAACTTTTGCACACAAGCGGGCAATTTACCAGTCTCCCTCATGAAGATCCACAACAACATCTCCAAAACCTTTTGGAGATAAGTGACACTTATATACCCGCTGGAGTGTCACCTGATTATGTTCGGCTCACCTTATTTCCGTTTTCCTTACTTGGTGAAGCCAAGAGGTGGTTAAAAGCTGAACCACCCAATTCTATATCAACGTGGGATGATCTTGCACGGAAGTTTTTGATTAGATTTTTCCCTTCTGGTAAAACAGCCAGACTTAGAAGTCAAATTCTAAGTTTTAAACAGAGGGAGGGAGAAAATCTATATCAAGCCTGGGAAAGATTTAAATACATGTTGCGGGATTGTCCTCATCATCATCAGTCCAATGAGGTGTTGGTACACACATTTATTGAGGGTTTGGAACCCCACACTAAAATTCTGTTAGATTCAGCAGCTGGAGGGAAAGCGCTGGAAAAGACCTATGAGGAGCTGTACACTTTGCTCAACCGAATTTCACAGGGCAATCCAGAATGGAATGCCGATTCATCAAGAGGTGGAGCAAGGAAAGCAGCAGGAGTGCTTGAAGTGGATGGATTTACAGCTATCGCTGCACAGATAGCTGCTTTGTAAAATCAATTAAACAATCACTTCAGTAATATGAACTTGAACCAGCCTCCAGCTTCAGTCAATGTTGTCTAACAGATGTGGTGTGAAGTGTGTAGTAGCAGTGAGCATTCAGCTGAATGCTGTGGTGCAAATCCTGATTCTGTTAACTTTGTGGGCAATGCACAGTGAAATCAGCAGCAGTTTGGTAGCGGCTACAACTCAAATTGGAGGAACCATCCAAATTTTTCGTGGGGTAGCATCAACCAACAAGGCCAAGGTTCTGGTCAGGGTATGCAGAGAAATCAAGGAGGGCAACAAAACTTTCAAGCTCAATTCGGAAATCACAATGCCCCTCCTCCACCACCATCACCTACCATTGAGGAGATGTTCAAGACCATGATCGCTAATCAGGCACAATTGCAGGCTGACTATGTTAAATTGGCAGCCGAAGTGAAGAACAATCAGTTGGCGACCAAGGCTCTTAAATATCAGTTTGGGCAATTTGCCAGTGCCCAAAATACAAGACCCAGAGGAGGACTACCTAGCGACACGGATCCTAATCCGAAGCAGGTAAATGCAGTGACCACGAGGAGTGGTTTACAGTTGAAGGAGGTGGAACTGGAAAGACCGCCTCAAAAGTCAGGTGCAGCAGATGTTGAGGAGGAACAAAGTTCTGATAGGGGGAAGACTAAAGAAGCAGAATCAGAAAGGCCTCCACCCCCGTTCCCTCAACGACTTAAGAAACACAAGGAGGAGGCGTGTTTCAAGAAATTCATGGAGGTGCTTAAACAGGTACATGTTAACTTACCTCTTGTTGATGTCTTGCAGGGAGTGCCAAAGTATGCAAAATATATTAAAGACATCGTGGCTAACAAAAGTCGTTTGACTGAGTATGCCGCGGTGGCTTTAACGGAGGAATGCACTTCCCGGATTCAGAATAGACTGCCCACGAAACTGAAAGACCCTGGAAGTTTTACTATCCAGCTGACTATTGGGCAAAGTATCCGAGCTCGTGGATTATGCGACTTGGGGGCAAGTATAAATCTGATGCCATCTTCGGTATTCAGAAAGCTAGGTCTAGGGAGTCCTAGACCTACAATGGTAATCTTGCAGCTAGCGGACAGGTCCTTAGCTAAGCCGGATGGCATTGTTGAGCATGTGTTAGTGCAAGTGGGCTCCCTCATTTTTCCGGTCGATTTTATTGTTCTGGACTTTGAACCGGATGCTGAAATTCCATTTATTTTGGGAGGACCCTTTTTGGCAACCGGAAAAGCATTAATTGATGTAGCTGCGGGTCAACTTACAATGCGGGCACATGACAAGATAGAAGTGTTTGACGTGTACAAAGCACCCAAGCTCCCGATTGTAAATGAGGAACTCTCGGTGATCAATGTGATTGATCATGGGAATGCTAATATAATGAATGATTCCCGAGAGTTAACAGGAAGGCCACCAGATGAGGTTGAGAACTACTGGGGGGAGGACAAGGATCGTGAAAAATCATCCCTCACCCTAGTAGATAATTGAGCATAATGGACGTCAAGCCGCGACGGTAAACCAGGCGCTGCACGGGAGGCAACCCGTGAAAAGAAAAATATTCTATTTTTCTTCTTTTAGTAGAGTGTAATTTATTTGTATTTTTATTTTATTTTTCTTTTTCTTGATTTCGTACAAATTTTTCGTTTGAGTTAGTATTTTTTTCATTTTAGTTAGGGAAATCTATTAATCTAACCAATTTCGTTTAGTGAAGTGATTTTCAGGTCAAACGGAGAAAAATATGCATGGAAGCGGGAAAAATAAGGCAAGGTATGAAAAAATAATTTTATTGAAGAAACAGTGCACTGGGGCGTTGGCTCCGTGTCACGGAGGGAGGGCTCCGCGTTACCCTCCGTGACACGTTGAAGGCAAAATCCAGATTTTTAAAATTTCCAGAGAGCCATCGCGTTGGCTCCGTGTCACGGAGGAGGGGCTCCGCGTTACCCTCTGTGACACGTTGCCTTATATTTGGTGTCAGGTCACACCAGGTTGCCGGGTGACCCGCGTGTTTTTCTTTAAATTAACCCTGATTTTGCCCAATTTTTCCACATTTCTTCTACTCTCCGCGACCAAAACACCCAAATCCCCCTCCCCAACCAACGTACCACGCAATTAGGCAAGGAATACGTCAAGTTTCTTCGGTTCTTCAACTCAAAGGTACGTTTTCCTCGTTTCTCTCAAATTTTTGGGTGATTTTAGTCGAATTTGGGCATGTGAGGTGAGATATATCACCCCAAGTAGCAATTTAACATGATGTTGAGTTATTTGTGATTGATATATGTTCGGATTGTTGTAATTAGCGGTTGAACTTGTCGATTACGTGAATAATTCGGATTTGAGTGAAAAATTGCATTCTAGGGCTTGGGTTATTGAATTTGACTTGGGAAACTTGATAATTTGATGAATTCGATGCCGGGGTATGGTTGTAAATTGAGATAAGTCGAGGTAAATATTGTGTGAATGTTATAGGAAGACGAATTCTCGAATTGTTGGGGAAAATGCGAAAATTGTGTAAATTGGTTTGATTATTTGGATTCGATTGTATATAGAATGTTTTTGTCGTTGTTTTTATTTTTTTTGTTTTTATTGCTTGTGCGATGGTTGAATTGTTAGCGATAGTAGGATTGGAATTAGCTGTATGAAGTCTGAGTAGTACGCTAAGCGTTATGCTGTCGAAATTTTTGTGAACGTACTAAGCATAAAGTGTATACTTGTTGTGTTTGGTGTAAATAGAGTTATCCTTGCCGTAGTTTTGTAAAAGTAGCTAAGGCCTAAGTGTGGGGTAAACGTTGTGTAACCCGACCTTAGCCTAAGTTAACATCTTTATAGCTTAACTTTGTGCTTGTTAATTTATATTGACAGGTACAATGGCTAGTAGACAAGATAAGGGCAAGGGCACTTCTACCTCAGGCACCGGCAGAAAAAGAATGAGATTGGGCACCGCAGTCCCAGCTGCACCAGCTGTTCCGCGTGGCCAACGCCGCCAATATGGAACAAGGTGGGTAACCGAGGAAGGAAAGAAATGGTATGCTAAGCATAAGGAGAGCAAGTACTTCCCAGAGGAACATATTGCACGGGAACCACTAGCACAGGAGTTCCCCCGTATTGTGCAAAGGATTGAAGCAGCTGGGCTCAGCTTTATCTTTCAGGAGCCCAAGGAGTGCAACCTTCATTTGGTCCGAGAGTTCTACGCAAATTGGAACCCGGCCATCAGAAGCCACACAATAAAAATCAGAGGGCAGATTGTCACTCTGGAACCCCAGCAATTTAATCCCATCATTGGAGCGCGGGACACAGACGCCCACGTTCTCCGCCAGCTAAACATCACCCCACCATTCGCCGACATCAGACGTACGTTGTGTGGGGCTCGATCCACAGCCCGATGGAGTAGACATAAGGAGAGGGGTTACCACCAGACTCTGCCTTATTCGCAGATGAATAGGGACGCCAGAATATGGCTGAAAATTGTATGTTCGTGCTTGATCCCGGGAGTTCATATGACGGATGTGACCCGGGATCGTGTCTACTTGGTGTATGCCCTTATGAAAGGGCTTGAGATTAATGTTGGGCCGGTAATTATATCCGCCATGAAGAGAGCCAGACTACACCAGGGCCACAAATACGGGTTTGGCGGACTCATCACCACCTTCCTCCGAGGCCTCGATGTCGAGGAAGAAGCCTTGGATTACATTCCGCAGTTGGAGCGAAGGGCCCTCGATGTGACAAAAACTAAGGCCCCCGACACCACACACAGGCCAGTGCTCACTTTGGGCGAGCGACATGCTCGTGACGATCAGTACATGGCACGTATGTTCAGCATGCAGATGCTTCAGCTACGGATTGGTGGGAGACCAGCCACCGAGGAAGAATTATGGCAGCTGGAGCTGGATTACCCATTTGGCGAGAATGCCAAAGCCTTATGCCGGGTGGGACCAGCCTTCGTTGAGCCGACTGATGACGATGTCCCTACTGATGAGGAGACACGTCGGGAGGACTCCGATGTGGAGTCCGATGACGATGATGGAGCTGACTTAGACATGGGGGATGAGGCAGCAGCACCAGATGAAGAAGTCGAATATTTCGACTGATCAGGGAGTTCCACCACCCGAAATTTTGTTTTGTAATTTTTGTGAACACTGGGGACAGTGTTCGATTTAAGTGTGGGGTGGGGAGTAGCTAGGTGCTGGGACTTAGGCTCTAATCTGCTGTATGCTTTTTCCTTGGTTTGTATGTATGTTTGTGTTTTCCCTGTGGTGAACTGATTTGTGTTGTATGTGTATATATTTGTTTGTGTGGTTAATGATGTGTGTTATGAAAAGTTATGGTTGCCAGTGTAAATATTTTGTAAATATTTTTTTTTTCTATCGAGATGATCGATATTTTTCAAAAATTTTCGCGAAAATATTTTGCACTTGTAAATATTTTCTTTCTATCGAAATGATCGATGTGTTGCAAAAATTTTCGGTTTTTATTTTGTTTGGGTTTCTCGGAGTTTGTTTTCGGTTCTTTTATTGAGAATAGTCCCATTGAACCGATGTCATAGTTAGTGACCGTTCCCTATGATGGATGGATGACGATCGTCTTAAGGGAAATGTAGTCGGTAGGAGTAGGATTTTAATTTGTTTTAAATTTTTCTTTTGGTGGATTGCATCAATGAACTGTAGTTGCTTTATGGTTGCAAAAATTTCGTTGCGTGTGTAACTGATGTTCAAAATGTGAAAGTGATTCGTTCGAAAGCATGCAAGTTGGTAAATATGTTGAGTTACCTAGGCTATAGAATTTGATTCAGTATGATTGAGGCTTAATTTTGAATTCATGTGATTGGCTAATTAGAGAGTCTTTGAATGCATCTTGATTCGAGCATGTGCATGAAGTGTGAAGTGAGGTATTGTTATTCCATGCCATTGTGAATTGTCTAGAACTTGCCTGGTGTGTATACAAAACGAAATGAAGGAGGTGTAGTGTTGGAAAGGATGTACGCATTTCTTTGTTTTAACCGATAGTTTCCATTTTTTTCTTGTCAAACTCTACCTTTTTATATGTTGTATACCCTAGTCAGTCCGTTGAGCCTTTAGCCGATTTCTTTCTTTCTTTTGTCCAAAATTGTATAAACCGAGCTTTATTCCTTCTTTTCATTAGCTGTAAAAGTCTATACAAAACTCTTAAGCGCTTACAAAGAAAAGAAAATGTTCCCAAGGTGTCAAGGAGTGAGAAGAGTGAAAAGAAAAAGAAGAGCAGAGTGAGGAAAGAAAAGATGATGTTGAAGAGGCACTTGTTATAATTAAATGATATTGAGGGTACATGAAAAACCTTTTTTTTGTGTCAAGTGTGTTTGATGAAATGGGCAGTACGAAAGTAAACCAACATGAATGGGAGAAAAAGAGAAAAGAGAGGAACAATGTCCATGAGTCGATGGGAATGTGTTGAAAAGACGCTTAAGGATGCTAGCGACTATTATTGGCTAATCCAATATATATACCAGATCCATAGCCCTGTTACAACCCATTAAAGTCCTACGTGATCCTACATTGCATTTCTTTATATTATTGGAGTAATACACTGGGGGCAAGCCTATGGGTCACGACATGATGCATGTGAATTCTTTTGGGAGAGAGTGAAATTAATTTTTATATGCCCCTACTTGCATGTTTGTGTGTTGCATGAACAAAAAAGGGGAAGATTCTCTTGAGTTGTGAGGGCACATGCTTGATGAAAGATTGATTTTCGTGTCGGATTTCTTGATTAGCTGATTTGCATGAGTTTGCCGATATCAAGAATCAATTCTTAAAGTCTAGGAAGTCTGGATGTATTAAAGGTCGTTGTATTGTAAGACCAAGCATGTTTTCGTGATGATTTGCAAAAATTGAATAATCGGTATGACCGTAGCGTAAATGGTCGCACCATAGTGACGAAGGTTGGGATGTAATTTGCATGAGTTGTGTATGTGTTGTTCGAGGACGAACAAGGATTTAAGTGTGGGGTAAGTGATCTTGGACAGATTTATATGCTCAAGTGATACTCAAACGTATTATTTTCGCCTTGTTTGTGTGCAATATGTATATATTCTCATGTAATTGGTAATAAAATGTGAATTTATACTAACCAACATGATTAGCATTTGTTTTGCAGGAAAATATGATTTTTAGGAGCTAAAATGCATGTTGGAACTATATCGGAGTTGGACTTGGATAAGAGCGTGGAAAAGACATTGGAATGCACAAATTATAGGGGCTCCGCGATGGAGTCGTGCCACGCTACCATCGCGGAGGCACACTGCCTGGAGAGGAAATTAAATGGCAAATTCCAGTGAGGCCTCGCGACAGCTCCTTGGCACGGAGATAGGCCTCCACGTTGGCCTCCGTGCCACGTTGAGGCTATTTTACCGGACCCTGGATTTCCAGTGAAGGTCTGCGTCCACGCCGTGTCACGGAGGCAGTGCTCCGCGTTGACCTCCGTGACACGTTGCTTGTTATTCCAGGAAAAATTTCCCTCTAGTATAAATAGCACACTTAGGTTTATTTTAATGAGTTCAGACTTGGTGGAGCAAGGACGTGGGTTAGCAGCAGTTGAGGGACGAAAAAGCTAAGAGATTTCTTCTCTTCCTTTCTTCTTTCAATCAATAGTATGTATGATTTACACTTGTTTTAGGATGATCAATCCACAAATGAGTGGCTAATTCTCTTCCTTGCTAAGGTTTTGAACATGTGTAGTGAATTTTGATTGTAAATGATATGGTTTTCTTCTTCTTCTTTCATGTTGTTCTATTAATTCTTTTTCTTACTGCATTAGTGCTTGGCCGACATTAATGTACATCTAAAAAGTCCAATTTCACTCGACAGAGCAAGAAATTGGAAAATTGTGAATTAATAGGGTATTGTTCTTAACTTGATTTGGGAAAATTGGGTTTTGATGTGCTTTCCTAATAGAAATATACATGGAAGCCGTATTAGTCAATTTAGGAACCGGAATTGTATTGCTAGGTCGTAAATTGCATTTGATCATAGAAATGTAGATGAATGGTTTATGATTCTTAAGTGAAATTAAATACGAGAGTTTTAACTTCTAGGCTACTGTTCTTGGCTAGCAACATGAAGAAGAGATTAACCAAATTATTATTATAATCGAATTCATTACTTGTTCTTAACCTTGGCATGCTCGTATCCATAGTTTAAATTCACAGTAAATAATTGTTAATAGTTTTAGTACATATTTTATAACAAAAACTCATTTAACTGTTGGTTACGTTGTTGTTAGCATAATTAGAAGTAAGATAAGAATATAGTATACTTAGGCAAATTTTACATATCCTGAGCCTCCTTGGATCGATACTTGGCTTACTTAGCCACTTTATTACTTGTTTGACCATGTGCACTTGTGTGTCGGTTTATAATATATTATACCAACCGAAACAGCCGAACAACCTGCTCGGGCAATAGATCTGTTGGTGCTGACGGGGCTTGTTGATGCCCATCTCTATTGCCATTATCATGGACATTTATGTTGCCATTATTTCTACTATTCACTTGGTATGGAGGAATGATTCTGCAAACACATATTGTATGAGTTAGAAGCATAGAGAGATACTTTATCGCACGACATGGATCATGAAAGAAGGGAAATTTTTCTAAAATATCTTGTATCCTCTTCCCTATAAGTGTGGCGCTTTTCTCACCCATGGAAAAAACTCTACTTAACGCGGCTTTCAGAAACCCTAAGACACTCTAAACCTTTACTCAGATACCATGTATGTCACGACTCAAGTTGGGACCTTGGATCAAGACACGGGATGTAGAACCACAAATGGCAAAAAGTCGATCCATGGTATGAAGAAAGCAACTAAAGAGCATACATCAAAGCAGAAACTGATAACTTAAACATTAATAAGTGGAAGTCTAAATAAAATAATGATCATAAATGGAGTCAATCTCGATAAAGCTGAAAGTCTACATAATGTCTGATAAGCCTCTAAACTGTCTGAGAGCTGGTGGAACAACATCCCCAACTTTCTTTCTAAAGTTGGAGATTGAAATAGCATAATCAAACAACTAAATTAAATGCCCTTGAAAGATGAGGACTCATCAACAATGGGAACTAAGTTGGACTGCAGGGGAGCTGGACTAATGGTGAAACTAAGTCCGTTTGCTTGGACGTGTATCATGAAATAATATAGCATAGAGTATACGGTCAGTGCTTTGAATGTACAGAGTATGTAAGGTAAGTATAACATGCTGAGTAAATGTTAACTGAAATCATGCATATCAATATAAATCATTAGATCATGAGAGTAAGGACTGCATGCTGAAAACTCTATATCAAACATATATAGTAATAAGATGAGTATCATATCTGAACATAATGACCTAAGGATAAAATATAAATCATATGACTTATCATAGATGAAATCATAAGTAAAAGTTTATAAACTGATCATTGGGTCAAACTTGCTGTAATACATAATATCATAAGTCATGAACATGAATAACTGAAATCATGAGGAAAAATGCAAGACTCATCTTAACTGATACCATCACAATAGCTTACATGATGCCCTAACTATCACACTTAAGTGGGTAGAGCCATCCAAAACCTTGATAGGGCTAAGGATGATACCATGATATCGATATCAAGCCGAGTCCCCTTGGGGGCTGAGGAGAACTCTCCTGAGAGGTCTCAACATATATATATATATATATATATATATATATATATATATATATATATATATATATATATATATATACCTACATTGGCGCGTAGTTCTGAGATCGGGAACCTTGAAACCCCAAGCCTACTCGGTGTTAGACATTACTCCCAAAAATAAGCATAATTCTCCCATCGTTTTTCAATGAAGCTAAAATCATAATTACATGCTTAGTATAAAATTTGAACATGAAGAGTCCTGGATCCAAACATACCATAAGTTAAATTAGGAGTATTGACTCCAAACCATATGGTAAGCTAATCTACAAACCCGAGCTAAATCATGAAAACATACTTAACATGTATGGGCTTGCCCAAATCTTAAAATCATGCATACTTGAAATACACTTCATAAGTAAAAATAGATTCATACAAGGGTAATTTATAAACATTCATTCATGCTAGATATCCCATCATACTTGAAATCATGAATCATAAATTTGAATTTCCATAAAACCTGCATAATTAGGCATAATTTCTAATAACTTGAGATCATGAATTTATAATCAAATTATGTACAAAATCTGTCCATAATTCTTAAAATATTCTTTGGAACATGAGGGAAATTGACCCATAGACATATCATAGTGAATTTCATAAAATTGGGTTAAAACCCTATAAAATCATATACTTGAATTAGAACATAAATTCATGAACTTGAGGGGAATTTTGGGCATGAGAGTGAATGAAAACTCTCATTCATAGCCCTACATACTTGGGCAAACTGATTCTGAACTTTTCCTTGAAAGCGCAAAAGGATTGTGGAAGAATTGAGAGAATCTTAGATTTATCTTCCAAGAGAACTAAAAACTTTGTATGCATGGGGAGCCCAATAACTTGATATAGGTTAAAACCTATAAAAACACTCCTTTTAGGGATTAAAATGATGTAGTTTAGGACTTAAGAGCTTAAAAATTACGGAAATACCTTTTATGATTTGTCTGGAAAATAGACATTGC
This sequence comes from Datura wrightii, assembly GCA_035772735.1. Taxonomy (NCBI): domain Eukaryota; kingdom Viridiplantae; phylum Streptophyta; class Magnoliopsida; order Solanales; family Solanaceae; genus Datura; species Datura wrightii. The sequence continues at coordinate 84,231,066 of JASDFA010000018.1, read as the reverse complement.
CAATTATCACAATCCATCAAACGAGTCATTGTAGGATACAATGATTTATTAGATCGTCTATCATTCCCTGGAACATTTATTATACTCGGTTGATCCCTTACCAATGACTCACAAGACAGGTCATTACTGTCTCTAACGGGTCGTAGCACCTGCCTGTTGTATCTGAAGTACATTCAATATTATGTAGAGGTTCTAACCAATGACAGCTCCGGATGAGTCTACGAAACAACAACTCGCTACTCCATCTATTGATTCCAAGATAATTTTTAATACTCTTTGGATTCTCTAACCGATGACCGTACATGACGAGTCATTCCTTAGAACAACGACTCATCGTATCCTCTCATAGTCACTGACTCAGTTTATGGGAATTTCCTAAAACCCATTCAACGGTCACTCAGGATGACCAGTTGGATCTTTAAATGAGTCTTTTATAGGCATATTTCTTGCTGGAAAGGTCTACTTGGGGACTTACAACAAGGGACATAATGGGTCGTTGTTCCTTACAATGACTCATCCCTTGTGTCTTCCTTGACTTTGATGCAATTTTTCCTGATTCCTCTTATTCAATTCTTGGGTTTGATCTTAGGGACTTCGTGGGTGTTACATATCAATATTCCTACTTGAAAGTGGGAAGAGATTAATATGCACTTAATTACAGTGTTGCTATGAACACGTTGGCAACATGATTTTATATGGGTCATTGTGGACGGGATGACCAAGTTAGCACATTTCCTACCATTTGAGACTACAGACTCAACCGAGGATTATGCTAGACTTTAAATCTAGGATTTGGTTCGGTTGCATGGAGTTCTATTATCCATCATCTCATATAGGGGTACTTGATAACTCTCAAATACACTCCTTGTTTAGAGAAATTGTAAGAGATCATTGTATCAAAACAAATATTCTCGATGGATGTCGGGGTCAAATCCCACAGGGACTAGTGAATGATTTGCACAAGTGTTGTATTAGGAAATCTAAATTAATTCACACCAATTAAAGAAAATTAGAACAGAAAATTTTTGGGGAAAAAGTGGAGTTAACAATATTGTGGATTTCAAACCAGCTTGCCAAAATAGAAAAATAACCAAAATTGATAAACAATAATGAAAGAAGACTAGAGATGTGGTGTAGATGGGGTGCTAATTAAATGAGGATATGCTAGCTCATCAAATCATTGCGAATAAGTGTAAATAACTTTGGAAAGATGGAATCCTATGTTTTTCAAACTCATAGATGTCTTTTCCTCGAGTCCTTTCAAACCTCAATATACAATTCAATTAGCTCAATAGAGGTTTGGTTAATAGCTGAGCTATTTCTAACCATCAACTATTGATTAGGATTATGAACATAGGTTTTGGCTATTTCTAGTCCAACTCCACACAATCACATCTATTCCCACCATGAAATTATCTCCCAATACTTAAATTCTTCTTTTTCAAGCTAAATCAAGTAATAAAAGCACACCCATATTTGTAACTATGGACCATCAATTGTAAATTGGAGAGAACTCAACAGATTTACACTAATTAAGCAAGATTAAGATGAATCTAGCAATACCCAATCTAATTAATTACCCATCATTACACACCACTAGTTGATGATTTAGCTACTCATGATTAAGAAACTAAAGAGTATATTCATCAATAAACTCAATGATTTCATTAGTAAGAGCAAGAAAATCCAAACTCAAAATATGTCCGCAACAATGGTTATAACTTGCTAATGGAAGAAGAAGAAAATAAGAAAGAAATATTCAACAATCTTCTCCAATGGAGTTCCTCTCATTCCAAGGCAAAAGGAATGTTTAAAAAGATAAAAAGTATAAAAGTTGTGTACAAAGTACTTTATTCTTAGATTATATACAAAAATAGGGTAACCCATCTCCTCTGTCTCTAGTGTTGGACATAATTGCCCCTATTCAGGCGTTTTGTCACTTACGGCGGCATCAGCGGTTTCCCAGTTGCATTTCGTGATCTGGCGTCCATCGTCTTGGGTACTCTAGTGATTCTCCAGGACCATTCGGCGACACCTTCGGCAGTTCGCCTGCCTTCATCCACTGTCCCGCCGATTCATTTTATCCTTGGTATAGAAATACAGGCGCTGGTAGGCGATTGACCGGTGAGTCACTGGGTTACTGTTCGTAGCCACCGGTTGCACATTGTCTTCGAGTGGGTGGTCATCTGCGTTTGACTGGCGTTTCGCTGGTGTGCTCTGGTGTAACGATGGTTTCCACCTGATTTCATCCTTTTTACTCCACTTCTTGCTCTTTCTCTTCAACTCAGATACCTGCACATAAAAAGGAAAAAAGGGCATAAAATTCATCTAAATGACTTGAAAGTAAGTTAAAGTTCATGCTCAAGAGCCTAATAATTTGGCAAATTACCAACTCATCAAACCTCCAAACATGAACCATTGCTTGTCCTCAAGTAATGCGATTCTCATTAGTTAAGAAACATGCCACTCCACAAGAGTTTAGACACCAATGACCACTTAATCCATGACAACTCAAAAAATTCTCACTACTCACCGAAAAAGAGAACCAAATTCCCCAGAGAAATCAGTGAAAATATATGGAAACATTTCAAGAGGCCACCACAATTCACGGGCATGATTCAAAATGCTTTCATTTTGTGAAACAAGGGCATGGCTTATCCCAATAAGTACACATAGACTCTCAATTCATAATCATTGCACATTCAAAGCTTGCCTTAGAGCTTACACTACTAATGCCTCAATTAGACCTTTAACTTAATGCAAGTGTGTCCTCAAAAGGAATAATGCCACTCATCAAGGAGAGAATCCCTTTTTTTTCTATCATGAATTAATGTACACACAAGGGATTTTAGAAAAACATGATCACACTCACTCTCCTAAAAGAAATCTTCATGCACACAACTCGACCCATAGGCTTTTCCTATGTTGAGCAACTACACTCAAAATCAATTAGTACTTGCGGGTCATGATGAAGGCTAAGGGTAATGGTAAGACAATTATTTGGATCTAGTTACTAGATCCTCCCTAATGCCTTTATGTGAACACTCCAACCCTTCCCATCTGGCTTTTTTATATCGCTTTACCTTATTTCTCCGTTCACAACCATTTTTCTCTTTTATTGTTCAAAGATCTACCATGTAGCTCCTTTGACTATCACATTAAGCCTTATCTAATCTAGAGGTAACACCATTCCACCTATATTTTCTCTTTTGGTATCTTAAGGTTCCTTAATTCATCATTTCATTCTTTTTCCCACAATTTTGTTCTACCTCAGATTTATTTTTCTTATTTATCCCCCTTTCTTGAAGACCCTTAAACTTAGGCTCTTTGCCTCTTACTCACAAATTTCCTTATCTCTCCTTAGGCCTTTTAGCCCACATTTTTTCTTTTTTTTTCACTCACCACTAGTAATTAGAGAGGATGGGTGCCAAGAAGAGGGCATCAAAAAGGGACATCAGCTTGTAATAAAGTTTCCAACAATAAATAGTTCAAAAGGCTCCACATTAGCTAGCAACGGAAGACATTTTCGGAGGCCATTTTGGGTAGAGTGACAGGTCAAATGAAAGCCTAAAATCATGTTCTAAATGTAGCTACATCTAGGATTTCTCCTTGTGTCACAATTAGGGTAAGTTATAGACAAGAAGCTATGCATGAGATTCACAAAGGTCCTTTCCGCACAAGGCTTCACACCTAAAGATTCCACAAAATTCATTATCATCACAAGATATGTATTCAAGATATAAGAGTATGCAAATTCATACGACAAACAATGAATCTACATTGTATGACAAAAGAGTGCTACATTTCTCATTTCAAATTCCTATGTTTTTTTCATTTCTCAATTTCATGCCACATTTCAAAATTTTTGGTGGTACCTAATGTAGGTATGCAAAATAAAAGGATACATTGTTCCTAATGTAGGTATGCAAAATAAAGGATACATTGTTCCTAATGTAGGTATGCATAATAAAAGGGGAAAGAGACTCCCTGAGTGGGTCACTTCTCATCATCCACGTCATAGTTTGCACCTTCTCCTACCTTACCATCAAGAGCACTCAAATCAGGCACCTCCACGGGTATTCGACTTTTCCACTTCTTACTTTAGTTCGGACAGAGGCGACATCCCCCTCCACAACATCTACACATTTTCACAGTATGGTCAAACTCTCATACATACCGTTCGGGCAATGAGGGAAGGGAGGACCCTAGCCAACTTTTGAAGTTGACTCTCATGAGAGTTGGTCATTTCCTCCAACATGTGGAGACCGCTTGATTAGGAAGATGTTGGAGGGGGTGATGCTCCCATCATAGATATGTCACTAAAGGTATAACCTGAAGCTTCTTGGTGAGTCATATTCAAATTCGAGGCTTGAGGAGACTGCTCAGATCCATGAGAACCCATCGTCAAATCAACAGCCTGCATCTGCTTCCGCTTGACTGTGGGTGCCTCAGCGTCTCGTTTGTAGTATAATGTGATTATACCCTAAGAAGGAATATGGGTCTTATTTGGGAACAATGGTACTCCATATTGCAAGCACAATTGAGAAATGAGCACAAAATATGCCATGGAGGTGCTGGCATATCTTGTTTTTCTCTTCATTTGCTATGCCACAATCTCCCAAAAGTTTATGGGGATCCCTATCATGATGCAATCTATAAGAATAGCTGCTTCCAGGCTGACCCACTGCTCATTTATAGAAGGTATGATGCAGCCACGGATGAAATATAGTAACAACTTGGCCTCAAATTTCAAATCATTGCGAGAAATTTCGCTGCCCATAGTAGCCCAAAAAGGTGCATCTGCCGCAATGATAGGAGCTATTCAAGTGAATTGGTTCTTCATCTCAGCAATCCTAGCCATGTACTCTGAGCCAGTGTCAATATTGTCCTTACAAAATAGATAGTTCATGGTCGCTGGAGTGATGTCCACCTCCACCCCTCGCACCATGACTGAAGGTAGGCAAGGGAATTCATTGACTTTTCCTCTGTGGTTCATGCTTTCCTCCCTATCCTGATAAGAAGTGTAGAACTCCAACACCAACCTTGGATAATAGTCTGGGAGAGGATTAGTAAAAGTGTGCAATTTCCTATTCTTGAACTGAGCAGTATGTTGGAAAGGTCACCCTGCAGCCCCACTAAGTGAGACCTCTTTTCTACTGTGATTGATCAGCCCTTGAAGATAGAGTAATGCCTCTGCATTTCGTGAAAACAAAACACGATGGCCTCCCTAGAGTTGGTGGGTGTTGCGGAGGCCTTTGCCTTTCCTTTTCCCTTTGTGGATGAAGAAGCTGGAGCTTTGCCTTTACCAGCGTTCATGGATAAAGTCATTTTCTGCAAACGCGATGTTAGTGGCAACCACAGTGTATCTTTTTGTATATTTTTTGATGATAAAAGTAAACAACAAACAACTATGCTAAAATTTTAAATGACAATCGAAGATGAAGAATAAGCATTCAAAGAACTGATAGCACCAGTGAACCGCAAGAGGATATCCGCGGACCGCTACTGAACCGTCGGTGCAAAGCAGAGAATTGGGGTGGCAGATATTCAACCAGTGATAGAGCAATGAATCACTGGTCCCGATCCCAGAACCCCTAATGTCATGCGGGGTCAAGGCAGTGGCCAGAAGCCAATATTATCCTAAAACGGCGTTCCATCGGCGTTTCGCTGGACCCGATTGGCGAATAGCCGATAGTCATCGTCCCCATTGCATCACCATGAACTCCAATATCACAATTTCTCAAACACTCACTCACATCATATCAATGAAGTACCTCTACATATGAAAAGGGCTAAAATGATGATTTACATTTAAGAATGGCATCACCTAATCTATCATAGGGAAAAGTAAGTCTTTTTAATCCCTCGAGGTTACTCAGACTTCTCCAAACTTAACTATACAAAAGTAACCATTTCCCACACACCCATTTCAGCATCAAGTCTCTATCATCCCACTAATTTCACATAAAAACAAGTATGGTATCAATCATGAAAAAGTTAGGGAGAATGGCAGTAAAAAGAAGGGGAATGTATTTCATGAAAACATCTATATGCAACCAGATTATCATTGATGAGAAAATAAGGAAGTTAAGGGTACATTACCACTCTTAAAAGAATGCTTTGCGTAAACTAGATGAGGCAGCTGGATAATGCTCAATAATGGAAATTTTTTGGGACTTGTCTAGTATAGAGGAAAAGTGTGAGTGTAGTGAAAATTAGGTAGAAGGGTTGGGGGTTTTTATAGGTGTGAAAAGGTGTAAATGTTGTTGGTTGAGGTAGAGGTGGAAGGTTAGTGGTGTTTTAATTGTATGGGCAGTGGAATAGAGGAAGTTGCGGGAATATGCAAAGGTGCGGTGTTGGGAAAATAAAAAGGAGTGTGGTAAAGTGTTAAAAGGGGGGAAGGGGAAATCTAAGGAAATAAAAAGGGAATTTTGGTAAATTAGAGCGGCTACAAAAAAATTTCTAGGTCAGGTAGGTCCATGATTTGGTTAAGATTTTAAAACAGAACACGTACCTTTACCGGCGTTACGCTGGTGATCGCCGGTTGAAGTCAATGGTTCGTCACCTCACGATCACATGCTTGATTTTGTGCCCAGTTCACTATTTTTGTATCGGTGATTGATCAGTGGTTCACGTTTGGGTTCTGCTTTCTGCTGGTGGTTCGTGTTTGTATCCACTGTTCAGGTGTTTTGGCTCACACTAGCATTCAAGCAGCGGTTAGTGACTACTTATCGGCTTTCCGCTTGTGCCTTCACCAGTCTACCCTTTTTGTTCCCAGGTTTCTTCTTTCATGATCAAATGTGTGGCAGGTTGCATAGCTATATCGGCGATTCACCGGTCTTAACGTAGTGCCTGCCTTGTTTTGTGCTTCTTCTCCTTACTTTTCACCTGTTTAATCCTACAAAATTAAAAACAATAATGATATCAAGAACATTCAAAAGAAGACACTTGGGTTGCCTCACAAAAAACGCCTTAGCTAACATCATGACACGATTGTATTTCTCATTTAACATTCAATCTTCGAAGGATAATCCTCTGACTCATCTTCCTCTTGCAGCATTCCAACCACTTTACGTTCATCGGGATGTTCAGCGGATTGGCACACCTTGGAGGTGACATCTTTACCTCCAACCTAAAACTTGAGCTCACCTAGCTCCATATCTACTAAAGCTCTACTCATGGCAAGCAATGGTCTGCCCAAAATGATTGGAACTTCTACATGCATCTCAAAATCAAGGACTACAAAATCAGCTGGCAAAATAAACTTATCGACCCTCACCAATACATCCTCTAAAAGACCCATAGGTTTCTTAATAGAGCGATCAACTATTAACAATCTCATTGATGTAGGTTTGGTGTTCCCAAGCCCCAATTTCTCAAAGATTATGAGAGGCATCAGATTTATACTTGCCCCAAGATCACAGAGGGCTTTCTTGAAACGCACAACCCAATAGTGCACGGGATTGTGAAGGCACCCCGATCTTCCTATTTTGGGGCAAGGTTGCTTATCGTCCAGCACTACAGTGATGTGTTGTCTCTCTGGTGCCTACATCTACAAGCTTCTTATTCTTCAGCAGCTCTTTCATGAACTTTGCATATCCGGGATTTGAAGTAGGGCATCCACCAAAGGTATATTTATGGACAATTTTCTGAACATGTCGATAAACATACTAAACAGATCATCCTTCTTTTTCTAGGCTAAACACTATGGATAAGGAGGTGGAACTTTTGGTTCTTCTTTATTCGTATTTGAGGAAACTTCCTCAACCTCTCCTTCATATTTATCCTTAGCATTATCATAACAATTTGGTGCTTTTGGCACCGCCTCAAATTCTTTTTCATCATTTATCTTAGGATCCACAACTTCCTTGGGCTTAATATTTGCATCTCCAAGCATTTTACCACTCCTTGTAACAATGGCCATGCATTGACTATCTTTCTTTGGGTTTGGCATGTATCACTTGGAAGTGTTTCCTTCATTCTGGGATTCATTCGAGAGGATAAGTGGTTCATTTGGGCTTCCAATTGCTTGATGGAAGCTTAGTGTGAACTCACGGTTTGGGCAAGGTTAGACACCTACCCTTTCAATTCCTTAACCCCGCTGTGGTTGATTCAACTTTCTTAAGAACCCTTGCCAACATCAGTTCAATTTTCGAGCTCCCTACATTGCTCACGCCTGGTTGAGCTTGGGCGTTCTTAGCTTTAGGAGGGGGAACATATGGATTCGAACTTCAATGGTATCGGTCCCCCTCACGATTTTTCTCTCTATTGCCCCATCTCTAATTTCTCTTAGGCCATCCCTGTACATCACGGGTTCTCCAATGTTGATTCTCTTCCCGTGGGTGCCAATGGCCATGATTATCCCCTTGATACCCGGGTCGAGAACCCCCAATCTTATTTTACATGTATTAACACTCCTCCTCATATCGTGGTTGCAATGATTCTCCTTTAAACTGCACTGGACCTTGCATTCCTACAACATTCACAACCTTAGGCCTAGCCTCTATCATATGTTTAGTCATTAACTACAGCTGAGTCATCATTTTAGCAATATTTTCATCTTGCTCTTCATATCTTTTACGCATTTCAGCTGCCAATGCACTAGAACACCCATCATGTGACGATATATGAGTCTCCCTAGTATACCATGCCTGATTAGTCTTCATCATTCTATCCAAAAGGGCCTTATCTAACCCATACGTCTGATCCATAATTGATCCTCCAGCTAAATTATTGGCAACGGATTTGTTGATGAAGTCTAGGGCTTGGTAAAAGCTTTGAAGGAGCACTCCATCGGGGAGACCATGGTTAGGGCAAAGGGACACCTTCTTCTTGAAGCTTAACCATGCTTCATTAAAGGTTCCCTTGGCTCTTTCTTAAAGTTTGTAATGTCATCCTTCAGCTGCAACATCTTTGCAAGGAGGGGGGGGGGGAGGAACGATCCAAGAATGCTTTAGTTAATTCTTTCCACGAGGTGATACAACCCAGAGGGAGCTCCTCTAACCACACGGTAGACTCTCCTATTAGGGAGAATGGAAAGATCCTTAACCTGATAGACTCTTGAGTCATATTTGTTATGTTAAAGGGTTGGCAAATCTCATAGAAATTTCTCAGGTGGTGATTTGCATCTTCACCCGATTTCCCCTCGAAGAGCCCTTTCATCTATAACAAGTGTAACATTGTACTTGTAACATGAAACACTGCATTCCCTACCGTGGCGGGTAGGCGAATGACTCCTGCAACTTCAAGCATAACCGCATTATCCTCCTCATGCTCCATGTGACCTTCAATCAAACTATGTCCTGCTTGTGAATGATGGCTCAGATGAACTCATCGTAACAACCAACAGCAAAATCAATGTCAATAACTAAGATGCAAGACTAACTAAGATTAATAAACAACACAAGGATATCAAGCGCTAGATCTTGGCAACGGTGCCATTTTTGATAACTCTCAAATACACTCCTCATTTAGAGAAAGTGTAAGTAATCGCTGTATCAAAACAAATATTCCCAATGAATGTCGGGGTCGAATACCACAGAGACTAGTGAATGATGTGTGCGAGCGTTGTTTAGGAAATTTGAATTAATTTGCACCAATGAAGGAAAATAAAATAGGAAATTTTGGGGGGGAAATAGACTTAACAATATTATGGACTTTAAATCAGCTTGCTGATCTTGGGCAGATTTATATGCCCAAGTGATACTGAAACGTATCATTTTCGCCTTGTTTATCTAGCAATGTGTATACATTTTCATGTAATTGGTAATAAAATGTGAATTTATACTAACTAACATGATTAGCATTGTTTTGTAGGTAAAATGTGATTTCGAGGAGCTAAAATGCATGTTGGAACAATATCGGAGTTGGACTTGGATTCGAGCACGAAAAAGGCATTGGACTGCACAATATAACAGGGCTCCGCGATGGAGCCGTGTCACGCTACCATCGGGGAGGCACTCTGCCTGGAGGGTGAAATATTAGTCAAATTCCAGTGGAGCCTCGCGACAGCTCCGTGGCACGGAGGCAAGCCTCCGCGTTGCATGCCGTGCCACGTTGATGCTTTATTCTAGGACCCCAAATTTCCAGTGAGGGTCCGCGTCCACGCCGTGTCACGGAGGCAGTGCTCCGCGATGCACTCCGTGACACGTTGCTTGTTATTCTGGGAAAAATTCCCACTAGTATAAATAGAACACTTAGGCTTATTTTTAATGAATTCAGACTTGGTGGAGCAAGGACGTGGGTTACAGGCAGTTGAGGGACGAAAAAGCTTAGGGTTTTTCTCTCTTTCTTTCTTCTTTCAATCAATTGTTTGTATGATTAACACTTGTTTTAGGATGATTAATCCACAAATGAGTGGCTAATTCCCTTCCTTGCTGAGGTTATGAACATTTGTGATGAATTTTGATTATTGAATTATATGGTTTTTCATCTTCTTCTTTCATGTTGTTCTATTAATTCTTGTTTCTACTGCATTGGTGTGTGGCCGACATTAATGTACATCTAAAAAGTTCAATTTCACTCGAGAGAGCACGACATTAATGGAGCTGACTGCACTGCTAATCTGGCTAAAAACTAGGAAGGTCCTGATCCATGTCTAACCGCACCTACAGGCAAGTACTGTAGTGACCCAGGAGGGTGTCAGTACAATATGTACCGAATGTGTAAGGAGGTAACTGAAAATAACTTAACGAACTGAAATAAAATTGAAAGTAACTGAAAAGAAGGAATAGGAATACTACCTGAGTAGCTGAACTTTCTGCTATCTAATCTATTAGTAACCACTACAAACAAGAACCTTAACTGGCCCCCATAAGCCGGAAGGTACAACCAACATAGAATAACCCACCGGGGCCTCCCACAAGACCTGGTGAGTACACTCCAATCTATATACCCTAGCAAGGTCGTATTAATCCATCTAACAACAATAGCCGTCCTACCAGTACCCTGGGTCTGCAATAGAGCCCACTCGACCCGTGAACTGTAGCTATGTCTGAGTTCGATGGACTCTTGATATCTGATATCTGCAACCTGGGCACCAGGCTCGACAAGGGGTGTGGTATAGTGCCGATCGGCATAAAAATAGTCCAACCATGGAATGGACTGTCTGTGGACCCTGGACCCCATCTTCATCCCTTTTAGATGGCATACCGGTCCCAGGAGTGACGTCATCTCGCCCCTGGTGGGGTCGACACATCTATTAAACCTAGGGTAGGGTATGGAAAGCTATATAGGGAAAAGTCAATCCCCAACTAAACCTGGAATACTGGTCTTAGTTAATAACAACCGCTAATCACAATAGATATACTTCTGGCTTTCTTACTAGGACTCAAACTGAGTTATAAAATTGAAGAAACTAACATGCTGAACGAATTTGCCTAAACATACCTGGATCGCCAATTTCTGATTAACTGGAAAGTTTCAAATCGTACTCAAAAACTCTTTCCAACTATAATCGTATTACTGGGAGAACGAGACTAGTTTCATCACTAAATTTGGCAAAAATGATAACTTTCTATATAAATATTAACTATACTTCAACTTAACAAAACATGGTTGAAAACGTATAATTTCCCCAGAGTTTAGAAGGGAGAAGTTCTTACTTGAAGCCACTGATTATATAGAAATTAGTTTGGAGCAATTCTGACAACTCTGGCTCGGTGGAATTTCAATTCGCCGGGTGAATTTCGCGAAAATAACTCCCTAGTAATGCACCTTGTGGGCTTAAACTTCGATACCCGAAATTAATTTGAATTTGGACGACGTTTTGCAGTGTAATAGGATCAAAATTTATTGAATTATTTGTGTGCTATCTGCTCAGGCCGAGGAGAACTATAGAAAATGAAATGAAATTGAAAGGAGGACCTTATATACTTATTAGGGAGGTGGCAGGGGGGCGCTCCACACTACCCATCGCGCTGCCCTCACCCCCGCGCCAAGGGGCTAGCGTGCCGCACTACCCAGGGCGTCAAGGTGCTGGCGCGTCGTGCTGGCCGTTGAGGCCTAACCTCGTTCGACCTAACATCTGAGGCTTCTCTACACACATCGTACTCTTTTGATTTCACCTCAAATCCACGCGTACGACAACTAACCGTTAACTCAGTTCCTGGATCAATCTCATCAGCCCAAAATAGCGCATTAATGGCAGATGAAGTAATATCGACCTCCACGCCTCGGACTCTAACTGAGGGACAGTAAGGAAACTCATCCAGCTTCCCCTTATGCTTCATTACCTCCAGGAGTGCCTGGTAAGAAGCATAAAATTCTGGCACTAGATAGGTGTAATACTCCGGGAGAGGCTCAGCAAATATGCGTCATTGGTAGTGGTTGAATTAGGTAGTGATATTTGGGAAATAATTCCCCAGCCCCACCAGATCGAATTGTTTCTCTGTGGTGATCGGTCTTCCTCCACAAATAACATAATGTGCCTTCATGTCAGGCACATAGAAAATGATGGCCTCTCTAGTGTTCGTGGGGACTGGGGATGCCTTGGCCTTCCCTTTACCTTTACTTTTTGATGTGAAGGATGCCTTGCCCTTGTCTCCTTGCCTGGATGAAGTCATTATGCTGCAAGAGAAATGTTAATGCCACACATTTGTGTTTTTTGTATAATATGAAAGTAGAAGAACCAGCTAAACTAAGCTAGAAATAAAAATCTAAGAATTGGATGATAACAAGGTGAAATGTCAAAATCATGTGCCAGTAGTACCGACGACACAATTGCCAATCGCCGACAGAGACCCGCGCGGAGCTATTGACCCGCAGGCTTGGGTAGATAACTGGGCAAAGTTGTGACTTATCAGTATTTCACCGGTCATGTTCTGCAAAGCATAGGTGAAACGTGGGTGTTGGACACTAGTCTGAAGCCTCAATGTCACGCCCCACCTTGGGAGGCATGACTGGCACCTGCTGCCCTACTAGGGTCTGAACTGGCCTGACTAAACTTACGCACCTATGGTGCATGAATAATTCTTTATCTCAAATAAAGAAAACAACGATTTATATCTTAGCTATAAACACATCCCCGACCGACAAGGCCTTACAGCCACCTGTAAAATAAAAAAGCTACCCAAAAACAGATAATAATAATAGGGAATCTTAGGCGAGCCGACAAGACCACCATGATGTCTAGTTATGATTGTAAAGTAAATCGAGTACTATAATAAGCTATGGCCGACAAGGCCGCTAACTAACAGCTAAAAAAGGCCCCAAACGGCGAACACGCAAGATAAAACATATTTAGGCCCTGCATGGCCAACAACAACTAACCATAGGGAAATAGAACCAATCTGCAAGCCTCTAAGAATGATATATTGGTCTAGACAGGGCCCCGACCTACCCGTGAACTGTACAAACAAAAAGAAGTAAACCTTCTGGCTATTAGTTCCGAAGGAATGGAGCCGACTGCACTACTAATCTTCCTGAAAACTAGGAAGGTCCTGATCCATGTGTAACCGCACCTACAGGCATGTAATGCAGCGCCCTAGGAGGGCGTCAATACAATATGTATCGAATATGTAAGGCAATAACTATAAGTAACTGAACGAACTGAAATGAAATTGAAAGTAACTAAAAAAAAGGGATAGAAATACTACCTGAATAGCTGAACTTCCTGCTATCTAATCTATTAGTAACTACTGCAAACAAGAAAATTACCAGGCCCCCATAAGTTGGAAGGTACAACCAACACAGAATAACCAACTCGGGGCCCCCATAAGCCCTGGTGATCACACTCCAATCTATATACCCTAGCTAGGTTGTACTGATCCATCTAATAACCATTATCATCCTACCAGTCCCCTGGTTCTGCAATTGAGCCCGCTTGACCCCTAAACTGCATCTATGTCCGAGTCTGGTTGACTCTTGATATCTGATATCTACACCCTGGGCATCAGGCTCGATAGGGGGTGTGGCGTAGTGTCGATTGGCATAAACATAGTCTAGGCATGGAATGGACTATATGAGGACCTTGGACACCATCTTTATCCCTTACGGACGGCATACGCTCCCTGGAGCGACGTCATCTCGCCCCTGGTGGGTGTCGACACATCTATTAACCCTGGGAATGGTTATGGAGGGTTATACAGGGCAACGTCAATCCCAAACTAAACTTGGAATACAGGTCTCAGTTTATAAAAACCGCTAATCACAATAGATATACTTCTGGCTTTTTTACTAGGATTCAAACTGAATTATAATACTAAAGAAACTAACTTGCAGAACGAATTTGCCTAAACATACCTGGATTGCCAATTTCTGATTAACTGGCAAGTTTCAAATCGTACTCAACAACTCTTTCCAACTGTAATCGTATTACTGGTAGAACGAGACTAGTATCAGTACTAAATTTGGCAAAAATGATAACTTTCTATATAAATATTAAATATACTTCAACTTAACAGAACACGGTCGAAAACGTATAATTTCCTGAGAGTTCAGAAGGGAGAAGTGCTTACTTGAAGCCTGTGATCGTATAGAAATTAGTTTGGAGTAATTCTAACAACTCTGGTTTGTCGGGATTTCTATTCGTCGGGTAAATTTCACGAAAATAACTCCATAGTAATGCTCCTTGTGGGCTTAAACTTTGATACTCGAGGTTAACTTGGATTTGGACAACATTTGGCAGCGTAATCGGACGAAAATATATTGAATTATTTGTGGGCTACCTGCTCTGGCCGAGGAGAACTATAGAAAATAAAATGAAATTGAAAGGAGGACCAAATATACTTATTAGGGTGGTGGTAGGGGGCGCTCCACGCTGTCTATCGTGCTGCCCTCCCCCATGCTTCGCACCCCTCAATGCACCAAGGGGCAAGCATGTCGCACTTCCCAGGGCGTCAAGGTGCTGGCGCCTCGCGCTGGACCTTGCGGCCTGGCATTGTTCGATCCGACTTTCGAGTCTTTTCTACATGTATCGTACTCTCTTTATTTACCTCAAATCCACGCGTATGCGTACTAATAGTTAACTTTTATGGGTTGTAACATCCTCCCCCTTTAGGAACATTTTTCCTCGAATGTCAACTACAATTCATAGGAGTTTAACTCTTTTAACTATTATTCTGAAAACATTTCGGCAGAGTCTCCCTTATAACATGGCTATTCAAAAATCCTTAACTGCATAGTCTTAACTAAGCCTTGAACAAATGAGGATATCTTGATCTCATACCATCCTCAGCTTCCCAGGTCATCTCTTCTCTATTCGTGTTTCTCCACAATTCCTTAACAGAGGCGACGTCTTTAGTTCTTAACCTACGAACCTACCAGTCTAATATGGCCACTGGAACTTCTTCATAAGAAAACTCCTTAGTAATATGGACATCCTCGACGGGCATAACTCATGATAGATCCCCTATGCACTTCCCTAACATCGACATATAAAAGACCGGGTGAACAGATCCTAACTCTGAAGGCAAATCCGACTCGTATGCCACCTGGCCTATTCTCTAGACAATTTGATATGGTCCAATAAATCTAGGGCTAAGCTTTCCTTTCTTACCAAACCTCATCGCGCCCTTCATTGGCGAAACTCTTAGAAATACCCAGTCGCCTATATCGAATTCCAGATTTCTACACCGTACGTCAACATAAGATTTTTGGCGGCTCTAAGCTGTCAACAGGCGTTCTCTGATAAGCTTTACTTTCTCCTCTTACTGATGGATTATATCTGGTCCAATCAACTCTAATTCTCCTACCTTGAACCAAACAACTAGGGACCTGCTGAATGACAATTGTTATTGTAAGTGAATTCAATAAGGGGTAAATGCTCATCCCAACTGCCTCCGAAGTCAAACATGTACACCCGTTACATATCCTCGAGTGTATGAATTGTACGTTCTACCTACCCGCCTTTTTGAGGATGGAAGGCTGTACTCAGGTTAACCTGTGTCCCTAGGCCCTTCTGAAAGGACTGCCATAATTTAGTTGTGAACTGTGCTCCTTTGACAGAAATGATAGATACTGGGACACCATGCAATCGAACTACTTCCTTGATATATAATTCATAGTCCTCGATTGAGAAGGTGGTCCTGACTGGCAGAAAATGAGATGACTTCATTAATCTATCAACAATCACCCAGATGGAGTCAAATTTACGTCTGGTACGGGGTGCTTCGGTCACAAAATCCATATTGATTTCTTCCTATTTCCACATAGGCACTGCTATCTCCTGTGTCAATCACCCGGCTTTTGATGTTCCGCCTACACCTGCTAGCAATTAGGACATTGTGGTACCAATTCTGCTACCTCTTTCTTCATTCCCGCCCACCAATAAATTTTTTTTACATCATGGTACATCTTTGTTGAACATGGGTTAAGAGAATAAATAGAATAATGTACCTCTGCCATTATCTACTAGCGAAGTCTTGCCGCATCTGAATCACAGAGGCAACCCATATATCTCAAGATCCCGTCTGCGATTACTTTGAAAGATGATACCTCCCCTTGCTGAACTTTATCTCTGAGCTGAACCAGGTTAGGGTCTTCATATTGTCGTTCTTTCAACTCAACAACCAAGGATGATACTGCATTATTCTGAATCACTGCCCCATTATCTCCCGAATCTACTATTTGGATGGCTAGGCTAACTAACTGATGCAACTCTCGGGCCAATCCCCTTTGTTCGGGCTTTAAGTATGCCAAACATCCCATGGATTTGTGGATGAGGGCATTTGCTATAACTTTAGCCTTCCCTGGGTGATATAAAATGTGCACATCATAATCCTTCAATAGTTCTAACCAGCAAAGCTGCTGCAGATTCAATTCTTTTTGTGTAAAGATATACTGAAGGCTCTTATGAATAGTAAAACTGTCCACGTGCACCCAATACACATAATGTCTCCAGATCTTTAAGGTGTGGACTGCTGCTGCTAACTCCAAGTCGTAAGTGGGATAGTTCTTTTCATGCTTCCTCAGCTGCATCAAAGCATAAGCAATCACCTTACCATGTTGCATCAGAACACATCCTAACACGACGCCTGAAGCATCACAGTACACTTCATAACCCTCAAACACTTCCGGCAAAGCTAATACTGGTGCTGATGTCAACCTATTTTTCAACTCCTGAAAACTCTGTTCACACGCTTCAGTCTACTGAAATTTGGCTGCTTTCTGAGTTAACTTGGTCAATGGCACTGATAAAGTAGAAAACCCCTCTACAAATCTCTGGTAATATCCGGCTAACCCCAGGAAACTGCACACCTCAGTCGGAGTTGTGGGCCTAGGCCATGTCTTTACTACCTCGATCTTCTGTGAATCTACTTGAATACCAGCTTTTGACATAATGTGACCCAAAAGGCCACTAAATTCAGCCAAAACACACATTTAGAAAATTCTGCATAAAGTTGGCGATCTCTGGGAATCTGAGCACTGTCCATAGGTGATCCCGATGTTCTGCTTCTGAATGGGAATACACCAGAATATCATCAATAAATACTATCACAAACAGGTCCATATATGGTCTGAAGATGTTGTTCATCAAATCCATGAACACAGTAGGAGCATTCGTCAGTTCGAAGGACATGACTAGGAATTCAAAATTGCCATGCCTGCTCCTGAAAGCGGTTTTTGGAATATCTCTCTCTCGGAACTAGACCTGATGATACCCAGATCTTAAGACAACTTTTGAGAAATACTTCTCCCCTGTAACTGGTCAAACAAGTCATCTATTCTGTGGAGTGGGTATTTATTCTTGATAGTGACTTTATTCAGCTACCCGAAGTCTATACAGATGCGGAGGGAGCCATCCTTCTTTCTTAAAAACAGAACTAGCGCACCCCACGGTGAAGTACTTGGCCTGATGAAGCCCTTATCTAAGAGATCTTTCAGTTGCTCCTTTAATTCTCTAAGCTCAGAAGGAGCCATTCGGTATGGAGGGATGGATATAGGCTGAGTACCTGGTAATAAGTCGATCGCAAAGTCTATCTCCCATTCTGGGGGGATACCAATAAGTTCATCAAGGAATATATCTAGAAATTCATTGACTACTGGAATGGACTAGAGAGCCAGAGATTCTGCTTGAACATCCTGAACCCTGAAAATATGATAAATACACCGGTTCACTATCAACTTTCCCACCCGATGATAGGAAATAAACCTACCTTTTGGCGTGGTTGCATTACCTTTCCACTCCCATACTACCTCCCCTGGAAGGTGGAATCGGAAAGTCTTGGTCCAACATTCTATATTAGCATAACCTGGTGCTAGCCAATCCATACCCACGATTGCATCACAGTCAATCATTTATAATTCTACCATATCTTCCAAAGTCTACCGACCCACAACCTCTACTATGCACCCTCTGTAAACTCTTTTAACTATGATGGAATCACCAACGGGTGTGGACACTGAAAAAAGGTTGCTGAAGCAATTCTGGCATAATACCGAACTTACTGGCCACTAGTGGTGTAACATAGGACAAAGTGGAGCCTGGGTGTATCAAGACATACACAGAATGAGGGTAGATGTCCAGCAGACCTATCACCACATCCGATGACGACTCTTACTCCTGTCGTCCCGGTAAAGCATAAGTGCGATCTGGACCGGTGCCTGAGATAGATGCCCCTGATCTCCTCGACCTCTGCCGGCTAGAGCTGAGGGCCTACTCCCTACTGTAGATATTGGGGCATGTGACCCTACTGAAGATTTATCTTGTCGGTTCCGATTACTTAAGCCCTGGCTGCACAGTCTCTCATCAGGTGACCCTCCTGCCCGCGAATGTAACATGCAGAAGAACCATACATACATGACCTAGGATGACAGCGATTGAAAATAAGGCAAAGTGACACGGTAAATCTACTCTGCTCTGACCCCCTCTGTGCTGTGAGCCTGATGGTCGTGAACTCTCGCCGGGTCCTGACTTCTCCCGACGGCCTTATCTACTACCCTGTTGCTGCTGTGGAGGAGGGGGTCTGGGTGGTCTTCCTGATAGTCGTGTCCTTGGTCTACCCTAAAATTCTGCCTGCACATCACTAGCCATGCGGCGTTGCTCCTAATTTATTCTATCTATTTCTCGTTGTCATTTTCTGATCCCCTCAATATTTTGAGCAAATGTCTGAACACAAGCAATATCCGTGTCTCTACATATTATGGATTCAATCCCATGATAAACCGGTGAACCCTGGCTGGCATGGTATCTACAAAAGCCGGTGCATATCGGGCTAGGGAGTCAAACCTCATAGAATATACTCCCGAACACTTATTGAGCCCTGCTCCAGATGCAAAAAACTGATCTACCCGGGCTTGTCAGATCTCCCATTGCAAATAATGGTCCAAGAAGGCCTCTGAAAAGTTAGGCAGAGTAAGAGGGGGAACATCTCTACCTCGGGACCTTTCCCAACTCTCGTACCATAATATTGCAATGTCCCATAGTCGAAATACTACTAACTCAACTAATTCTTCAGGTGCAGCATGCATTACTCTAAAGATCTGCTACAACTGGTCTAGAAAGTCCTGAGGGTCCATGTCCTGATCCATCCCCAAAAACTGTGGGGGACTAAAATCAAGGAACTCTAGAACCCTCGAACTACCTGGTCCTCTCGAAGACTCCACAACTACGATGACATTGGTTAACGTTGTGCGGCCATCATCTGAGCTATCATAAAAATGGCACTCCTGACCTTCTGATCTAATGGCATCTGTATAGAGACTTCTGGAGGTGGTGTCGACACATCTACTACTCTGGACGGCTCCTGGCGTGGCGGAGAGTGCTGGGGAGACTGAGATGTAGTCTCCCTATTTCCCTGGGATCTGGATGACTCTGAATAAGGCACCTTGCTAGCCTTCTCCTGTTGCAAAATCTAATTTCCTGCCAGTCGTGGTCTTTTGCGCGTCCGCCATTTCTTTGTAGGAAAGCATATTACGGTAAGCATAGGGACTTATCCCTATACGACACAACTCTATGGCATGACTTGAAAAGAAGTAAGGGTAACCATCCTAACATGCCTCACAGCCTCTTGTCTATAGTATGTGGTGCACAACACATCCATAGGCAAAACTCTACTTAGCATGGCTTGCAAACTCCCTGGGATACGACCTACTCTGATACCAAGTTTGTCATGGCCCACCTTGGGAGGCTTGACTGGCACCTGGTGCCATGCTAAGGTCTGAACTGGCCTGACTGAGCTTACGCACCTCTGGTGCATGACTAACGCTAAATCTTAAATTAATAAAACAACGAACTATATCTCGACTGTAAACACATCCCCCGACTGACAAGGCCTTATAGCCATCTATAAAAGAAAACAACTAACAAGAAAGAGATAATAATAGGGAATCCTACGCGGGCCAACAAGACCAGCATGATATTTAGTTATGATTGTAAAGTAAATTCAGTACTAAACTACACTATGGTTGACAAGGCCGCTAACTAAAAGCTAAACAAGGCCCCACACGGCCAACACGCAAGATAAAACATATCTAGGCCCCCCACGATAAACAACAACTAAACACAGGGAAATAGAAACAATTTGCAAGCCTCTAGGAATGATATACTGGTCGAGACATCGCCCCGACCTACCCATGAACTGTACGAACAAAAAAATTAGACCTTCTAGATATTAGCTCCGAAGGAATGGAGCTGACTGCACTGCTAATCTGGCTGAAAACTAGGATGGTCCTGATCCGTGTCTAACTGCACCTACAGGCAAGTAATGCAATGACCCAGGAGGGCGTTCGTACAATATGTCCCGAATATGTAAGGCAGTAACTGTAAATAACTGAACGAACTAAATGAAACTAAAAGTAACTAAAAAGAAAGGATAGAAATACTACCTGAATAGGTTAACTTCCTGCTATCTAATCTATTAGTAACTATTTCAAACAAGAACCTTACGTGGCCCCCATAAACCAGAAGTTACAACCAGCACTAGATAACCCACCCGGGGCCCCCATAAGCCCTGGTGAGTACACTCAAATCTATATGCTAGTAAGATCGTACTAAGCCATGTAATAACCATAGCCGTCCTACCAGTCCCCTGGGTCTGCAACTGAGCCCGCTCGGCCCCTGAACTATAGCTATGTCTGAGTCCGATGGACTCCTGATATTTGATATCTGCACCCCGGGCACCAAGGTCAACATAGGGTGTGGTGTAATGCCGATCAGCATAAAAATAGTCCAACCATGGAATGGACTATATGAGGACCTTGGACCCCATCTTTGTCCCTTGCAGATAGCATACCATTCCCCGGAGCAACGTCATCTCGCCCCTGGTGGGTGTTGACAAAACTATTAAACCTGGGGTTGGTTATGGAGGGGTGTACAGAGCAAAGTCAATCCCCAACTAAACTTGGAATACTGATCTCATCTAATAATAATCGCTAATCACAATAGATATACTTCTGGCTTTCTTAATGGGATTCAAATTAAATTACAATACTAAAGAAACTAACTTGTCGAACGAATTTTCCTTAACATACCTAGATGGCCGATTTCTGATTAACTGGCGAGTTTCAAATCATTCTCAACAACTCTTTCCAACTGTGATCGTATTACTGGGAGAATGAGACTTGTTTCAGTACTGAATTTGGCAAAAATGATAACTTCCTTTATAAATATCAACTATACTTCAACTTAACAGAACACGGTAAAAAACGTATAATTTCCTGAGAGTTCAGAAGGGAGAAGTTCCTACTTGAAGCTTGTGATCGTATAGAAATTAGTTTTGAGCAATTCTGACAACTCTGGCTTGGCAAGATCTCAATTTTTCGGGCGAATTTCATGAAAATAATTCCGTAGTAATGCTCCCTGTGGGATAAAACTTTATACCTTAAGTTAATTTGAATTTGGACGGCGTTTGGCAGCATAATTGAATGAAAATTTATTGTATTGTTCATGTGCTACCTACTCTGGCGGAGGAGAACTATAGAACATAAATGAAATTGAAAGGAGAACCTTATATACTTATTAGGGCGGTGGCAGGGGGCGCTCCGCACCGCCCATTGAGCTACCCTCACCCCCGCGTTGTGCCCCTCAACGTGCCAAGGGGCTAGCGCGCCGCACTGCCCAGGGCGTCAAGGTATTGGCACATCGCGTTGGCCCTTGCGGCCTGGCCTCATTTGACCTGACTTTCGAGGCTTCTCTACATGAGTTGTAGTCACTTTATTTACCTTAAATGGACATGTACGCTTATTAATCAGTAACTTTTATGGGGTGTAACACCAAACCCATACCTACAGTTCAGCCTGCATTTTGCTGGGGCTAGACCAACGACTCGCAGGTGGAACGCTGCTCAACAGTTGTCACCCTAAATTATAAAAACAAATATCCTCCAATACACACCTTACTTAACCTACCCCCACATTGCTATTTTCTTACTCAACCAGCACAACATAATGAAAATGACGATTGGCCCTTGAGAACGATGTCACCCTATCTATCATCTAGAAAATCGTGCATTTTAAGTACACGGGGTTATTTAGACTTCACCCCTAACCATTAGATCAAACTCACAATTCATATAGAAGTTCAACCAAAATGAGCGCTCAAATTAACATTATGCAATTCTCTCCACCCCCAGCATACCCAACAATATGTAATTAAATACCCACACAATGACAATCATTCAATCAATAGAAAAGTACACTCTAGGAAATGGGGGATATAGGTATGAAAATTTTCAAGTCTAGCATGCTCAATTTTTGTCTACTCACATTCTCAACACAAGAAAGATAAAACTAAGGATGCACATACCGATTGAGTAGTGAGAAAAAGTAACTAGATGGGAGCTTTATGTATTGACCAATAATGGGTTCTTCCAAAGTGTAAGATATTCTTTTTCTAATAGAGAGGTTGAGTGAGAAGAGAGAAATGAAGAAAATGAAAATGGGGTTTTATAGGCTGAAGAGAAGGAGTGTGTTGGGTTGTGAGAAGGTGGATTTAGTAGTAGGTTAAATAGCGGGGAGGTGGCAAGGTGGAATAGTGGGGAAATGGAGTATTAAGAATGTGTAAAGTGTTGATGAGGAAGATGAAATGGTGGAGAGAAGGGATTTTGAGAATTTAAAAGGGTTTTGATCAGATTTTTTAAGAGCAATGGGTCAGGTCGGTTAATGGGTCGATTAAGATTTTAAATGAAATATGTACGTCTACCTGCATTGAACCTGTAGTTGTCGGTGTGTACCAGCATTTAACCAATTGAAGCTCAGGTGACCTCTACATTTGCCCAATTCACTATTTAGCAAGCTGCATTTGACCGGCGGTTTGTGAGTTGCCACCTGCGTTCTGCCGGTAGGTCGTAGTTCACGTCACTCTTAGGTTCAATGGTTGAAGCCGGCACCTGACTGGTGGTTTGCAGATTGCCACCGACGTTTCTCAAGTAAAGTTCTAGTTTCCTCTTTTTACTCCTAGCTTTTTGCTTCTCTCTTGTATTGGTGCGGCGGCTTGCGGTTAAGCACTTGTGTTTCGCAGGTCTCACACTGCTAGTGCCCTATTTTCTTCCACCTAGTTCTTTATACAATCCATTCTACAAGAAAAAACCACAAAAATATCAAATCATTAACATATAACAAACACTTGGGTTGCCTCACAAGAAGCACCTTATTTAACGTAGTGGCACGATAGTTACTTCCTCAATTGTCAATACTCCGGAGGGTCATCCTCTGAATCAGCCTCAACATCCCAAACTTTGTCTTTCTTTAACTCATCGTTGAAGACCCCTATCACCTTGCACTTATCCGGGGGCTTGGTAGTTTGACATACATTAAAGGTGACTTCATCACCACCTACTCTAAACTTCAACTCCGCTAACTCCACGTCCATTGCTGCTCTTCTCATGGCTAGTAGTGGGTTCCCTAAGATGATGGGCACCTCAACACCCATTTCATAATTTAATACCACAAAGTCGGCTGGAAGGATGAACTTTTCCACGCGGACCAAAACATCTTCTAGTACTTCCATGGGTTTTTTAATCGACTTGTCCGCCATCAGTAGCCTTATAGTAGTAGGCTTGGGATTTCCCATACCTAACTTCTTAAAAATGACAAGAGGCATCAAGTTCATGCTCGCGCCAAGGTCTCACTAGGCCTTTTTGAAAACACATAGCCCAGTGGTGTAGGGAATAGTGAAAGCTCGAGGATCCTCTCTTTTGGGAGCAAGATTTCTCGCCATCATTGTGCTACAATGTTGTGTTACTTCCCCTACACTAGCATCAACAACCTTCTTTTTCTTCAACATATCTTCCATGAATTTCGCATTGCCCAGCATTTAGAGCAATGCATCCACCAAAGATATGTTTATGAACAAATTTCTGAATATCTCAATGAATTTTTGAGAACTGATTGTCCTCCTTCGTCTTTGCTAACCTTTAAGGATAAGGAGGTGGAATCTTAGGCTCTTAGCCCATTCCGGTTAAAGCCTCCTTGCTTTTTTTTCTCCTCAACAACCTTCTTGCGGTCAAACTCAATTCCCCTTTTATTAAGTTCTTCTATTTCATCAATATCATCTGGTGCTTTTGGCACCTTATCATTCACATTATTTCTTATTTTGGAGTCAACAACTTTCTTGGGCTTAACACCCCCATCATCCAATACCTTGTCGCTCCTCATGACAATAGCCATACCAAGATTGTCCTTCTTGGGATTAGGCATTATGTCACTATGGAGATTCCCTTTCATTCTAGGGTTCAACATGTGATTTATTGAGCTTCCGAGTGTTTTATAGAAGCTGAATGTGAACTCATTGTTTAGGCGAGATTAGACACCTCACCTTTGAGCTCTTTAACCCCTCTATAGTAGATTCCACCCTCTTTAGCACTCTAGCCAGCATCTCTTAAATCTTGCAGCTTCCTACATTGCTTACACCAGGTTGTAATTGGGGGTTTTCATCCTTTGGAGGGGGAACATATGGGTTCAAGATTCTTTGATAACGTTCCCCATCACGACTTTGCTCACGATTACCCCATCTTTCATTTCTATCAACCCAACCTTAGTTGTCGCGGTTTCTCCATCCTTGATTTGCTTCCCGTTGGCGCCAAGGACCCTGGTTGACACCTTGATACCCCGGGAGAGAACTTCCCGTTTGATTTTCCATAAATTGACACTCTTCCTCATACCTATGCGGTGAAGCTTCATCCTCATATTGCATAGGACCTTGATTCCCCACAGCATTAACATCTTTGACTCGATTCCCATAACATGCTTTGTCATCAATTCGAGATGGGTCATCATCTTTGCTAGGGTCTCATCTCTTTCTTCATCTCTTTTCCACATCTCAGCAGTCAGAACGCTTGGACTAGCACCGCCTGAGGGTACTTCAGTGTCCCTCGTATGCCAAGCTTGATTTTATTTGGTAATTCTATCTAAAAGAGCTCTGGCTACACCATAAGGTTGGTCCATGTGAGATTCTCCAACTAAGTTATTGGCCCCGGAGTTAATGGAATCCAAGTATCGATAAAAACTCTAAATTAGAACTCCATCTGGTAGCCCATGGTTTGGACATAGGGACACTTTCTTATTGAACCGAATCCATGCTTCATGTAAGGGTTCACCTGGGATTTGCCTAAAGTTTGTAATATCATCCGTGTGCTGCAACATCCTCGATGGAGGGAAGAACCTATCTAATAAGCTTCAGTCAACTCTTGGCATGAACTGATACACCTCGGAGGTAGCTCCTCTAGCCACACTATAGCTTCCCTAGTCAAGGAAAATGAGAAGAGCCTTAATCCTATCTACTCTTATGTATATTGGTGATGTTGAAAGGCTGGAATATCTCAAGAAAATTTCGAAGATGCCGATTAGCATCCTCACTTGGTTGACCTCCAAAGATTCCTTTCATTTGTAGTAGGTGTAATATCATGCTGGTCACATGGAACACCACATTCCCCACCACGGCTGGTAGGCGAATGACACCTGCTACTTCTGGCATCATTAGGTCATCATCCTCGTGGTCCACGTGGCCATCCACTTAACCTTCTTGAGAGTATTGGCTAATATCAGTCATCCTAAGAGACACACAAAAACAACAAAAATTGTAAAAATAAAACACAAGATGCTAAATTAATTCAAATAAACAATCAACTAGGGGCTATCTAATCCTATTGTACGGCAATAGCACTAAAATTGATGATGTTCAAATCCACTTCTATCACGACCCAAACGTAGGCCTGGATCAAGACACGGGACAAAGAAACTCGAATGGCTCCAAGTCGATCCATGGCATCAACATGACATCTAAAGCTCAATATATTAATGTGGAACTTTAACATGTAAGATAGCGGAAGTATGAAAATCTGATAACATCAAATATTTGAATACATAGCAGCGATTTGAAACCAAATACATACTATATTTGATAAGACTCTACATACTGACGAGTTAATGGAACAAGACCCCAACTAACTCAATAAATACTGAAACTGAAAATACTAAACATAGACTGATAAAATGGTCCTCGAAGGATGAGGACTCATCAACTCTAGCTGGGAGATGCAAAATCTGAGGATCTAGCTAACGGCGAGACTGAACCTGAATGTCTGAGCCTGTATAATGAAACGATACAACATAGAGTATGCGGTCAGTACTTGGAATGAACTGAGTATGCAAGGTAAGTGAAATGGGACAGTTAAAATCCATAAGAGTGCATAAGAGTAGCACAACATGATCATGAAGTAAATATCATAATGTAAACATAAAGGCTCAAGGTTTTCAAACCATTCATAAAAATTCAATCATAAATCATAGTCATAAGAGAAACTTTATAAAGCATAAATTGAGCCAAAGATCCATAAACATAACCATGCATAAGTTATGTGGAACAGTTCGAGGACCTGTCTTAACTGACACCATCATGATAAAGCTTACACGGTTCCCCACTATTTCGCCCAAGTGGTCAGGACCACCCCAGGCTTGTCAGGCGAGGGACGTGCCAGTATGGTGATATCACGGGAATCTAGTAATATATGTATATTTACCTATGATGGCACGTAGTTCTGAGATCAACGAGTTTACCTCTAAAATTGCTCCCAAAAACATGCACATGAAGGTTCGTATAGTAATCGTGAAATTATTTATGAAGTTCATGGCCGAATAAATAATAACATAATGGATCCCACTTGAAATACATGATTAGCCATGAATAAGGGCCCATGAGTTGGCCAAGAGTCGTAAATCCATAAATCATGAAAATCATGCATACAAGTAAAAATTTATATACTTGATATTCTCAAATTCATGAAGAGTAATAGAAGGGAAATCATAACATGAATCATAAATCATTATTTAGACTTAGTAAGATCAAAATAATAATAGAATCATACCTTTATTTTTCATGAAACTTACATAATTGGGAAAAATTTAATTAAAATTTAAAACTATGAATTAATAATCAAAATAGGTATAAAATTTGCCCATAAATCATAAAACATGATTTGATATATGAAAGTAACTGACCCAAAGATAGATCATAGAGAATTTTACAAAATTAGGGATAAACCCTAATAGATCATGAACTTGAATCTAGAATTTAAATTCAAGGAATTTGAGAAGAATTTTGAGTATGAGAGTGAAAGGAACTCTCATTAATAGCCTCTCATAGCTAGGTAAATCTAATTTACACTCCCATTTGAAAGCCCAACGGAAATTGGAAAAAAATTGTGGAATTTCTCTAGCTTGATCTCCAAGGAAGAACTCTAACTTGCATGCATGGAACGGTAAGGCTTAGGATAGGTTTAACACTCTTAAAACCCTTCTAACTGAGCTTAAAATAATGCAGTTTCGGACCTTAAGGTTTAGGAATTACAAAAATACCCTTAATGAAAAGTCTAGAAATTTTGCACAGTGAATGACCTCGATCGATACCATGAGTCGTCCTTTGATACCATGATTCATGGTATCCACCTGTTACTTCTTTCCATCAGCTCTTACCTTCTCTATTCCTATTATAACAACTCGACAGAACGAGTTGTTAGTCCATACAATGATCTATTACTTCCTCTCGTTACTTTGCTAAATTCCAAACTCAGGTCTTCAACCACAAATGGACAGGACAAGTCATTACTAGTCCCAATGACTCGTCTTTTTCACCCATTGCCACCACTGCCTGCAACTACTCACCTTCTGGAAGTCCTCCTAACAGAAAGATACCATACAACGAGTCGTACCATGAAGCGTGCTAGTCACCTTGACAAGGACCACTCTCACAATGACTCCTACCATGACTCGTTACACTAGCAAACGAGTCCTTCCGTGGATTGGTGGTCCTGAACTTTCCGACATCCCTCTCACCACGAAAGGGACCAACGGTCCGTGGAAGCTTCTCATGACTCGTAAAATGGGTCGTTCTGTGACATTTTTCGCAACTTTTCTACTGAACTCCCTTTAACTCCCAAGACTAGTCTTACACACATCTGGGTATTATAATATCTCCCCCTTGGGAATATTTATCCCTGAATATGGGGTAAACATACTGAATCATTGGGGAAAAATCTGTCATCCCAAATACTGAACATATAAAGCTAAAAACTAACGGAGTGACCGACTCCAGACTGGAATACATGACTTAACTGAATTCATGAATCACATATACATACATTAACATGAAAGAAACTGGGACACATGCACTAAACATGAGATTGAATAGGGTACTATGGAGGAAATTGGTACCTTAAACTATAACTGAACCGGAAGGGAATACATGCGGGTATTTAGCCATCGTATCTACTTGGGCTTCCCACATAGCTCCCTCAACATGCTGATTCCTCCACAAAACCTTTAGTAAAGCTACTTCTTTGTTTCTCATCTTCCGAACTTGACGATTAAGTATTTCAACTGGAACCTCTTCGTAGTAAGGCTATCCTTCATATCTACGCTTTCCACTGAGACAACCAAAGCGTGATCAGCAATACACTTCTTTAAAAGGGATACACGGAAAACTGGTTGCACTGAAGCAAATTTTAAGGGCAACTCCAACTTATAAGCCACCTTGCGAACACATCTCACAATCCGGTACGGGCCAACATAAAGGGGATAGAGTTTCCCTTTCTTCCCAAACCTCATCACTCCCTTCATGGGAGATACCTTCGGAAACACCCAGTCATCAATCTCGAACTCAAGTTCTCTCCTCCTCACATCCATATAGGAATTTTGATGACTTTGGGCTATTTTCAACCTTTCCCTTATAACCTTGATTTTCTCCATGGCCTCCTGAACCGAATCAGGTCCTATCAACGTAGCTTCACCGACTTCAAACCAACTAACTGGCGATCTACATCTCCGCCCATAAAAAGCCTCAAATGGAGCCATCTGAATGCTGGAATGGTAACTGTTGTTATATGCAAACTCAATGAGAGGCAAATGATCATCCAAACTACCCTCAACATATCCTTAAGAGTATGAATGGTCTGTTCCGTTTGACCATCTATTTGCGGGTGAAATGTTGTGCTAAGCTTCTCTTGAGTACCAAGACCCTTCGGAAACGATCTCCAAAACTGGGAAGTAAACTGAGTACCTCTATTTTATATGATGGACAAGGGCATTCCACGCAACCGAACTAACTCTCGAATATATAACTTAGCATAATCCTCCACTGAATTGGTAGTTTTGACCGGTAGAAAATGAGTTGCTTTAGTCAACTTGTCTACAACCACCCAAATAGAGTCATACTGTCGACGAGTATGAGGCAACCCCATAATGAAGTCCATATTGATTTCCTCCCACTTCTAAGTAGGGATACAAATGTCTTGAAGCACACCTCTGTGTATTTGATGCTCAACCTTTACCTATTTACAGTTCGGATACCTTGCCACAAACTTTGCTATGTCCTTCTTCATGCCATTCCACTAATAGACTTCCCTTAGGTCACGATACATCTTGGTGGCACCTGGATGTATAGAATATCTAGAACCACGAGCCTCATGCAACATCCGCTACTTCAAGTCATCAACTCCTTGTACACACAAATGACCCTGATATCATAGTGCACCATCTCCCCCTGGGAGAAAACCTCCACCTTTTGATTCTGAACAACTTTCTTCAACTTTACTAAAATAGGATCTATCTTGTATAGCTTCGACCTCGATCACCAAGGAAGATTCTGATCCATTCTGAACAACAACACCGACATTCGTCGAGTCGACAAGACGAACTCCTAGTCGTGCAAGCCGATGCACATCCTTCACCAACTCTTTCCTCTCTTTATCTACATGGGTCATACTCTCCATAGAAAGCCTGCTAAGAGCGTCTTCCACCACATTAGCCTTTCCCAGATGATAAAGGACACTCATATCATAACTTTTAAGAAGCTCCAACCACCTTCCTTTACGTAGATTTAGATCCTTCTAAGTAAACACGTGCTGTAGGCTTTTGTTGTCCGTAAACACATCCACATGGAGCCCATGTAGATAGTGTCTCCAAATCTTCAAGGAAAATAATACTGCTGCCAATTCGAAGTCGTGAATTAGATAGTTCCTTTCATGGAGTTTCAGCTGCCTAGAAGCATAGGACATAACCTTACCGTGCTGCATTAACACAATACCAAGGTCGATCCTTGAGGCATCACAATAAACCACAAACCTATTGATACCCTCAGGTAGAGTCAACATTGGTGCTGAGGTGAGTTAAGTCTTCAACTCTTGGAAGCTCTTCTCACAAGCCTCCGACCATTGAAACTTTACTTTCTTCTGGGTCAACCTAGTCAATGGTGCTAGATTGGATGAAAATCCTTCCAAAAACCTCCTGTAGTAGCCAGATAAGCCCAAGAACCTCCTGATATCCGAAGGACTCACTCGTCTAGGCCAATTCTTCATAGCTTCTATCTTTTAAGAGTCCACCTATACACTCTCACTTTACAGCACATGATCCAAAAATGCTACTGAGTTTAACCAAAACTCATATTTGCTGAATTTAGCATACAACTAGCAATCCTTTAGTGTCTGTAAAACCACCCTCAGATGAGCGACATGCTCTTCCTCACTCCAAGAGTATATGAGAATGTTATCTATGAACACAATCACGAACATATCCAAATACGACTTGAACACCCTGTTCATCAAATACATAAAAGCTGCAGGAGCATTCCTTAGTCCAAAATACATAACTACAAGCTCTTAGTGACTTTACCGAGTCCTGAAAGCTTTCTTCCAAATGTCACTCTCTCAAACCCTAAGCTAATGATATCCAGATCTAAGGTCTACCTTTATGAAACACTTGGCACCCTAAAGTTGGTCAAACAAGTCTTCAATTCTAGGGAGAGGATACCTGTTCTTGATGGTGACCTTGTTCAACTGTCGGTAATCAATGCACATCCAAAAGGAACCATCCTTCTATCGAACAAAGAGAACTAGTGCACCCTACGAGGATTTGCTTGGTCTGATGAAACCCTTGTCTAAAAGATCCTTCAACATCTCCGTCAACTCCTTTAGCTTAGTTGGAGCCATTCTATAAGGAGGAATAGAAATAGGATGCATACCGGGAAGAAGGTCAATACCAAAATCGATCTCCCGTTCGGGAAGAATTATAGGTAAATCATCTAGAAGAACATCTGGATATTCACACACTACAAAAACTGACTGGATAGTCGAGGTTTCGGATGTAGCATCCTTAAACCTAATTAGATGGTACACGCAACCTTTAGAGATCATCTTTCCGGCCTTAAGGTAGGAAATGAAGCGACCTATAGGCACAACTGAACTACCCTTCCATTCTAGGACTTGCTCACTCGAATATTGAAACTCTACCACATGGGTTCTACAATTTACTGAGGCATAACATGCATGTAGCCAATCCATTCCAAAGATAACATCAAAATCTGTCATGGCTAACTCTACTAAATCTACTGAGATGACTTTCTGAAGGACTGTGACAAGGCAATTTTTATATACCCATCGAGCTATAACTGAACCACCAACTGGAGTAGAGACTAAGAAGGGTTCTGATAGGATTTGGGGACAGGCTCTGAAGCTACTAGCAACATAGCGTGTCACAAATTATAAAGTAGCCTCTGGATCTAGCAATGCATATACATCAAACTGGAATACTTGTAACATACAGGTGACCACATATGGTGAAGTCTCCTTCTCCTGGCAAGATGCAATGGCATAAAACCTCTTCTGGCGCTGGCCACCACCAGCATTGGTGGATGCAACCTACTTAGCTAGGCGTGCTGGTGCTGGTGCTGAACTGGTAGTTTGAGCACAACCTCTACCATCACCATGTCTAATTAATGGACACTCTCGGTGCCTATGCATGGGTCTACCACTCAAAACAAATATCTGACCCAATCAAGCACTCCTCTATGTGATGTTTTCCACACTTTCCGCACACCGAAAAGGTACAGTCTGCCTGCATGCTCCTCTGTCTGCTCGAGCCTGATACTCTACTCCTCTGGTCACCTCACAATCTAGATGGAGCATTGGCCGAAGATGGAACTGGAACTAATGACCTATGATGGGACTACTGACAATGTCCGCCTCCCAATCTCTACTGGGAGAACAGATAACTGTCTATTTTGGCCCTCTTGATCTCTTTCTCTCTCATATGCACCGCCTTCATCTGCTGGGTGTAAAAGATCCATCAAGGAAAGTGAATATCCTGATGAAGCATACTGGTCCTATAACCCTTGACCAGGTAGTCCGCTATCCTATGACAAGCCTGCTCACCTGAGCTCTCTAATCAGCCACCATTTCTAGTGTATACTTGGACAAGCGAGTGAACTCCAAAGCATACTCCTGGACTATCATATCATTCTTCTTCAGGTTCATAAACTCAGCTTCTTTGATTTCCCTCATCTCTTAGGGAAAGAATCAATCCAAGAAAGCAGTAAGAAACTCATCCTAATAATGGAACCCGCTCCAACTATCCTTCTATCCTTCCACTGCCTGAACCATATGTGGGCAACCCCTTTAAACTGATAAGAGGCTAGATCTGCGCACTCCTTCCCTATTCACCCCTATGATCTAGGTGATCTTTAGAATCTCATTAATAAAATCATGCAGATCCTCGTCCACCTTTGATCCGAGGAACTCTGGAGCATTCATCCAAAGAAAATCTCTAACTCTCGCCATTGTTGCATTCCCATTTCGGGGAACATGTGCTATTGCTTGCTGGTTGACCTGGGTGGTCAAATCCTGTGCCAGCATCTACATGGCTTCCCTAAACTCTTCATGGGAAACCTGCTCGGGCACGTGATCCTTGAGGGCTGGTGGGGCCTGCAAATGCCCATTCCCATTGTCATTCTCATATACATTTCCATTTTCATTTCATCTTTCGCTAACTTGGAGAGGAGGCATGATTCTGCAAACGTGTATTGCACAAGTTAGAAGGATAAAGAGATATTCCATCACACGACTTGGATCATAAAAGAAGGGAACATTTCCTAAATGTATCGTAGCCTCTTTGTCATAATGTGGCGCACTTCACACCCATGAAAAGACTCTACTTAACACGGCTTTCAGACACCCTAGGATACTTAAAAAGCTAATTCTCTTATACCAAGTTTGTTACGACCCGAACATAGGACCGGATCGAGACACTGGACAAAAAATTCCGAGAGGTTCCAAGTCAACCCATGGCATGAACATGACATCTAAATCTCAACATAATAATGCAGAAATTTAACATCTAAGGTAGCGAAAGTTCAAAAATCTGATAACATCAAATATCTAAATACATAACAGCGATTTGAAATCGAATACATACTATGTCTGATAAGCCTTTACATACTGACAAGTTGATGAGACAAGACCCCAACTAACTCACTAAAGACTGAAACTGAAAATATTGAATATAGACTGATAAAAGGTTCCTTGAAGTATGAGTTTTCACCAACTCTGGCTAGGAGAAGCTAACTCTGAGGATTTTGCTAACGGCAGGACTGAACCTGAATGTCTGAGCCTGTATCATGAATGATAAAACATAGAGTATGCGATCAGTACTTGAAATGTACTAAGTACGCATGGTAAGTGGGACAGTTAAAATATATAAGAGTGAATAAGAGTAGGAAAGCATGATCATGAAATAGATATCATAATGTAAACATAAGGGCTCAAGGTTTTCAAACCATTCATAATTTCAATCATAAATCATAGTCATAAGAGAAACCTTATAAAGCATAACTTGAGCCAAAGTAACATAAACATAACTATGCATATGTCATGTGGAACAATGGGAGGACTTTTCTTAACTGACAGCATTATGATAGAGCTTACATGATGACCCACTATTTCACCCAAGTGGTCAGGACCGCCTCAGGCTTGCCAGGAAAGGGACATGCAATATGGTGATATCATAGGGATCCAATAATATATGTGTACATACCTTATGTAGCACGTAGTTCAGAGACCAAGAGGTTTACCTCTGAACGCCAGGTCTACTCAGTGCTAGACACTACTTCTAAAAACATGCACATGAAGGCTCGTATAGTAATCGTGAAATCATTTATGAAGTTCATTGCCAAATAAATAATAACATAATGGATCCCACTTGAAATATATGATTAGCAATGAATAAGGGTCCATGAGTTGGCTAAGAGTGGTAAATCCATAAATAATGAAAACCATGCATACTTGTAAAGATTTATATACTTTATATTCACAAATCCATGAAGAGTACTCGAAGAAAAATCATTACGTGAATCATAAATCATAATTTAGACTTAGTAAGATCCAAATCTTAATGGAATGATAACTTGACTTTTCGTGAAACTTACATAATTGGGCATAATTTAATTAAAATTTGAAATTATGAATTAATAATCAAAATAGGTATAAAATCTGCCCATAGATCATAAAACATGATTTGATACATGAAAGGAATTGACCCATAGATAGATCATAGAGAATTTCACAAACATAGGGATAAACCCTAATAGATCATGAACTTGAATCTAGAATTTAAATTCATGGAGTTGAGAAGAATTTTGAGCATGAGAGTGAAAGTAACTCTCATTCATAGCCTCATATACCTGGATAAATCTGATTTATACACCCTCTTGAAAACCCAAAGGAAATTGGAGAAAAATTGGCGAATTCCTCAAGCTTGATCTCCAAGGAAGAACTCTAACTTGCATGAATGGAATGGTAAGACTTAGGATAGGATTAACACTCTTAAAACCCTTCTAACTGAGTTTAAAACGGCATAGTTTAGGATCTTAGGGCTTAGGAATTATGAAAATAGCCTAAATGAAAAGTTTGAAAATTTTCCACTACTAGTGACCACGATCGATACCACGGGTCGTCCTTCGATACCACGACTCATGGTATCCACCTG
The DNA here is from genome assembly GCA_035772735.1 of Datura wrightii. Lineage (NCBI taxonomy): Eukaryota > Viridiplantae > Streptophyta > Magnoliopsida > Solanales > Solanaceae > Datura > Datura wrightii. Next base: position 84,195,879 of record JASDFA010000018.1, on the reverse strand, counting down.
TTAGTTCCTTCCAACAGCTCTTACTTTCTTTGGTCCTGTGACAACGACTCGACAGAATGAGTCATTATTCCATACAATGATTTGTTACTTCCTCCCATTACTTCACTAAATTCCAAATTCAGGTCTTCAACTATGATTGGATGGGATGAGTCATTACTAGTCCCAATGACTCGCCGTTTCCACTCATTGCCACCACTGCCCACAACTACTCACCTTCTGGAAGTCCTCCCAATGGAAATATACCATGACTCATTGTCCCATACAATGAGTCGTAACATGAATCATGCTAGTCATGACTCATGTTAGTCACCTTGACAAGGACAACTCTCAAAACGACTCCTTACCATGAGTCGTTACACTGACCAACGAGTCATTCCATGGCTCATTGTTCCTGGACCTGCTGACCACCCTCTCACCACAATTGGGACCAACAGTCTTTGGGAGCTTCCCACGACTCATTCAACGGGTCGTCCTATGACATTTTCCCAACTTTTTTGCTAAACACCATTTAACTCCCGAGACTAGTCTTAGGCATTTACGGGGTATTACAACTCCTCACAAGGAGGAAGTGTTAATGATAATTGCAATATAAATACCCAACTAAGAGTCGGGGTCGAATTCATAGGGAATAGTGAATGGATAACACAAAAGTTGTCTATTAAATTAAACTTAATTGCATCATTGAATTAAAAATGAAAAAATAAATGTTGGGGAAAATGAGATCACAATTTGAATTAAAATAAACTATAAATCAAAAGAAGGGAACCAAATTGAATGAACAAATATGAGCAAGGGCCAGGGGTATGCTATTGATGGAGCATCAATTGGATTGGAATTCACTAGAAAATCAAGTTATTATTCACAAGCATAAATAACCATGGATAAGGTTTCAACCACTTGGGTGCCTTTTTCCTTGAGTTTTCTCAAACCCCAAGGTCTCAATTAATTCATCCATTATGGCATGGTAATAATTGACCTATATGTAGCCTCAACTCTTTAATGGGTGTATGAGAATAGATTTTAGCTATCTTTAGCCCAACCCCGCATAATCAATACCAAAATACCCACCATTACTTTCTCACCCGTATTCTATTCCACTTTTCAAGAAAAAATAAAATATGTAAATATAACCCACATTAAAACTGCACGCCACCTCGAGATGAAAACACAGACTCCGAGGGAGAAACACAAGAAATTGGAACTGAGGAACCATCCTAAGGTTACCAAACCAGATCCGTCACTCGACAACAAGCTGCAAATCCCCAGTCTGATGAGGGAGATGATTCTTCAATGGACGAATCTAGTCCAAGTGGTAATGGTTTTGATTCGGATGAAGGGAGTAGCACTAAGGCCACCAGTAGCCCGACAGGGGACTCTAAGCCAATGAGAGGAGATGTTCTAAAGGGTAAAATGCTAGGATTCTGGGAGATTCTATGTTGGAGAGTAAAAGGGGCTGAAAAGCATTTCCAAGAAGGTCTCACCACCGTAGCAAGAGGACACTTCAAACGCAGCATTACTAAGGAAGTAAGGATCATTGACTCAGAGTTGCCCGAATATCCATAGATTGAGGGCAAGATCAAGTTTTATGGTCTGGGATGGATGAGTGAAGCACAAGGCTATTATTACATCATAATGGTTCATGAATTCTATGTGAACTATATTGTGACTCTGGAGGGTCTGTACAAGAAAGGACAGAAGACGACATAAATACACTTATTGACCCGGATACCAATTCATGGGGAAATGGTAGATATCTTAGAAGCTACCATCACTGGAATGCTCTAAAAGATAAAATTCACACCACTAGTAAGCAATGTAGAATTTGGCTATTGGATGAGAGAGCGGCATCAGAAGTGTCAGTGGTTAGCATAGGTTTTAACAAATTGTCAACCCTCTTGGTTAACCAATAGCAAGGAGAGAATGGTCAAGTTTACACTGACATTTATAGCAAAATTTTGTTAGGCAGTGGTACACCTCCGGCTATTGTCTACAGGAGGAGATAACACTTTGGCTGAAGACAGAGCAGTACTGGTGTCCAGCCTGATGTTTGGATTCCCATTAAACATGGGTGAAATTATCACTGAGGAGACAAATTTGAGGGTTGTGAAGTTATCTACATCTCTTCTATTTGTATTCTTAATCACTTGGCTATGTAGAGAGGCTTATGTCCATATATTACCAGAATTGATGTGGAAATATATGCTACAAAGAATTATGACTTAGAGAAGTCGAAGGAAGAGTCAAGATATGACCTGAAGCTTCTCAAACCAATCTTTGAGGTGTTCGGCTATGGGGGTCAAACTGCAAGGGCGACGGAAAAAACCACTGATCCGGCTGGAGAAGCTACAGGAGCAGAGTTAGTTTGCCATGTTGCCCCAATTCCTACATACACACCATCTACTTCGGGTGTAGCTACAGCACAACTGGGAGTGGAATAAGCTAAGACGTTGTCTACTATGCCTCAATCTTCATCGTATGCATTCACACTAGAAAACTTTTATAGGGTGGTCAAAAAAGTAAACAGATAGGAGAAACAATTGAAGCTGTTTGCTGAGCAGCTAGGACTTTTTGTAGACCAAGCCATCACAGCTACTTTAGAGCCATACAAAAAGCTTCATGCTCGCATTGATGATATGGAGGAAAGGGTGAATGATAGGCTGAAATACCTCATAGTTCCATATTTGGCAAGGTTTACGGTTGAGCTAAAAATTGCCCAAGAGGACCTTCTAAAGTTGCAATAGGAGCGGCAACCCCGAGATTTTCCTATTCTCGAATTTTAGGAGTCGAAGGATGATGTACCCTCCATTGATTTTTCGGGTGTGCATCCTAAGGCAGCAGGAAAACGTCCACGAGATGGTGCTGGAGATGAGGGAAAATCCTATAAAAAGAAAAAACACAAGAAGAGAAAGAAAGAAAAAGATGAGTTGTGAGAGGCTCTGAAACAGTCTAGGGTAGAAGTGGAGATGCGAATTGAGGAGATGCAAACCCGGGTTGGTAAGGCTCATCTAGTTCAGCACCCCAAGTTGAGGGGCATGTCACAGGGGCTATAGTTTCTTTAGAGTTGAACACTCTTATCACACCACCTCCCGCTACAGTGGTTGACTTGCCTGATTCTTTGAGTAGGACAGTCGCCACTAATACCAGTATTGAGGTGCCCGGGGTCACTCCACCCTAGACATGCCAGACTCAGGAGTTTCGCACCCTATATTTCTCGCAAAAAGTGGAACTCGACATATGACAACTCTTTTAGGATTATTGAAGGAAGAGTCACCACTTAACTAATTATGGTGCTTAGGGCACCGTACTAAACTAACGATGGATAACTCCATTCATTAGCCTATGTCACCAGAATCGGGTAAGGGTTCAAATTACCTCGAAAGGAAGGTGTTAAGAACCTTTAAAAGTCCACAACTGTTGGTCCCGGCTGAATACATTTTATGTGGGGAGAATTAATGAGCAAAGAAGGTCAATTTTAACTAAGTTACAAAAATTTAACTTTACTTGGTAATTTAAAAAAAACATATTATAAATCTAGAATACAAATAAATCATGAGCAAAAGGACAAATATAAAATGACAAGTAAATAATGAAATGGGAAGGAACAAAACAAACAAATAGGAATGATAAGGATTGGACCGAACCTCAAAGAGGCACCTACATATCCCTGAAGGACATCAGGTCAAACATAGTTCTGCCATTTAAAGGAGGGGTTATTTTAACTTTATTGAATCATCCGTGCAACCAAAATAATACTTCACAATCTTTTAAGATTTCTCGTATTATTCAGCGAGCACAAACTTTCATATCCCACTACCCACCTAATTAGTTAATTATTAAATCTAACAACATTCTAAAAAAAACACTAACGCCCTAATATGTGCCTACCCATCCCAAACCTAATGTACAAGAGGCATTTAGACTGCTACTATGGATTTGGGATCTAAAGCTTTTAGGGATGTTAAAGGTAATTATCGTCAAATAAGAGCATAATACCAAATAGCATGTAATGGTTTCACGTAGGCCTCTATTAGATGATATCCAAACTGGTGCAAACAAATTGCAATTCCTATAGACATGATTTCTAAAAGGGTGTGAGCAGATTAATTTATGACAGAGAAGCAAGTCTTCTAATATCATGTTATTTATTGACAAATTTATTAACATGGACAACTTGTGACCTATAAACATGATAATTAATTAACAATCCCTAAGTTTGATTCAAACAAGTTGTTACTGACCAAAGATTTAAAATATAAAATAGCTTTATTAAACATGCTAGTATCATTAAGGACAAACAGATTAAGAATTTGAACGTGGAACGAAAGTAATTCCTATAGGCAAACTTACTAAAATTTAAATATAAGACATGCTTTGGATCAAATTGGTTTAGTTCCTACAGGCATGATTTCTACTAGAAGCAATTAAAATCGTGTTATTCCTATAGGCATGGTTTCTATTTCAGATTCTTAATTAATGGTTAAGAAAAGCAGTAAAGAAGCATACAATACCCACCCCCAAAGCAAGTGGACCCCCTTTTCACTATCATTAACGTCATTACAATTATTACAAACCAATAAAAATAGGTAAACAAATAATAAAAAAATACATGAAAAATCAATAACACTAAATTACTTAGTTTCCATAGCTCTCTTTTTTCTTGGCGTTTCTCCGATGAATCATGGAATAAATTAAAAGGTAACGCTTAAAGGTTAGAAACAACAATAGACACATAACAGTAATGAAATACTCATGGTGCTATAACACACTTATTCCAAGAAAACTTAAATAATTTTATGTCCAATAAGCTGGCCATTGAAGAGACTAAATAATAAATTTATCATATAATTGATCATCATTTTTGTAAAGTTAGGTATACTAACCAGTCAGTGACTTAATTTAATAGGAAACCAATGAGCCAATATTGTCGCCTAGACCTCAACACATCAAGATCATGAGAATCTCAGGGATTTCGAGCAATGCTTGTGTTGAGGAGGTATAAAAGATTAAGGAATGAAAGAAGAGAGCCTAACATGTAGGGAAGTGCTTGATAGCAATATAAATACAACAATGGAGGCGAAACAACTAATGAGATCATGCTATTTTCGAAAGAATAAGCCAATGTTTAAACATTATGTTTTCAAGAATAGCAATTTTCCAGTGATGGGACATAAAAGAATAAGAGAGGTTTAGATGAAAAAAATTTATGAAGAACAAGCCCTCCCCCCCCCCCCCCCTTTTTTTTTTTTACAATATAAAGCAGGCAACATTTATATAGTGCAAAAATCATAATCAATCAAAGAGAGTAAGAGAGGAAAAGATAATCAGAAGATTCAATCAAAGCAATCATTTTCCGTAATCAACATAAACTGAATCTGTTATGAACATAAAAGGAGAGGAGATAATCAGCCAAAAGATTCTTTCCTTAAACAAGGTGATTGAATCAAATAAATAAATCTAGCTTATCATAAGTGAAATAACTAAATCAATTAAGGGAAAGGAATAATTTGCCACGTAGACATTCCAAAATAGAACCGATCAAATAAAATCAATCATGAGTAAAACAGGTAAATGCAAGGTTATTTCACAATTTATTATAGATAAGTAAGTAATAAAGTTGTCATATTTACATATACCAATTTCTCTATAATTATTAACAAAGGTGATTTACCAAAAAGTGAAAATAAATATAAAGGAAAGGATCATCACTGATCCTCACTCAAATACTTTTGTAAAAAGAATTAAGTTTTGGTGTTGTCAATGCATTATGACAAATAAAACGTAACCATTTACCACATTATGTATCATTATCAAAGATGCAAAAATAATCATTCTAGACATCAGAGACTTTGGAAGCTAGCGCATGTTTTAAATCAATTAAGAAAGAAATAAATATTCAAGTTGCCATAATTAACATATAAGACAATTATATATTGAAATGAAGAAGGAAGATGATAATACTTTAGTACTAATTATCACATGATTGGAGTCTAGAAATATCATTTATTGTAATGAAGTAAACTCCGATTAATTATATCGAATATAGATAAATATGAAGTTGCCACCACTAGATTAAAATAAACAATTAGAAAAATATGAACTCAAGCATTTTTTTCCTAGCATGGAAGTCGTTAAGATGGAAAAGTTGAGGCTGTTTGGATGCCAATAAGCGCACGTTTGTAGATAAACAAATAAGCAAACATTTGTTTGAGTGTTAGAAAGAAAACATGGCTTCTTGACATGTTCAACTCGACACAAATTATGTCATGAATATGACTTGAAATGGAGAGGAAATCGAATGATATAAGGCAACCATGTAATTTTAACTTTAAAAAGTTAATTAGCAGCAGTACATGAGCATCCATTAAGAATTATTATTTAAACTAAACATATTTTAGAAACTAATGTAAGCCTATGTAATTCAAACTATGTAAAACACAAATATAGAACCAACTTTGACAAATTAAAAACCCAAACAGATCACGCAGATTACAAATTGACCAGAAATTTGCCAAAGCTTGGCCTAGAAGAACAGTGGCGTTCTAAAATCTGACATAACAAAGATCGAGTAAGGTCTTAGACAGAAATAGATGCTAACTTTGCATGAGATTTATATTTTTGGCACAAAAATATCAACAATATGAGTGAAATAGGGTGACGTCATACTTTGGATAGATTCTTAAAAAATTTTCCTTGAAATAAAAAATGTAACTAGTTGGGTCTACTAGTAGATGTTATTGGCAGTGAGAGGAAAGAGAGGTTGACGGTGGTGTTTCTGGTGAGTGAGGTTCCAGTGGCTGTCGAAGAGAAAAACAGGAGAAGAGAGGGTGGTGGCTGGCAGTGCGGTTGAGATAAGGAAGGCAAAAAAAGAAAGGTGACTTGTGGTTTCAAATTGGTTTTGCGATGAGCGGAGTGGTTGGGTTTTTCCTGGTAGGGTATGGGTAGTTAGGAGAAGTGGAATGAATGAAGAGGGAGAGAGCATGGGAGGGTGATGGGGCGTAGCTACGGTGTTCTGGTCGAGAAAGAGAGGTGTGACTGTGGTTGTATGGTTCGTTCTCGGTTGCTCACCGGCGTTAATGGAGGGTATGATGGTGTTCATCGGTTGCTCACCAGGGTTTAGGTAGGGAAATAGAGAGGGGTCTGGTCGAGGTGTTGCGGTGAATGGTGGATTCTTGGTGATTTTTCGGTGGATAGTGAGAGGGAGAAGAGAGAGGAGGCGGCGCAGGAGGGAAAGATGAAAACTGGGAAATTTCCTTTAGGTTTTTGGGAAGGGGGAGATAAATAAAGGAAATATTTTAGGGTTAACTCAGGCCGTAGGATTAAATGAGATAGACGGCTAGGATTAGATCTTAGGTTTGGGTTGGGTTTGGGTAGTAGATGGGTCGACCATATGGGTTATTTGGGTTAGGAAATTAATTGGATTTAAAAGGTGGCCAATTTTTTGTCAAACATGGTTAAAATTGACAAATTTAGGTAGAAAATGGCTAAATATTAAATAAATTGGAAGGAATTTCAAAATAGCTGCTATATAATTAATAAAATACTATACTTGTAAATAATTTAATGAATAGGTAATATAATAGTTTTAATACAATAAAAGATATAAATATTATTATTAATAATTTATAGCATTCAAGTAAAACATGTGAATATTAGTATGTAAACATTTTATAAAATTTTAAAAATTATATATTTAAAACAAAACTTGTTTAATTGAAGCTATGATGCAATATACTATATATGCTATAATTCAAAATGTTAAAATTAATAAGTTGGAACTAAAATGTAAATAAACATTTTAAAAATTATAATTTGAAATAATTATGTGAAAATTTAAGAATTATGATAAAAAATTATGAATAAGGACCAAACGATTGTATAAAAGAGATAATTTTAAAAATATTCATTATATATGTTAATAAGCAGCTTATACAGGCGTAGGGAGATCAAAATTGAGTGTCAAGAACTACCCCTTGATCTTGGGCAGATTTATATGCCCAAGTGATACTCAAACGTATTATTTTCGCCTTGTTTGTGGTGCAATGTGTATATATTCTCATGTAATTGGTAATAAAATGTGAATTTATACTAACCAACATGATTAGCATTTGTTTTGCAGGAAAATATGATTTTTAGGAGCTAAAATGTATGTTGGCGTTATATCGGAGTTGGACTTGGATGCGAGCATGGAAAAGACCTTGGAATGCGCAAAGTATAGGGGCTCCGTGATGGAGCCGTGCCACGCTACCATCGCGGAGGCACACTGCCTGGAGGAGAAATTAATTGGCAAATTCCAGTGAGGCCTCGCGACAGCTCCGTGGCACGGAGATAGGCCTCCGCATTGGCCTCCGTGCCACGTTGAGGCTATATTCCCGAACCCTGGAATTCCAGTAAGGGTCCGCCTCCATGCCGTGTCACGGAGGCAGTGCTCCGCGTTGGCATCCATGACACGTTGCTTGTTATTCCGGGAAAAATTCCCACTAGTATAAATAGAACACTTAGGTTTATTTTAATTAATTCAGACTTGGTGGAGCAAGGACGTGGGTTAGAAGCAGTTGAGGGATGAAAAAGCTAAGGGATTTCTTCTCTTCCTTTCTTCTTTCAATCAATTGTATGTATGATTTACACTCATTTTAGGATGATTAATCCACAAATGAGTGGCTAATTCTCTTCCTTGCTGAGGTTTTGAACAATGGTGATGAATTTTGATTGTTAATGATATGGTTTTCTTCTTCTTTTTCCATGTTGTTCTATTAATTCTTGTTCTTACTGCATTAGTGTGTGGCCGACATTAATGTACATCTAAAAAGTCCAATTTCACTCGAGAGAGCACGAAATTAGAAAGTTGTGAATTAATAGGGTATTGTTCTTAACTTGATTTGGGAAAATTGGGTTTTGATGTGCTTTCATGATAGAAATATACTTGAAAGTCGTATTAGTCAATTTAGGAACCGGAATTGTAGTGCTAGGTCATAAATTGCATTTGATCACAGAAATATAGACGAATGGTTTATGATTCTAAAGTGAAATTAAATACGAGAGTTTTAATTTCTAGGTTAATGTTCTTGGCTAGCAACATGAAGAAAAGATTAACCAAATTGTGATTATCGTCAAATTCATTGCTTGTTCTTAACCTTGACATGCTCATATCCATAGTTTCAATTCACAGTAATAATTGTTAATAGTTTTAGTATATATAATTTATAACCAAAAACTTATTTAACTGTTGGTTACGTTGTTGTTAGCATAATTAGAAGTAAGATAAGAATATAGTGTACTTAGGCAATTTTACTTATCCAGAGTCTCCTTGGATCGATACTTGGCTTACTTAGCCACTTTATTACTTGTTTTACCACGTGCACTTGCGTGTCGGTTTTACACCTATAGCAAACACTGCCGAACAAGTTTTTGGCGCCGTTGCCAGGGAGACTAGGCAATTGGTGAAATTGTGTTAAGTGTAAATTTACTGTATTTTTGTTTTATTTTCTTAAGTGTTAACAACTTGGTCTTAGCCTGTATTTTGCAGACTTGATTTCTGTGAACACTGGCAAGGGACAAAGAGCTAGTGGAATCTTACTTAGAGCCTGAACGTGAATTTCATAGTCAACGTAGAGAAGCTCTACAAAAGAAGCTGCAGTTGCTCAGACAGTCTATTATGGAGCAACAAAATCCACCGGTTGTGAGGGCAGTGTTAGTGCCCGATGAAGCAGCAGCAAGGCCGGTTCACGAGGTGGCAATCCCACATGCCAACAATGTACATTCTAGTATCCGCAAACCAGAGCCTGGAGGGAGGTTTGAATTAAAGCAGAATATGGTGCAACTTTTGCACACAAGCGGGCAATTTACCGGTCTCCCTCATGAAGACCCACAACAACATCTCCAGAATTTTTTGGAGATAAGTGACACTTATATACCCGCTGGAGTGTCACCTGATTATGTTCGGCTCACCTTATTTCCGTTTTCCTTACTTGGTGAAGCCAAGAGGTGGTTAAAAGCTGAACCACCAAATTCTATATCAACGTTGGATGATCTAGCATGGAAGTTCTTGATCAGATTTTTTCCTTCTGGTAAAACAGCCAGACTTAGAAGTCAAATTCTAAGTTTTAAACAGAGGGAGGGAGAAAATCTATATCAAGCCTGGGAAAGATTTAAATCAATGTTGCGGGACTGTCCTCATCATCATCAGTCCAATGAGGTGTTGGTACACACATTTATTGAGGGTTTGGAACCCCATACTAAAATTTTGTTAGACTCAGCAGCTGGAGGGCAAGCGCTGGAAAAGACCTATGAGGAGCTGTACACTTTGCTCAACCGAATTTCATAGGGCAATCCAGAATGGAATGCAGATTCATCAAGAGGTGGAGCAAGGAAAGCAGTAGGAGTGCTTGAAGTGGATGGATTTACAGCTATCGCTGCACAGATAGCTGCCTTGCAGAATCAGTTAAATAATCACTTCAACAATATGAACTTGAACCAGCCTTCAACTTCAGTCAATGCGGTCCAGCAAATGTGGTGTGAAGTGTGTGGTAGTAGTGAGCACTCAGCTGAGTGCTGTGGAGCAAACCCAGATTCGGTTAACTTTGTGGGCAATGCACAGAGAAATCAGCAGCAGTTTGGTAATGGCTACAACTCAAATTGGAGGAATCATCCAGATTTTTCGTGGGGTAGCAACAACCAACAAGGCCAAGGTTCTGGTCAGGGTATGCAGAGAAATCAAGGAGGGCAACAGAACTATCAATCCCAATTCAGAAATCACAATGCCCCTCCTCCACCACCATCACCTACCATTGAGGAGAAGTTCAAAACCATGATCGCTAATCAGGCACAATTGCAGGTTGACTATGTTAAATTGGCAGCCGAAGTGAAGAATAATCAATTATCGACCAAGGCTCTTGAATATCAGTTTGGGCAATTTGCGAGTTCCCAAAACACAAGGCCCAGAGGAGGACTTCCTAGCGACACGGATCCTAATCCGAAGCAGGTAAATGCAGTGACCACGAGGAGTGGTTTACAGTTGAAGGAAGTGGAACCGGAAAGACCGCCTCAAAAGTCAGAGCAGCAGAAGTTGAGGAGGAACAAAGTCCTGATAGGGGGAAGACCAAAGAAGCTGAACCAGAAAGACCTCCACCCCCGTTCCCTCAACGACTTAAGAAACACAAGGAGGAGGCGTGTTTCAAGAAATTTATGGAGGTTCTTAAACAGGTACATGTTAATTTACCTCTTGTTGATGTCTTGCAGGGAGTGCCCAAATATGCAAAATATATTAAAGACATCGTGGCTAACAAAAGTCGTTTGACTGAGTATGCCACGGTGGCTTTGACGGAGGAATGCACTTCCCGGATTCCAAATAGACTGCCCACGAAGCTAAAAGATCCTGGAAGTTTTACTATCCAGCTTACTATTGGGCAGAGTATCCGAGCTCGTGGATTATGTGACTTGGGGGAAAGTATCAATCTGATGCCATCTTCGGTATTCAGAAAGTTAGGTCTGGGGAGTCCTAGACCTACAACAGTAATCTTGCAGCTAGCAGACAGATCCTTAGCTAAGCCGGATGGCATTGTTGAGGATGCTCTAGTGCAAGTGGGCTCCCTTATTTTTTCAGTCGATTTTATTGTTTTGGATTTTGAACCAGATGCTGAAGTCCCATTTATTTTGGGACGACCCTTTTTGGCAACCGAAAAAGCATTAATTGACGTAGCTGCGGGTCAACTTACAATGCGAGCACATGACAAGGTTGAAGTGTTCGATGTGTACAAAGCACCTAAGCTCCCGACGGTGAATGAAGAACTCTCGGTGATCAATGTGATTGATCATGGGAACGCTAATCGAATAAATGATTCCCGAGAGTTAATAGGAAGGCCACCTGATAAGGTTGAGAACTACTGTGGGGAGGACAACGATCGTGAAAAATCGTCCATCACCCTAGTAGATAAATGAGCATAAAGGACGTCAAGCCGCGACGGTAAACCAGGCGCTGCACGGGAGGCAACCCGTGAAAAATATTTTCTTTCTTTCTTTTTTAGTGTAAATAATTTTTATTTTTATTTTTCTTTTCTTGATTTGGTATATATTTTTTTGTTTTAGTTAATATTTTTCATTTTAGTTAGGGAAATCTATTAATCTAACCAATTTTGTTTAGTGAGGTGATTTTCAGGTCAAACGGAGACAAATATGCATGGAATTGGGAAGAATAAGGCAAGGTATGAAAAAATAATTAAAATGAAGAGACAGTGCACTGGGGCGTTGGCTCCGTGTCACGGAGGAAGGGCTCCGCATTACCCTCCGTGACACGTTGAAGGTAAAATCCAGATTTTTAAAATTTCCAGTAAGCCAACGCGTTGGCTCCGTGTCACGGAGGAGGGGCTCCGCGTTACCCTCTGTGACACGTTGCCTTATATTTGGTGCCGGGTCACACCGGGTTGCCGGGTGACCCGCGTGTTTTTCTTTAAATTAACCCCGATTTTCTTGCCCTTTCTCCCCATTTCTTTTCCTCTCCGCAACCAAACACCCAAATCCCCCTCCCCAATCAACGTGCCACGCCACTAAGCAAAGAAATCATCAAGTTTCTTCGGTTCTTCAACGTAAAGGTATGTTTTCCTCGTTTCTCTCTAAATTTTGGCGATTTTAGTCGAATTTGGGCAGGTGAGGTGAGATATATCATAATAAGTAGCAATTGAGCATGAAATTGAATTATTTGTGATTGATGAATGTTCGGAATGTTGTTATTAGCGTTTGAACTTGTCGACTACGTGAATAATTCGAAATTGATTGTAAAATTGAATTCTAGGGCTTAGGTTGTTGAAATTGACTTGGGTAATTTGATAATTCGATGAATTAGATGCCGGGGTGTGTTTGGGAATTGAGATTAGTCGGTGTAACTATTGTTTGAATGTAAAAGACGACGAATTCTCGAATTTTTGGGGAAAATGTGGAAATTGTGCAAATTGGTTTGATTATTTGGATTTGTATGTATATATAGAACTTTTGTCGTTGTTTTTATTTGTTGTTTTTGTTGCTTAGTGTGATGGTTGAATTGTTAGCGATAGTAGGATTGGGATTAGCTGTATGAAGTCTGAGTAGTACGCTAAGCGTTATGCTGTCGAAATTTTTGTGAACGCACTAAGCATAAATTGTATAGTTGATTGTTTTGGTGTAAATTGAGTTATCCTTGCCATATTTTGTAAAATTAGCTAAGGACTAAGTGTGGGGTAAATGTTGTATAACCCGACCTTAGCCGAAGTTAACATGTATTTAGCTTAACGTTGTGCTTGTTTATGTATATTGACAGGTACAATGGCGAGTAGGCAGGATAAGGGCAAAGGTGCTTCTACTTCTGGCACCGGGAGGAAAAGAATGAGAATGGGCACCGCAGTCCCAGCTGCACCAGCTGTTCCGCGCGGCCAACGCCGCCAATACGGAACAAGGTGGGTAACCGAGGAAGGGAAGAAGTGGTACGCTAAACATAAGGAAAGCAAGTACTTCCCGGAGGAGCATATTGCACGGGAACCACTAGCACAGGAGTTCCCCCGTATTGTGCAGAGGATTGAAGCAGCTGGGCTCAGCTTTATATTTCAGGAGCCCAAGGAGTGCAACCTACATTTGGTCCGGGATTTCTACGCAAATTGGAACCCGGCCATCAGAAGCCACACAATAAAAATCAGAGGGAAGATTGTCACTCTGGAACCCCAGCAATTTAATGCCATCGTTGGAGCGCGGAACACAGACGCTCACGTTCTCCGCCAGCTAAACATCACCCCACCGTACGCTGACATTAGACGTACATTGTGTGGGGCTCGATCCATAGCCCGATGGAGTAGACATAAGGAGAGGGGTTACCACCAGACTCTGCCTTATTCGCAGATGAACAGGGAGGCCAGAATATGGCTGAAGATAGTGTGCTCGTGCTTGATCCCGGGAGTTCACATGACGGATGTGACTCGGAACCGTGTCTTCTTGGTGTATGCCCTTATGAAAGGGCTAGAGATTAATGTTGGGTCGGTTATCATATCTGCCATGAAGAGAGCCAGACTACACCAGGGCCACAGATATGGGTTCGGCGGACTCATCACCACCTTCCTTCGAGGCCTCGATGTTGAGGAAGAGGCTTTGGATTATATCCCGCAGTTGGAGCGGAGGGCCCTCAATGTGACAAAAACTAAGGCCCCCGACACCACACACGGGCCAGTGCTGACTTTGGGCGAGCGACATGCTCGTGCCGATCAATACATGGCATGTATGTTTGGCATGCAGATGCTTCAGCTACGGATTGGTGGGAGACCAGCCACCGAGGAAGAGTTATGGCAGTTGGAGCTGGATTACCCATTTGGCGAGAACGCCAGAGCCTTATGCCGAGTGGGACCAGCCTTCGTTGAGCCTACTGATGACGATGTCCCCACTGACGAGGAGACATATCGAGAGGACTCCGATGTGGAGTCCGATGACGACGATGGAGCTGACTCAGACAAGGGCGACGAGGCAGCAGCACCGGATGAAGAAGTCGAATATTTTGACTGATCAGGGAGTTCCACCAACCGAAATTTTGTGATCTTAATTTTTGTGAACACTGGGGACAGTGTTCGATTTAAGTGTGGGGTGGGGAGTAGCTAGGTGCTGGGACTTAGGCTAATCTGTTGTATGCTCTTTCCTTTGTTGTGCATGTATGTTTTTATGTTTCCCTGTGGTTGTGAACTGATTTGTGTTGTATCTGTATATATTTTTGTGGTTAATGATGTGTGCTATGAAAAGTTGTGGTTGCCAGTGTTATGTTGTAAATATTTTGTAAATATTTCTTTCTTATCGAAATGATCGATATTTTTCAAATTTTTTGCGAAAATATTTTGCACTTATCAAAATATTTTGTAAATATTTTTCTATCGACATGATCGATGTTTTGCAAAAAATTTTCGGTCTTTATTTTGGGTTTCTCGGAGTTTGTTTTCGGTTCTTTTACCGAGAATAGTCCCATTGAACCGATGTCATAGTTAGTGACCGTTCCCTATGATGGATGGATGACGACCGTCTTAAAGGAAATGTAGTCGATAGGAGTAGGATTTTTAATTTGTTGTCAGTTTTTTTCTTTGGTGGATTGCATCAATGAACCTGTAGTTGCTTTATGGCTGCAAAATTTCGTTGAGTGTTGTAACTGATATTCAAAATGTAAAAGTGATTCGTTTGAAAGCATGCAATTTTGTAAACATGTTGAGTTACCTCGGCTGTAGAAGTCGATTCGGTGTGATTGAGGCTTAATTTTGAATTCATGTAATTGGCTAATTAAAGAGTCTGTGAATGCATCTTGAATCGAGCATGTGCATAAAGTGTGAAGTGAGGTATTGTTATTCCATGCTATTATGAAGTGTCTAGAACTTTCCTGGTGTGTGTGCAAAACGAAATGAAGGAGGTGTAGTGTTGGAAAGGATCTAGGCATTTCTTTGTTTTAACCGAGAGTTTCTATTTTTCTTTCTTGTCATACTCTACCTTTTTATGTGATTGTATACCCTAGTCAGCCCGTTGAGCCTTTAGCTGTTTCTTTCTTTCTTTTGTCCAAAATTGTATAAACTAAGCTTTATTCCTTTTTTCATTAGCCGTAAAGTCTATACAAAAATCTTAAGCGCTTAAGAAGAAAAAGAAAATTCTCTTCCCAAAGTGTCGAAGAGTGAGAAGAGTGAAAAGAAAAAGAAAAGCGGAGTGAGGAAAGGGAAGAAGAGGTTGAAGAGGCACTTGGTATAATGAAATGATAATAAAGGTGCATGAAAACCCTTTGTTGTTGTGTCAAGTGTGTTTGAGGAAAATGGGCCATACAAAAGTAAACAAGCATGAATGGGATGATGAAAAAGAGAAAAAGAAGAACAATATCCATGAGTCGATGGGAATGTGTTGAAAAGGCGCTTAAGGATGCTAGCGACTATTATTGGCTAATCCAATATATATACTAGTTCCATAGCCCCGTTACAACCCATTAAAGTCCTACGTGATCTTACATTACATTTCTTTATATTAGTGGAGTAATACACTAAGGGCAAGCCTATGGGTCATGACATGAAGCATGTGAATTTGGGAGAGAGAGTGAAATTAATTTTTACATGCCCCTACTTGAATGTTTGTGTGTTGCATGAACATAAAGGGGAAGATTCTCTTGAGTTGTGAGGGCACATGCTTGATGAAAGATTGATTTTCGTGTCGGATATCTTGATTAGCTGATTTGCATGAGTTTGCCGATATCGAGAGTCGATTCTTAAAGTCTAGGAAGTCTTGATGTATGAAAGGTCATTGCATTGTAAGACCATGCATGTTTTCTTGATGATTTGCAAAAATTGAATAATCGGTATAACCGTAGTGTAAATTGTCGCACCATAGTGACAAAGGTTGGGATGTAATTTGCATGAGTTGTGTATGTGTTGTTCGAGGAAGAACAAGGATTTAAGTGTGGGGTAAGTGATCTTGGGCAGATTTATATGCCCAAGTGATACTCAAACGTATTATTTTCGCCTTGTTTGTGGTGCAATGTGTATATATTCTCATGTAATTGGTAATAAAATGTGAATTTATACTAACCAACATGATTAGCATTTATTTTGCAGGAAAATATGATTTTTAGGAGCTAAAATGTATGTTGGAGTTATATCGGAGTTGGACTTGGATGCGAGCATGGAAAAGACCTTGGAATGCGCAAAGTATAGGGTCTTCGCGATGGAGCCGTGCCACGCTACCATCGCGGAGGCACACTGCCTGGAGGGGAAATTAATTGGCAAATTCCAGTGAGGCATCGCGACAGCTCTGTGGCACGGAGATAGGCCTCCGCGTTGGCCTCCGTGCCACGTTGAGGCTATATTCCCGGACCCTGGAATTCCAGTAAGGGTCCGCATCCATGTCGTGTCACGGAGGCAGTGCTCCGCGTTGGCCTCCGTGACACGTTGCTTGTTATTCCGGGAAAAATTCCCACTAGTATAAATAGAACACTTAGGTTTATTTTAATTAATTCAGACTTGGTGGAGCAAGGACGTGGGTTAGAAGCAGTTGAGGGATGAAAAAGCTAAGGGATTTCTTCTCTTCCTTTCTTCTTTCAATCAATTGTATGTATGATTTACACTCGTTTTAGGATGATTAATCCACAAATGAGTGGCTAATTCTCTTCCTTGCTGAGGTTTTGAACAATGGTGATGAATTTTGATTGTTAATGATATGGTTTTCTTCTTCTTCTTCCATGTTGTTCTATTAATTCTTGTTCTTACTGCATTAGTGTGTGGCCGACATTAATGTCCATCTAAAAAGTCCAATTTCACTCGAGAGAGCACGAAATTAGAAAGTTGTGAATTAATAGGGTATTGTTCTTAACTTGATTTGGGAAAATTGGGTTTTGATGTGCTTTCCTAATAGAAATATACTTGAAAGCCGTATTAGTCAATTTAGGAACCAGAATTGTAGTGCTAGGTCATAAATTGCATTTGATCACAGAAATGTAGACGAATGGTTTATGATTCTAAAGTGAAATTAAATACGAGAGTTTTAATTTCTAGGCTAATGTTCTTGGCTAGCAACATGAAGAAAAGATTAACCAAATTGTGATTATCGTCAAATTCATTACTTGTTCTTAACCTTGGCATGCTCATATCCATAGTTTCAATTCACAGTAAATAATTGTTAATAGTTTTAGTATATATAATTTATAACCAAAAACTTATTTAACTGTTGGTTACGTTGTTGTTAGAATAATTAGAAGTAAGATAAGAATATAGTGTACTTAGGCAATTTTACTTATCCAGAGTCTCCTTGGATCGATACTTGGCTTACTTAGCCACTTTATTACTTGTTTGACCACGTGCACTTGCGTGTCGGTTTTACACCTATAGCAAACACTGCCGAACACCCCTTCTTTGCACGGGAATAAAGGATGAATTTTTGAGCAAAGAACATTAACTTAGTAGCCAATTTTTTTCAATTGAAGAACGATCTCGGTGGGATCGGGTAAAAAAAATTAAAAGTTATGAAGATGTTGTGGCTAAGACTTTGATATCAAGTCACCTACATATCTGGGGTCTACAAGAATAAGACTGAGTGTAGTTCTAGATTTAGGAATGAACGAGATTTTTAAAACAAGTTGATAATACGGGATTTGCATAACGAACCAAAAGGAGCATGAAATGATAAGAATAGAGGGATGAAAGAGATAGGTGAAATTATTACTTTCTATCAAAATGCGATAATATAAGAAAAATGAGGGCTAATATGAAAGATAAAAGATTGAAAGGCGAGATGAAAACGAAAATGCATCTAAGTAATATCCGATGAAGAGTGGTAGCGCTTGAAAGTAAATAAACAAAAATAATTACAGGCAGAGATAATGATGTATAAATTTATCAAAAAAGCCGTAGCTCGGATAACTTTAGGAGGGTAGTGCTTAACCCGAACAACGTCCAAAATAGTAGGACCATACTTAGCCCTTAAAAATTGAGGGTAATGCTTAACCCAATCAAAAAATGGTGATAGTAGCACAATGATGATATGCAAATTGTCGCTTGAAGTAATATGGTAGTAGATTGAAGCTTGAGAGTAGCATAAGGGTGGCAAAATAGCATAGGAGCTTGAAAGTAGCATGATAGTAGCTTGATTCAATATCACGAGAGTAACATGAAATAAAACAATACTAGCTTGCAACTTAAAAATACTGGATAAAAATGAATAGTCAATATTTTTCAAAAATAACAAGTAGTTCGAGAATATTTTGAGAGGGTAACGCTTAACCCAATCGAAATTTAGAAGAGGGTGCTTAGATTTAAATAATTAGAGGGTGGTGCTTAACCCATAGAGCAGTGATTCGCCCTTTAAAATCGGAGGGTAATGCTTAACCCATGGGCAGTGGTTAGCCCCTTAAAGTTTTAGGGTAGTACTTAACCCATAGGAGAATGCTTAGCCCTTAAAAATCAGAGGGTACTTCTTAACCCACAGGGCAGTTCTTAGCCCTTAAAAATTGAGGACAGAGCTTAGACCTTAAAAATTGAGGGTAGTGCTTAACCCATAGGACAATGGTTAGTCCTTAAAAATCGAAGGGTAATGCTTAACCCACAGGGCAGTGCTTAGCCCCTTAAAACTTTAGGGTAGTGCTTAACACATGGGATTGTGCTTATCCCTTTAAAAATTGGAGGGTAGTGCTTAACCCACAAGACAGTGCTTAGCCCCTTAAAAATTTAGGGTAGTGCTTAACTCATAGGACAATGCTTAGCCCTTAAAAATCAGAGTGTAATGCTTAACCCTTAGGGCAGTGCTTAGCCCTTAAAAAATTGAGGACAGTGTCTAGCCCTTAAAAATTGAGGGTTGTGCTCAATGCATAGAGTAGTGCTTAGCCTTTTAAAAATTGGAGGGTAGTGTTATACCCATTGAGAAATCAAAATGACAATACTTAGCTTTAAACAAACAGTGTTCAGCTTTGAGGAACTTACTAAGAGAGTAATGCTTAACCCCGTTCATGGACGAACTTCAAGTAGTTTAGCTTTACAATTGATAATGAATACCTTTTGAATTTTGATGATATACATAATGATTGAAAATTTATACCTGTCGCTCCTGTGCTCAAAGAAAAATTATAAG
Source organism: Datura wrightii (assembly GCA_035772735.1). Classification (NCBI taxonomy): domain Eukaryota; kingdom Viridiplantae; phylum Streptophyta; class Magnoliopsida; order Solanales; family Solanaceae; genus Datura; species Datura wrightii. Next base: position 84,176,301 of record JASDFA010000018.1, on the reverse strand, counting down.
TTACAAGGGGAAAGATTGATTTGTGCCTCTATTCGTCTATTGTTATCCCGATCATATGAACTTTCAAATTGCGATCAAGCTAGACGTCACGTCCTTCCATAGGCTTCCTTTTGGAGAATCAACCCCTTGTCTTTGACTTAACCTGATGAAATTTTGAGATCCTTCTCAAATTTTCTACCCTAGTGTAGAACATGATGTAGACTTCTTTGCAAATGACGCGACGTTGTGAAATTTTTGAGGCCCCCTAAAAAATTCTGCTCCAGATTGCAACTTATTAACTGTACCACCATAGGAAACCTGATAGAATTTTTGAGATCCTCTCAAAAATTCTACCATAGTTCCAAATTTAACAAAAGGGGAAAATAGATTTTATTATGATATAGACCGAGTCCCGTAGGGACGCCTACGTATCCCTCCTAAAAGGGAATCAGGTCTAACGTACTTCAAAGTACTAGCAGTAAAAAACTATAAAATAAGTTGCAAATCAAACTAAGAGTAGCCTTTGTCTTCCGCAGGCATCAGCTTTCATTTCGGGTGTATCACCTTGGAATCAATCAATGCTTGAATCTTATCTTTCAAAGTTTGACACTCTTCTGTGGTTTGTCCTCTCATCCCTGAATGATAGTCACAAGTCATAGTATGATCGAGCCATTTCGCATGTGCACCCATCACTATTGTGGGTATTAGAGTGATATAGCTAGCAACCTTTAATCTTTCATACAATTGGGTTATAGGCTCACCCAAAGGAGTGTATTTCTTGTATGAACTTTCTCAAGGTATCGAAGGCTTACAGGATTGACGGTTTGGTGGATTTTGATAAACTAGTGGCCTTTGGAGTGCAAGTGGAGGAAGCTGGAAATGTGTAGGTGTCATGCCCCGAGCCTACACCATGGATGTAACACGGTACTTGAAGCCACAAGTGACCCCAAGTCAATCCTTGGTCCATCATTCACTAGTATTCTGAGTAAACATGCACAGCGGAAATTCTAAATAATAACATCAAAGCATTTTTAAGAAAATTTCAAGACTGAAATGGAGAGTTAAAATATCTGAAAACGAATCTAAAATCCAATTCTAGTCTGAAAGACATCTAAATAAGGAGTTGCTAGGTCAAGCCCCCATCTAAATTTAAGTCTAACAAAAATAAAATCTCAACTAAAAGAATGTAAAGCAAGGCCTTCGAATGATGAGGACTCACACTTCGGTTGTAGCGGAGGAGGATCTGGATCGCAATGACTTACGATGCCGAGTCTGGGAACCTGCAGCTGTATCATGAAACGATAAAACATAAAAGTATGTGTCAGTACTTTGAATGTACTGAGTAAGTGAGAGAAACATGAATATTATGATAGAACTAATAATTGGACTGATAAGACATGAAATGACCAACTGAAATGCTAAAAACTGATACAACTGATAATAAACTGATATGGTCAAAAGTGACCCTGGCTGATGGTCATAACCATGTCCTATATCTAAAATACTGAGTCTAAAATGCTGCACTAAACTTATCTGGACTAAAGAATCTGAGAGTAACTGTACTGACTAGTGGGAGAGGCCATAACCAACATATAACTACGTGAGCTAAACGTAGAGTTCGATGTACACACCCTATCAGTATGACCTAATATACCTTGCCAGGGTATAAAGGCATCGACTGTGAAAATCACTTTCAAAAGGGGGCCGTTAGGCCAAGTAAATAAAACCTACGGTGGCAACATAGTTTTGGAACCTGGGTACGCTGGAACCCCAGCCATTTTGGTGCTAAGTACTACTCCCACTGGATAATCCTATTACTACTACTATTGACAAGCAGATAGCTCGATACTGGGGCCCAAGACTACACTGACCCAGGGATACTATCAGAGTGTTCCCTGAGCATCTTATAGGACCAGATTTGGAAACTGAGTTCTAAAACTGGTTAGAGCTGCTTATCTGTAAGCGTTGTAACTGTATAAAGAATAAACTGATAAGTAAACTGGGGCCCTAGGGCTAGTCAGAGCTATAAATGGAATGTCATGACCACCTAATAGACCAAATAACTGCAATCTATGTCTGAGTTTGATAACTGAGAGGCACTACTGACACCTCAGAAAAAGACTATAGGCAACCTGATCAACTGACGTTTCTAACTAACACTTAATATTCTAGTACTTTGACTAAAGCTGAACATACAATTCTAAGAAAATATATACTATATAGACTTTCTGACTGAATCTGATTAGCATGTAGGTTACTGAGTTTCTAATACTTACAATTATTATAGGAACCCCTGACCTTGAAAAATACAAGCAATTTTTGAGAATTCAATACTTATGCAAGATTCTAGTTTCTGACTTTTTCACGAATTAGGGCTAAATTTCTAATTCACTAGAACAAGCATCATTTTAGTTACAAACGGTTGGAAAATAGCTACAATTAACATCAGATAGGATTCTACATGAAATAATCCAAGAACAATAACAATAATTTTGAATTCACAAACTTAGGGCTATGACTTAAAGTGAACAGGCAGAGAGCTTTGGGGGACGCAAAGGGAGAACAATATCCTTGCTGAATTCCCACATACTTGAAGAACAAAATCCTGGTGCAAATCCTTGAGAAAACTGAGAAGAAAAATCAACCCTAGCTCCTGCTCCGTGCTTCCAGAGAAGTTTTACGCTTTATTCTTGAGGGAGTTGAGAAAAATGACTGGAAAGGGTCGTTCTAACCCTTTAATTCCCTCATATATGAACCTAAAATGACATGGTTTCAAGTTACAAAGGCTGGGAAATTACTAGAATACCCCAGGAAGAAAGAACTTAAAATTGCTCGACCCTGAATGATGGTTCTCAAAATGGGTCATTGGTTCAAATAACGACCCGTAGAAGCTGTCATTGGTTCTGAAGCCGGACCTACAGGACTAAAATAATGGGAGGATCCAACGGTCCATTGGAAGTTTCAATGAGCCATTGGTTCCTGTCATGGTATGGGAGAGGGAAACTCAGGTCTTGAGACAACGAGTGATACAATGACTCATTGGTAGAAACAACAAGTCATTGAACCCACTCGTTGTCAACACTAGTGAGGTCTGAGTCCTTACGATGGGTGGAAAGGAAGGCCCGTTTGAACCAACAACGGGCCATTAATTCCACTCAATTGCTTCTTCGCACAAACCTAACCCTCACTGGAAGTCTAACAATGGATGTCTACAACGGGTCGTTGGAACTACCAACAACTCGTTGATCAGCTCGTTGTTTCTGGGATGAATTTACTATGAAAAAACACAACTCCTTACAACGGCCTGTGGATTCCACCAGTTGTCTATTGTCAGGGTCGTCTGAGACAGAAATTTTTCTGATGATTCCCTAATTTTTCGTGCAACGTCTAAATTTGGTCTAGGAAAGTTTAGGGGTGTTACAATATCTCCCCCTTGGGAACATTCGTCCTCGAATAAAGACCAAAACTAGAAAAATAAGAGCTGCGATTTCTGAAATTGAGACTAAGATTGATTTTTGAAGGAGTAACTGACTCCGAACTGACTTAGTCGTACTACATGAGCTGATGCAACTAGAATGCACGTAGAAAATCTAAATAAGGATAATGAGTACGAAACTAAGTAAAGTATTGAGAATGAATTTAGTACCTGATTCTGGGTCTGAATTGGGAGGGAACAAGTGAGGGTATCTGGCCATCAATTCTGCTTCTACTTCCCATGTGGCTCCCTCAACATGCTGATTTCTCCATAGTACCTTGACTGAAGCCATCTCCTTATTCCTCAGCTTACGAACCTGACGGTCAAGGATCTGGACTGGCACCTCCTTATATGAGAGACTATATTTTATCTCCACACTGACCAATGGCACTACTGAAGTTGGATTACCAATACACTTCTTCAGAAGTGACACATGGAAAACTGGGTGTACTGCTGCTAGTTCTGAAGGTAAATCGAGCTCATAGGCCACCTTACCAATCCGCCTTAGAATCTTATAGGGTCCCACCTATCATGGACTGAGCTTTCCCTTTTCCCAAATCTCATCACCCCTTTCATGGGAGAAATTTTCATGTATACCCAGTCATCAACTGCAAACTCCTATTCTCTTCTTCGCACATCAACATAAGATTTCTGAAGGCTCTGAGCTGTTTTCAACCTTTCTCGGATGAGCTGAACTTTTTGCATTGGTTCATGAGCCGAGTCTGGCCCTATCAAGTTAGCTTCTCCAACCTTAAAGCACCCTATAAGGGATCTACACCGCTTACCATTTAATGCCTCAAATGGGGCCATCAGAATTCTAGAGTGATACCTATTGTTGTACACAAACTCGATAAGAGGCAAATGGTTATCCCAATCATCCTTAATATCGATTGCACACGCTCTTAGAATATCTTCTAAGGTCTGAATGGTCCACTCAGCTTGTCCATCTGTCTGTGGATGAAAAGTCATACTGAGCTTGACCTGGGTACCAAGTCCTTTCTGAAAAGACTTCTAGAAGTGAGAGGTGAATTGGGTACCTCTGTCTAAAATAATGGACAAGGGCACCCCATGAAGTCTGACTAGCTCCCAAATATAATCCCTAGAAGAGTCCTCAGTAGGATCTGTGGTTTTAACAAGGTAGATATGTGCTGACTTAGTCATCCAGTCCATTTTTACCCAGATAGAGTCATGTTGCCGACGAGTCCGAGGTAGACCCTTAATGAAGTCCATGTTTAATTCTTCCAACTTCCATGTGGGTATACTGATATCCTGAGTCATACCTCCCAGTCTCTGGTGTTTCACCTTTACTTGCTGGCAGTTCGGCCACTTAGCTACAATTCAGCAATATCTCTTTTCATGCAGTTCCACCAGTAAATATCCCGTAAATCACGATACATCTTATTAGCACCAGGGTGAATGGAATATCCAGAACTATGCGCTTAAGACAATATCTGCTATCTCAACTCGCCGACATCCGGTACACATAATCTACCCTGGTAATGGAGCACACCATCTCCCCCTTTAGAGAAAGCTTCTATTTCTTTCCTGAGAACTTCTTCCTTCATATTAAGTAAGATGGGATCTTCATCTTGTCTTCACTTAACCTCCATAACTAAAGAGGAATCTGACCCGCTCTGCATTACTACACCACGCCCAGTCGAATCCACCAACTATACCCCCAACCGGGCTAGCCGGTTAATATCTTTAGCCAACTCTTTTTTGCCTTCTTCTATATGAGCCACGCTGCCCATAGACACTCTACTTAGGCTATCAGCCACCACATTGGCTTTGCCCGGGTGATATAACATGCTCATGTCATAGTCTTTTAGTAGTTCTAACCACCTTCTCTGACAAAGATTTAGGTCCTTCTGACTGAACACATATTGTAGACTCTTATGCTCCGCAAATACATCTACATGAGCTCCATATAAGTAGTGACTTCATATTTTTAACACGAAAACCACCGCTGCAACTCCAAGTCATGAGTTGGATAATTCTTCTCATGAACTTTGAGCTGTCTGGAGGCATAGGCTATTACGTTGCCCCGCTGCATCAGAACGCAACCAAGTCCGACTCTGGAGGCCTCACAATATACAACAAGCCCATTTGTTCCTTCTGGTAGGATCAAAACTAGAGCGGTAGTGAGTCGAGTCTTTAACTCCTGAAAACTCTTCTCATACTCATCCGACCACTAAATATTAACCTTCTTCTAGGTTAACTTGGTCAGAGGGGATGCTATGGAGGAGAAACCTTGCACAAACCGTCGGTAATAGCTTGTTAAGCCTAGGAAACTCCTGATTTCAGTAGGAGAGGTAGGTCTGGGCCAATCCTTCACTGCTGCTATCTTATGAGGATCTACTTGTATCCCCTAACCTAAGACCACATGACCCAAGAATGTCACAGACATCAACCAGAATTCACACTTGCTAAACTTGGCGAATAACTAGCGATCCTTGAGGGTCCGTAATGCTAAGCTTAGGTGATTGGCATGCTCTTCCTCATTTCTGGAGTATACTAGAATGTTGTCGATGAATACAATGGCGAACATATTCAGGTACTACTTGAATACCCCATTCATCAAATCCATGAAGGCTATTGGGGCATTCGTTAACGCCAACGAAATCACCACAAACTCATAGTGACCATACCGAGTTTTGAATTCTGTTTTTGATATGTCACACTCCCTAACTCTTAGCTGATGGTACCCTAACCTGAGATCGATCTTGGAGAAATAGCTGGCTCCCTGAATTTGGTCAAACAGATCGTCAATTCTAGGAAGAGGGTACTTGTTCTTAACTGTGACCTTGTTCAACTGATGGTAATTTATGCACATTTTGAGGGTATCGTCTTTCTTATGCACGAATAGCACTGGAGCACCCCAGGGAGAGATGTTGGGTCTAATAAAACCCTTATCAAGAAGATCTTTTAACTGCTCTTCAGCTCCTTAAGCTCAGCTGGAGTCATTCTATAAGGAGGGATGGAGATGGGCTGAGTGTTTGAGAGGAGATCTATTCCGAAGTCTATTTCCCATTCAGGGGGAACTCCAGGAAGATCCTTAGGAAACACATCTGGGAACTCGCTGACAACTGGAACTTATTGAATGGCTGGGGTCTTAGATTTGGAATCCTTGACCCGAACCAGATGGTATAAATATCCTTTGGAAATGAGTTTCTAGGCCTTAAGGTAAGAAATAAACCTACCCTTAGGCGTTGAGCTGCTTCCCGACCATTCTAATGTTGGTTCATTTGAAAATTGAAACTTGGCAACTCTAATTCTGCAGTCGACTGAGGCATAGAAGGAATGTAACCAATTCATGTCGAGAATAAGGTCGAAGTCAACCATGTCAAGCTCTATGAGATCAGCTGGAATTACTTTATTAAGGACTGAGACTTGACAGTTTCTATACATCCGGCTGGCTCTAATTGACTCATCAACTAGGGTAGAGATTAAGAATGGTTATGACAGGACCTATGGACTTATGTTGAGCTGGACTGCTATATATGGAGTCACGAATGAAAGAGTAGCTCCTAGATCTAAAAGGGTATATACGTCTAGATGGAAAAGATGTAACATACCAATAACTACGTCAGGTGAGCTTTCCTAATCCTAACAAGAAGATAGAGCATAAAAATGATTCTAGCACTGACCGCCATCTGTACTTGATGAGTTTGCCTGTGGAGCTGGTCAATCTACTAGTGCTGCTGAGGTAGTGGATTGTGATCTTCCTTGCCCTGCTGACAGGCACTCCTTGAGTTGGTGTACAAGCTATCCATATCCAAAACATCCCTCTCTGCCCTATAGACACTCTCTAAGATGATTCTTGCTGCACTTGGGGCAAGCTAGATACTTGTTCCCTATATTGTGGGTCTGAAACTGAGTGTCGATGACCCACCCCTCCGATCCTTGCGGGACTAAAAGGTTGGGGCGCTGGCTGAGCTACGTGTCGGGGCCCTCTGCTTTTGCTATTGCCACTGATGTGGACGGTTACCACTACCAGATCTTTGATGGCCAAAATTTGAATTACCAGTTCTTGCCCCCTTGTTCTTACGCTCCATATCTTTGAACTTCTCAACCTCAATCTATTGGGCATAAACAATCACGCTATAGAGGTCCATGTCCTTGATCAGCATTGTTGTCCTGCACTCTTTGAGGACCAGATTAGATACTCCATAAATGAACATCATCATGCGAGCCCTTGGCTCAGCCACCATCTCTGGAGCATACTTTGATAACCTGGTCAAATCCAAAGCATACTCCTCCACTGTACGGTTGCCTTGTCGCAGGTTCATAAACTCTGCCATCTTAGCCTCCCTCATCTCCCGGGGGAAAAACCTATCCAGGAAAACAATGCAAAATTATTCCCACTCCACTGGTCCTGCTTTCACTGGCCGCCCCTCCTTCTACTGCTCAAACCAGACCATGGCTACCCCTTTAAGCTGGTAGGCAGCCAGGTCAGAGCTCTCGGAGGAGCTGACGCCCATAATGCAGGTAATCTTCCTGACCTCATCTACAAACTCTTGGAGGTCCTTCCCCACTTTTGTTATGTGAAAATCTACAGGATTCATTCGGGTAATATTTCGTACCCGAGCAGCTGCTGCAGACCCATTAGTAGCTACCGAAACCACCTGCTGAGTCACCTGATTGGTCACGATTTCAGCTAGTAACTAAATGACCGCTCTAAACTCTATGGTAGAAACTGAATCATCTTCAGGAGCTACTAGGTCTGGTGGAGTAGGTTGGTTGGCATTACTGGCCCTTCTTCCGTTAGCGCGTCTAGGAGGCATGGTTCACTGAAACAAAAAAGAGCACGAATTAGAAGGGCATTTCTGGAATTGAACTTTGAAGCACAATAAAGAATAGGAAAAAAGAGAATTTTCCTAATAACATCTCGTAGCCTCCTCATCATAAGTGTGGCGTGCTTCACACCCATGAAAATGACTCTACTAGATGTGGCTTTCAGACTTTTCGAGGATACTCTATACCTACTGCTCTGATACCAAGTTTTTCACACCTTGAGCCTACACCATGGATGTAACACGGTACTTGAAGCCACACGTGACCCCAAGTTAACCCTTGGTCAATCATTCACTAGTATTCTGAGTAAACATGCACAATAGAAATTCTAAATAATAACATCAAAGCATTTTTAAGAAAATTTCAAGACTTAAAATGGAGAGTTAAAATATCTGAAAACAAATCTGAAATCCAAGTCTGGTGTGAAAGCCATCTAACTGAGGAGTTGCTGGGACAAGCCCCCAGCTAACTCTAAGTCTAACAAAAATAAAATCTCAACTTAAAGAAAGCAAATCAAGGCCCTCAAATGATGAGGACTCACACTTCGGCTGCAGCGGAGGAGGATCTGGATCGCAACAACTTACAATGCTGAGTCTAGGAACCTGCAACTGTATCATCAAACGATACCGCATAAAAGTATGTGTCAGTATTTTTAATGTACTGAGTAAGTGAGAGAAACATGAATAATATGATAGACCTAATAACTAGACTGATACAACATGAAATGACCAACTGAAATGCTGAAAACTTATACAACAGATAATAAACTGACACGAAAGTGACCCTGGGTGATGGTCATAACCATGTCCTAAGTTTGAAATACTGAGTCAAAAATGTTGCACTGAACTGATTTGGACTGAAGAATTTGAGAGTAACTGTAATGACTAGTGGGAGAGGTATAACTGACGTATAACCACGTGAGCTAAACGTGGAGTCCGATGTACACACCCCATCAGTAGGACCCAATATACCTTGCCAGGGTATAAAGGCATCGACTGTGAAAATCACTGTCAAAAGGGGGTCATTAGGAAAAGTAAATAAAACCTACAGTGGCAATGTAGTTTTAGAACCTGGGTGCACTGGAACCCCAGCCCTTTCGGTACTGGATAATCCTATTACTACTACTACTGATAAGCAGATAGCTCAATATTGGGGCCCAAGACTATACTGACGTAGGGATACTGTCAGAGAGTTCCCTATGCATCTTATAGGACAAGATTTGGAAACTGAGTTCTAAGACTGGTCAGAGCTGCTTATCTGAAAGCGTCGTAACCGTCTAAAGAACAAACTAATAACTAAATTGGGATCCTGGGGTTGGTCAGAGCTATAACTGGAATGTCATGACCGCCTAATGGACCAAATCACTGTAATCTAAGTCTGGTCTGATAATTGAGAGGCACCACTGACACCTCAAAAAAAGACTATAGTCAATCTGATCAGCTGACATTTCTGACTAACACTGAATATTCTAGTACTTTGATTGAAGCTAAACTGACAATTCTGAGAAAATATATAATATATACAGTTTCTGACTAAATATGAAAAGCATACAGGTAACTGAGTTTCTAACACATACAATTATTATAGGAACCCCTGACCTTGAAAGATAGAAACAATTTTTGAGAATTCAATACTTATGCAGGATTCTGGTTTTTGACTTTTTCATGAGTTAGGGATAAATTTCTAATTTACTAGAACAAGCATCATTTAGTTACAAACGGGTGGAAAGTAGCTACAATTAACATAAGATAGGATTCTACATGAAATAATCCAAGAACAATAGAAATATTTTCGAATTCACAAACTCAAGGATATGATTGAAAGTGAAATGAGAGAGAGCTCTAGGGGATGCAAGGGGTGAAAAATCTCCTTAATGAATTCCCACATACCTGAAGAAGAAAACCCTGATAAAAATCCCTAACAAAACTTAGAAGAAAAATCAACCCTAGCTCCTGCTCTGTGCTTCAAGAGAAGTTTTACGCTCTATTCTTCAGAGAGTTGATAAAAATGAATGGAAAGGGTCATTCTTACCCTTTAATTCCCTCCTATACGAACCTAAAAGGACATGGTTTCATGTTAAAAAGGCTGGGAAATTTCCAGCATACCCCTAGCAGAAAGAATTGAAAACTGCTCGACCTTGAACAACGATTCTCAGAACGGGTCGTTGGTTTAAACAACGGTCCATTGAAAGCTATCGTTGGTTCTATAGCTGGACCTATAGGACTGAAAAAATGGGAGGATCCAACGGTTCATTAGTAGCTTCAATGAGCCGTTGGTTCGTATCGTGGTCTGGGAGAGGGAAACTTGGGCCTCGAGACAACGAGTGATACAATGACTCATTGGTAGAAACAATGGGTCGTTGAACCCACTCGTTTCAACACTAGTGAGTTCTGAGTCCTAACGATGGGTGGAAAGGACAACCTGTTTGAACTAACAATGGGCCGTTGATTCCACTCGTTGCTTCTTAGCACAAACCCAACCCTCGCTAGAAGTCTAACAATGGTTGCCTACAATGGGTCGTTGGAACTACCAACGACTCGTTAATCGACTCATTGTTTTTGGGAGGAATTTGCTGAGAAAAACCATGACTCCTTACAATGTCCCATGGGTTCCACCAATGATCCGTTGTCTGGGTCGTCCGAGATAGAAATTTTTCTGATAATTCCCTAGTTTTTTGTGCAACATCTGAATTTGGTCTAGGAAAGTTTAGGGGTGTTACAGTTGGTTGCGCATTATGGACATGATAAGTAGCAAGGTTGTAGAACGACATTGGGTGATTGCATGTTGGTGCAGGAAATTGAAATGCAGGCGTTTGGTATTGGAGTTGAGGTGTTTGGTAGCTCCAAGGAGTTTTTGGCCCTTCTGTGGGTGATAGGACATTAACCTCTTTCATGTTCTTGTTGTCATTGGTCCTACCAGACTGCAAAGTCTTGCTAGCTGCTTACAATGCTTCCTAATCGATAATGGTACCAGTCTTGATACCATCCTCAATCTTTTTGCCTAATTTGATGATTTCAGCGAAGCTCTTCTCACAAACCAACATCAACCTATCATGTACTTTTAGGTACAGACTTCGCATGAAGATATCCTTCATTTGAACTTCCTCCATTGGAGGTTGCACTCTAGCGGCCTTGGATCTCCAACAGGTGGCATATTCCTTCAATTTCTTGGTAGGCTTTCATTTTAGGTTCTGAATGTAGTGTAAATCTAGCGCATTCTCTATATTTAAGCCGAATCATTCTATGAAAGCTGTAGCCATATCAGTCCAACTAATCCATTTTCTTGGATTTTGCTCTATGTACCAAGCAAGAGCATCTCTAGTCAAACTTCTCATGAACAACTTTATTCTAATTTTTTCATCTCTTCCTACTCTAATCAACTTGTCGCAATACATCCTTAAGTGGGCTTTCGAATATCCAGTCCCGGTGAACATTTCGAACTTCAAAGGTTTGTACCCCACCGGTAGCTCGACATCAGCATGTATGCATAGTTCTTCATCATTTAGGACTTCTATCCCCTTGGCCCCTTCAATGTTCTGTACTCGGTTTTTCATCTTCTATAGCTCCTCAGACATAGTCTGTATCAACCTATCTTTCTCAGAGAGTCTAGATTCTCCTAAGTGATGAGTGAGTGGAGCTGTCTCAATGTAAATGGGGTTTAAGGTATGATTTCGAGGAGCATGGGTGTAAGACATGTTGGATGTGGATGTGGGAGGTAAGTAATGAATATGAAATACGGTGGGTGGTCTTTGTGAAGTGGCTTGATTCTGATGTATATTTGAAGGAGTTGCTTAAGCATTATGCGGATATTGTCTATGATTCTGGGGAAGCGAGTAGATATGACTAGAATTATTTTGAGGATATGAGACTTGATGAGATGATAGAGGAAGACTTGTAAAAGAGACAATGAGGCTTGGTAGAGGCGTGGACCTCGATTTGCGATTCCAATGAAGTTTCCAGTGGGACCGATAGGATGGTTGTATTACAAACTCGGGATGATTCCTCTTGAAGTTCTAAAATCCTTTTTTTCATCCTTAGCACCATGTCATTATACTCAGGTGGATACCCCCTCTTTAAACTCTCTACGGAATCTCTTGGAGCGGTTGTATCAATTCTGTCAGCTAAACTATTATTGTCATTCATTTTCTGTTTTACTTTGGATCGACTAGGAGAAATGTATGGCGGGTAGTTATGCAAAAATCAACCTTAGGAAGGGGAATAATAGAACAAAAATAAAAACAACATTAAATTAGTAATGAAAATCAGCATAATATGACATAAATTAAAGGTTAATGAAAACAGACACATTGACGCGTTCCTAATTCTGGGAGTCCCTTTCGTGCCATAGATAGGCCTAACACATTTTGAAAGACGAATATGCTGTAATGCATCATTCCATTTTCTCCACTAAAATTCCGAATGCATAAATAAATTATTTTCATATTTCATATAATGAAATATTACAAGAAATAAATTACAAAAGGTAAAGCTAAATGGAAATTCTCTTCCTTCTTTGGCTTCCTCCTAGCTTATACGACGTGAATTAGTGTTTAACAACATGTATGATAAAATGTTAGTTTTACCCTTCCCACCTAAGGAGAAAATAGCCTACATTTTTAGAAATATTGACCTCTCAAAAAAAATATAAAAAAATATGATAATATCTTTTTCGAGATTGTAAATCTCTTTGGATTTTGGGTAAAGTCAAACTAAAGGCTTCAATAATCCAAGGATATCGAAACCTCCTAAGGATAATGCGTGCATGACTTAACATAAATTTCTAAACTTGGGTAGACACGGACTGAAAATTTTTCTTATGCGAGAAGGCACGTGGTCACATGGTAGTAAAACTATCCATTCACCCCAAGTATATGCCAACTCTCTAAATAGATTTTTGAAAGAATTTATAGAAGTGCAAAGAACAACTCGCATGTACAGTGTGTGATAGCGAGAATTTCCTGAGTAGGGCAAAAATATGAGCGGAATGACATTAAATGCAGTTATATAATAGTTAGTAGATAATGAAAAGTGGTAACACGTATGCAATTAAGAAACCAATTATTATGAAATAACCGAAAATATTAAACATTAATAAGGAAACATATTAAGGTAATAAGTAAATGGATTAACCATGTAAAAGAAATATTTTAAATACGAAAACAAATAAAGAAAATAAGAAAAAGTTAAACATGGAAGACAATAACTTATTCTAGGAAACAAATAAATAAATCATTGAAAGGAATTATACATTAACATGGAAACGTATGAATGGATTAAATAAGCATGTAAATGAAATATTTTATGTAAGGAAACAAATAAAGACAATAAGAAAAAAAGTAGACATGAGAGAAAATAACTTATTCTATAGAACAAATATGAAAAATGCACACAAATTATGCAGCCATCATTTTCAGGATTTAACTTATGAGAGTGGGTATAGACATGGTTCTCTCAAGTGAGCAACTTGAGAGTGGGAAAGCTTTGGCTGTCGATGCACCGCTGATCGACCAATCTACAAGACTTTTCTCGACACAGGTGTTTCAGAAATGAATGTTCGTGGGACCACGCAACCGTTCCAAAAGAAGAAGAAAAGAAGTTCCAAATGGAGCAGGATATGAACGAGAATGACAATATATATATATATATATATAATAGCAAGTAATGCGAAGCATTTAACTCATTACATGATAAATAAATAACATAAATATAAGCTAATGGAAACAAATAATAAATAAAAAAAAGAAAAGAAAATTTGTTAGTGACTTCAGGTTTAAGGAAATAATGCTCCCTAAAAGTAAAGTAAATACCTATATCACAAGAAATGGGTGAAGGAAAAAGAATATACATGGAGGTAAATCAACAAATAAAGAAAATAAATAGGTAAAAAGAAAGAGTTTTAACATGGAAGGATAATAATTAGTTAAGGAAGAAAATAAAAGGTAAAAGGAAAGGAATTTAACAATGGAAGAAAACTAATTAATTCATAAAGAAAATAAAAGGTAAAGGAAAGGAATTAATCATGACAAGATATTAATTTAAACAAGGCAACAAAAAATCATGAAAGAAATCAATTTAAACTAAATTCAAAAAAAATAAATAAATCATAAAAACACCAATAAATATGCAAACAAAACACAAATTCCACATAACATAAACCCGTAATGGTTAGAACCTAAGTATATATCCCCTATAGAGTCACCATGTTGTCGCGCCTCATTTTCTCATGAAAAGCATAACTCGACATATGACAACTCTTTTAGGATTATTGAAGGAAGAGTCGCCATCTAGCAGATTATGGTGCGTTAGGGCACCATACTAAACTAATGACGGATAACTCCATTTATTAGTCTACATCACCAGAATCGGGTAAGGGTTCAAATTACCTCAAAAGGAAGGTCTTAAGCACCTTTCGAGGTCCACAACAGTGGGTCCGCGCTGAATTCATTTTATGTGGGGAGAATTAATGACCAAAGCAGGTAAATTTTAACTAAGTTACAAAAATTTAACTTAACTTGGTAATTTAAACAAAAACACATTATAAATCTAGAATACAAATAAATTCACTAGTAAAGGAAAAATATAAAATGACAAATAAACAATGAAAGGGGAAGGACAAAACAAATAAATAGGAATGTTAAGGATTGGACCGAACCTAAAAGAAGCGCCTACGTATTCCTGAAGGGAATCAGGTCAAACGTAGTTATTCCATTTAAAGGGGGGGTGGGTTATTTTAACCTAACGGGATCACCCGTGCAACTAAAATAATACTTCGAAATCATTTAAGATTGCTCGTATTATTCAGTGAGCACAGACTACACATCCCACTACCCACCTAATTAGTTAATTATTAAATCTAAAACCATTCTAAAGAAAAATACTAATTCTCTAACATATGCCTAACCGTCCCAAACCTAATGTCCAAGAGGCGTTTGGACTGCTACTATGGATTTGGGATCTAAAGCTCTTAGGGTTGTTAAAGGTGATTATTGGCAAATAAGAGAATAACACCAAATAACATGTAATGATTTCATGTAAGCCTCTATTAGATGATATCCAAACTGGTGCAAATAGATTGCAAATCCTATGGACATGATTTCTAAAAAGGTGTGACTAGATTAATTTATGACAGATAAGAAAGTCTTCTAATATCAAGTAATTTATTAACAAGTTTATTAACATGGACAACTTGTGACCTATAAACATGATAATTAATTAAAAATCCCCAATTTTGATTCAAACAAGTTGTTACTTACCAGAGTTTTAAATATAAAACAACTTTATTAAATGTCTTAGTATCACTAAGTACAAATAGATTAAGAATTCGAACACGGATTGAAAGTAATTTCTATACGCAGACTTACTAAAGTTTAAACATAAGACATGCTTCGTATCAAATTGTTTTAGTTCCTACAGGCATGATTTCTAGCAGAAGCAATTAAAATTGTATTATTCCTATAGGCATGGTTTCTATTTTAGATTCTTAATTAATAGTTAAGAAAAGTAGTAAAGAAGCATACAATCCCTTCCCCCGAAGAAAATGGGCCCCCTTTTCACTATCATTAGCGTCATTACAATTATTACAAACCAATAAAAATAGGTAAACAAATAATTAAAAAAATACATGAAAAATCAATAACACTAAATTACTTAGTTTCCATAGCCCCGGTGACTCTCCAATGAATCACAAAATAAATTAAAAGGTACCTTCTTGAAGGTTAGAAACACCAATAGACACATAACAGTAATCACATACTTATGGTGATATAACACACTTATTCCAAGCAAACTTAAATAATTTATTTCCAATAACATATTAAGACACAGTAAAATAAGTTGGTAATTGAAGAGACTAAATAACATATTTATCATATAAGTGATCATCATTTTTGTAATGTTAAGTATACTAACCAGTCAATGACTTAATTTAATAGGGAATCAATGAGCCAATATCATAACCTAGACCTCAACACATCAAGATCATGAGAATCTCAAGGGTTTTGAGTAGTGCTTGTGTTGAGGAGGTATAGAAGATTAAAGAAAGAAAGAAGAGAGCAGAATATGTATGGAAGTGCTTGATAGTAATATCAACACAACAATGGAGGAAAAACAACTAATAAGATCATGCTATTTTCTAAAGAATAAGCCAATATTTGAACATTATATTGTCAAGAATAGACAAATTTTCAGTGATGTGACTTAAAAGAACAAAAGAGGTTTAGATGAAAAAAATGATGAAGAATAAGCCCCCTCCCCCCCCTCATTTTACAATAAGAAGCAGGAAGTGTTTATATAGCACAAAAGTCATAATCAATCAAAGAGAGTAAGAGAGAAAAAGATAATCAGAAAAATCAATCAAGACAATCATTTTCCATAATCAACATAAACTGAATCCATTACGGGCATAAAAAGAGAGGAGATAATCAGCCAAAAGATTCTTTCCTTAAACAAGGTGATTGAATCAAATAAATGAATCTAGCCTACCATAAGTGAATTAACTGAATCAATTAAGGGAAGGTAATAATTAGCCACATAGACATTCCTTAATAGAACCAATCAAATAAAATTAATCATGACTAAAATAGGTAAATACAAGGATATTTCACAATTTATTATAGATAAGTAATAAAGTTGTCATATTTACATATACCAATTTCTCTACTATAATTAACAAAGGTTATTTACCAAAAAGTAAAAATAAATATAAAGGAAAGGAGCATCAGTGATCCTCACTCTAAGACTTTTGTTAAAAGGATTATGTTTTGGTGCTTCCAATGCATTATGCCAAATAAAACGTAACCGTTTACCACATTATGAATCATTATTAAAGGAGCAAAAATAATCATTCTAGACATCAGAGACTTTGGAAGCTGGCACATGTTTTAAATAATCATTCAAGTTGCCATAATTAACATATAAGACTATTATATATCGAAATCAAGAAGGAAGATGATAATAATTTAGTACTAAGTATCACATGATTGGAGTCTAGCAATATCATTTCTTGTAATAAAGTAACTCCGATTAATTATACCGAATATAGCCAAATATGAAGTTGCCACCACTAGATTAAAATAAACAATGAGAAAAATATGAACTCAAGCATTTTTTCCTAGCATGGAAGTCGTTAAGATGGCAAAGCTGAGGTTTTTTGGATGCCAACAAGCGCACGTATGTAGATAAACAAATAACCAAATATTTGTTTGAGTGTTAGGATGAAAACATGGCTTCTTTTTAGGTTTAAATTGATATAAATTATTTCATGAATATGACTTGAAATGGAGAGGAAATCGAATGATATAAGCCAACCATGTTATTTTAACTCTAAAGAAGTGAATTAGCAGCAGTACACGGACACCTATTAAGAAGTAGTATTTAGAATAGGCATATTTAAGAAACTAATGTAAGCCTATGTAAAACACAAATGTAGAACCAACTTTGACAAATTCAAAACAAAACAGATCACACAGATTACGAATTGACAGGTAATTTGCCAAAGCTTGGCCTAGAAGAACATGGTGTTCTAAAATCTGACATAACAAAGATTGAGTAAGCTCTTAGACAGAAATAGATGCTAAGTTTGAATGAGATTCAGATTTTGACACAAAAATATCAACAATTATGAGTGAAATAAGGCGATGTCATACTTTGGACAGATTCTTAAAAATCTGTCCTTGAAATAAAAAATGTAACTAGTGGGATCTGCTGGTAGTTGTTATTGGCGATGAGAGGAGAGAGAGGTTGACGATGGTGTTTCTGGTGAGTGAGGTTTTGCAGTGGCTGTCGAAGAGAAAAATAGGAGAAGAGAGGGTGGTGGTTGGCGGTGAGGTTGAGATGACGAAGAAAAAAAAAAGGTGATTGGTGGTTTCGAATTGGTTTCTCGGTGAGCGTAGTAGTTGGGTTTTTTCCAGTAGGGTATGGGTAGTTAGGAGAAGAGGATGAATAAAGTGGGAGAGAGGATGGGAGAGTGATACGGCATAGCTGTCGTGTTCTGGTCGAGAAAGAGAGGTGTGACTGTGGTTATATGGTTCGTTCTCGGTTGCTCGCTCGCGTTTATGGAGGGTATGGTGGTGTTCATCGGTTTTTCGCCAGAGTTTAGGTAGGGAAATAGATAGGGGTATGGTCGAGGTGGTCCGACGACTGGTGGATGCTTGGTGATTTTCTAGTGGACAATGAGAGGGAGAAGAGAGAGGAGGTGGTGC
This sequence comes from Datura wrightii, assembly GCA_035772735.1. Lineage (NCBI taxonomy): Eukaryota > Viridiplantae > Streptophyta > Magnoliopsida > Solanales > Solanaceae > Datura > Datura wrightii. Next base: position 84,157,855 of record JASDFA010000018.1, on the reverse strand, counting down.
AGGAGGGAAAGATGAAAAATGGGAAATTCCCTTTAGGTTTTTGGGAAGGGGAGAAAAATAAGGAAATATGTTAGGGTTAATTCTAGCTGTAGGATTAAATGAGACGGACGCCTAGGATTAGATCTTAGGTTTGGGTAGCAGATTGGTCGACCCGATGAGTTAATTGGGTCAGAAAATAAATTGAATTTAGAAGGTGGCCAGATTTTGGTCAAAAATGGCCAAAATTGATAAATTTAGGTAGAAAATGGCTAAATCATTAAAAAAATTGGAAAGAATTTCAAAATAGCTGCTATATAATTAATAAAATGCTATACTTATAAATAATTTAATGGATAGGTAATATGATAATTTTAATTTACAATAAAATATTTAAATATTATTATTAATAATTTATAAAATTCAAGTAAAATTATGCAAATATTAGTATGTAAACATTTTATAAAATTTAAAAAATTATATATTTAAAGAAAAACTTGTTTAGTTGAATTTATGATGTAATATACTATATATGACATAATTCAAAACGTTACAATTAATAAGTTGGAACTAATATGTAAATAAAAATTTTAAAAATTATAATTTGGAATAATTATGTGAAAATTTAAGAATTATGATAAAAAAAATTATGAATGTTGACCAAACGATTACGTAAAAGAGGTAATTTTAAAAATATGCATTATATATGCTAATAAACAACTTATATGGGCGTAGGGAGGTCAAAATTGGGTGTCAACAAGAAGCATAGAGCTTCATAGGTTTACCCCATTTCAAATTTGAGAATTTTAGTAGATGCATTAGGGACAATGCCTCTTTTTTTTTTTGGGGTGGGGGGTGGGGAAGGGGGCTACCTATGAGTCTGTCACACCATTTGAGGGTTTTTTGTCTTGTTTCATTTCCATCAGGTGTGCTATCTAGTAGAACTGGCATGTTTAGGTTGTTTATGTAATTGTTTGTTATATGGTCTGTGAAAGAAAATATTGGGAAATTAGAGTAGTTGTTGGAATTAAACCCTTTTTGTTATAAATGTTCAAAAATGGAGACCCCTACAAAAATGATGTGACATGTGTGTATTTTTGAAACTCATTGACCTTGAAGGATCTACTATGAAGTTATTTGTATATTTATATAGCAACTGTGCTTAAGCTTGAGTATATTATGATAATCGGTCATTGATAGTGCAATATGGTGCCAAGTGTGTGTGAGATTACTTATTGTTGTTTTTACATTGTGCATGCATCTAGAACTTGGCTGGTTTAACTTGCGAAAGTTATAAGGTAATTTATTAGGAAAGAATCATAGGCCATCTTCTGTAATTAGTGCACTGAGCCTATATGACTACCCAAATAAAGTGAATAATCCCTTTATCCCTTATTTTGAGCCTAATTGACCCATTTATTTCATTAGCCTATTACCTACCCATATTTTCTATAATGAACATGTTCTAGCCCTGGTCCCTCCTTGGACATTGTGTACCTCAACTCAGGCAAATTGCCTAAGTTAAGGGTGGGTAGTAGGGGTGCATAAACAGTTGGGTGTGAAAAGTAGAATCCGATGATTGAAAATAAGTGGGTATGGTGTAATTGATAAAGAAAAGAAAAGAAAAGAAAAGAGAATAAAGTTCCAAAGAAAAAAATAAAAAGAAAATAAAATAAAAATGGTAACATTTTGATGAGGAAAAAAGAGATTTCAAATGAAGACCACACCCATGAGTGGAGAAGAAAAACGAATAAAGGAGAATAAGGGAGATGAAATAAGAGTGGAGCAAGAGAAATAGTGTAGCGCCAAGGAGGGTCAAGTCACTTTATTCATATGTACCACACATGTCCCCAAGCCTATGTTACAAGCCAAGAAAGTCCTTAGTGATCCTAATCAAGTGTCCGAAGAACCTAAAATAGTGATGATAGAGGCAAGCTTATGGTTTCGCATTTGCATTGTTATGAACATTTTTTTTTTGTGAGAGTGAGTGACTTTTTGGGACTTCTTTGTGGTGAGGGCATTAGAAAAGCATTAGTATTGGCTGATTGTTAGGATAGTCATTGTTGGTGTTGTAAAGTACTATTTGATATCATCATGTCATCTGTGGATCCTCATGAGTCAATATGTTCTATTAATTCCATTTGTTCATGTCCTGTTGTCTCTAGGGGATTGGTAAATGTGAAATAATCTACTTTGAGTATAACAACTGCTCTAATTTATCTTGAATTTCTTTTGTTGAAATGAAGTATCTGATGTGTTGCTTGAGGACAAGCAAACACTCTAAGTTGAGGATGTTGATGCACCGGCATTTGATGGCGCATTTGATTCTTTTAACTATGAATTAATGCAAGTTCTTCAATAACTTTTGGTTATATATAACTGTTCTATGTATGTTGTACAGGAAAATAAACCAAGGCAAAGAAATGGTGTGAAACAGGCTGAAAAGTGTACGTGACGGCCTATCTGACAGAGTGTCAATAGGTTGACGAACTGTCATTCCCATCGTTAGGCCTAAATAGGAGCTGGAAAAATAACTAAAAGTGATGGCCCGGGTGATGGAACATCACCTCATCGACTGACCGTCAAGTTTAGCATCATCAAGATGTTGATTGAAGGACCTACTTGAGAAGGCATGATGGCCCAGGCGATGGACCTTCAAGCTTACTATCACCTAGATGAAGATTTCATGACACACTGGATGAGGAATGATGGACCAAGTGACGGACCATCACCTTTTCAATGGGATGTCAACTAGCGCGTCGCCTGAGGAATGAAAGTCTAATTTTTAGTGCAGTTTTTGAGTTACTCTAGGCTATGAATAGAAGCTGCTAGATTTATTTTCATTATCAGACTTTTGAGAGAGAAAAAGATTAACTTGTACGTTACTTTTGAAAGGTTCTTTAAGAAATGTTGTTGACTTATTAGATTCACAATCAAGGCTTCATCTCTTCTTTGTAAGTTAAATCTTCTTTGATGAATATGACTTCTGTTATGTATTCAATGATCATCTATGGCTAAGTTGTATTACTAGGATTGTATGATTCATAGTATAATGACATAATGATGGTAATTGATGTATAGATGAGTTCAATGCAATTGTGTGTACGACCAATTCTTTCATTTTGAATGATTTCTAATGGTTGCTAACATTAGAGCAAACCCTAGGTTTGACATGCTTGAGTAAGATGTATAAATCTGGATGAAAAGAATTGACAATAGGGATTCAAGGCGTTAATTCTTGACTAATGATTAGTGTTGTAATAAGATTAATCAACCTAGGTTAATTATTGTAATTCATCGACTATCAATCTTAGTTTGAAAATATAAGAGTGGTACCTATCTGAATAGGTTGAGAATCATTTGAACAAAATAATTGAGTTAACAACCTATACATATAGCATTAAATAAGTCCATTGCATTCATTCACCAAATATTGTTAAGAAACCATGGGGACCATAACCCTAGTCTAATTTCATCTTGGATTCAATAGTAATAAATCATAGCTGGTGTTTCTTGCATTTGACATATAGTAAATTATAACACCTTTACCAAACCTCTAGTTTTACGAAAATAATTGAGTAAAAGGAAATACTCACATAAGACTTAGTTTTCACCATATTCCCTGTGATATTTAACCCCAACCTTGTTGGGTTATATATTTGACATCGACTGCATTATACTTCTTATCATAGATATGTAATTTGGACGTATCAACCATCTCAAGAGATGCCTGGAAGGCACCTTCAGAACATTTGCGAACCGCATATGGGGTTCAACAACACACAGGTGCAACGCACTTACCAACCACAAACTAAACAAATGATTGGTCACATTCGTAACCAAGCGAATTTCCCTCTATAGCTGTAGTTTCGGTTTTTCATCCTGCAGGTGTCACACATACAAAGATCCAAAAAGTCCTTACTTAGGGTATATAACTCGGGAACGGTTGTCTTGTGCAGTGACTCGCAGATTTCCATGTACAGTACGTAGGTCTGGCACAGGTGTTGACCAAAATACCTAGACTAAAACTTTCCAAAAATCATGTATTTGCACCTTATCTGCGAATCGCAGATTCAAACATACAACACGTATGTCCTACATGGGTCCTGAGGTAGATAACTGAAGCTCTCTGTGCTTAACTTTTCCTGCACACCTACGTTAAGAATATACCCATAGGAACTACTCTACGCCACACATGTCTCTATTGATCTAGGGAGTTCTCTAACCCATTCTTCACTTATTTAGTTAACCTAGCGCATTGGGGACAATGCATTATTTTCATTGAGGGTGACGCATAAGTAACCCACACGTTGTGATGCATGATTTGACCCTATGATGGATGGTGTGACGTTATTCTTAAAGGTAAATCGTCATTGCTTTCCAATGCTGGGTCAGTCATACATGTCAATTGTCTTACTACCCGTGCATAACAATCGCCATTGTAGATAATATCCAATATATAAATGTAATGCCCCTAAAACCCTAAGATCAAACTCCGGAGTTGAAATGGAGAAAACAGGATTTTTTGCACCAGGTCACAGAACGAGTCATCTTGTGACCCGTGGAGCAGGCAACGAGTCGTGAAGTGATACGTGGTGAGTTGGGACCCCTGTCCACCACCCCAAGTATATATAAGTCCATCTCTTTGATTTTGAGTTATTTTTTCAAGTATACTACGAGCTGGAAGGGGAACCACGAAGAAAATAGATAATTTTCCTCCGTTTACGCTAACAAACGCCGCCTGAATCCAAATTAACTCCAAGTATTGAATTATAAGCCTACAGGGAGCATTTTTACGTAGTTGTTTTTGTAAAATTCGCCCGGCGAATCACAGCCCCGCTAAGCCAGAGTTGTCAGAATTGCTCCAAATTAATTTCTATATGATCACAGGCTTCAAGTGAGTATTTCTCCCTTCTGAACTTTTGAGAAATTATATGTTTTCGATTGTGTTTTGGCAGCTAATGTATAGTTGATATTTATATTGAAAGTTATCGTTTTGGCTAAGTTTAGTACTGAAATCAGCCTTATTCTCCAAGTAGTATAATACAATTGAAAGGAGTTATTGAATACGAACTGAAACTCGCCAATTAATCATAAATCGACAATCAAGGTATGTTAAGGCGTATTCCTTTGGCAAGTTAGTTTCTTCAGTATTGTAGCTCAGTTTAAGTCCCAGTAAGAGAACCAGAAACATATGAATCATGATTAGCTGTTGTTATTAGTTGAGACCAGTATTCTATGCCTAGCTTGGGATTGATTTTGCCTTGTATATCCTTCCATGACCAACCCAGGGTTATTAGCTATGTCGTCTCCCTCCAAGGGCAAGATGACGTTGCTCTACGGAGTGGTATGCCATCCGCGAGGGATGAATATTGGGTCCCAGGTCCTCATATAGTCCATTCCATGGATGGACTACTATATGTCGTATCAGCACCACACACTCATCGAGCTTGGTGCCCGGAGTGCAGATATTAGGGGTCCACTAGACACAGACACAGCTACAGTCAGGGGCTGAGCGGGCTCAGTTGCAGACCCAGGGGACTGGTAGGATGGCTATAGCCACTAGTTGACCCAGTGTGACCTTTCTAGGGGTATATAGGTTGAGGTGCACTCGCCAGTGCTTATGGGCGCCCTAGGTGGGTTATTCTGTGCTGGTTGTACCTTACGGCTTATGGGGGCCAAGTAAGGTTCTTGATTGCCTTAGTTACTGAAACAATTAGAGAGTAGAATGTTCAGCTATGCAGGTAGAATCTCTATCCTTCCTTTTCAAGTTATTTTCAGTTTTATTTCCTCTATTCAGTTATTTACTGTTATTGGCTTACATATTCGGTACATATTGTGCTGATGCCCTTCTTGGGGACGCTGCATTACTGCCTACAGGTGTCGATAGATGCGGATCAGGACCTTCTTAGCTTTCTATCAGGACTAGCAGTGCATTCAGCTCCATTCCTCCGAAGCTAATAGATTAGCAGGTTTACTCTCTTTTGTTGTACAGTAGTATAGGTTGGGGCCCTGTCAAGACTAGTATATCACTCCTAGTGGCTTGTAGATTGTTTCAGATTCCCTGTGGTTTGCTGTTGTAGGCCGTGTATGTCACACCCCACCTTGGGGGGTATGACTGGCACCTGGTGCCCTACTAGGACCTGAACTGCTGGACTGCTAAGCCTGGGCACATCTGGTGCCTGGCTGGCTCTAACTCACATTTATGGAACAAAGGGCTATATAATGGCTGTAAACATAGCCCCCGGCCCATTGGCCTATAGCCTCCTGTACCTGTACTAACAGCTGACCAGAAACATGTCAATATAGGGAAACCTATGCGGGCCGACAAGGCCACCATGCTGTCTAGTTATCTATAACTTAACCATGAAGTACTGGATAGCTACGTGACCGGCAAGGTCACCACTACTGTCGAACTATGGCCCCACACGGCCAACATAAAGGAAACACAAGTACTAACAGCTATACAACTGCACGGCCTCACACGACCGGCTCATCTGACCACAGGGAAATATATACAGACTGCAAGCCTCTAAGAATAACAATAGAAATGATCGGGACAGGGCCCCGACCTACCCGTACTATACAACAAAAGAAAATGAAATACACCTCTGGAATTCAGTCTCCGGATTACAGAAGCTGAATACTCGATCGCTGACAGGAATCACGCGGTATCGCCTGCTCGTCTATGAGTACCTACAGGCAAGTAATGCAGCGCCCCACCGGGCGTCAGTACCGCGGGTACTGAGTATGTAAAGCAATAACTGAAAGAAATATCTGAAAACAACAATATAACTGATGAAACTGAAGTAGGAAGGAATAGATTAACTGTCTGATAATGCAAGTCTTACCTTCTCTTAATTATACTGGAAGGAGCAGGAGTCATACCTGAGGATTTATCATTCTACTGTCGATCTACTCATATCTATTATAACACGGCACAACATATCATAACATACATAGCACACACAAACCTTACCCGGCCCCCATAAGCCGGGAGGTACAACCAACACGCAACCTATACCCCTACCCCGGTCGTCACATCTCCTATAATAACTATAAGCATCCTGCTGGTCCCCTGGGTATGCACTTGGGCTCGCTGAGCCCCTGACTATAACTGTACCTGAGTCCGGAGGACTCCTGAATCAACACCCCGGGCGTATCCACTCGACGGGGGTGTATAAGGGCCGACCAAGGCACAATATGGGGAAAACTGGCATCCCATCTTCGTCCCCTGTGGGACGGCATGCCACTCCGTAGAGCGACGTATCCTCATCCTCTGGCGGACGAGTCGATACAGCTATTAACCCTGGGGCGGTCATGGATGCTAAGTAATCCAACCCAAGACAATACAGAGGTCTCAACTAGTAATATTATCTGCGTATCCCATATACTGAAGCTAATAATAATAAAGTATTTGTACATACTATATGCTGAGCTAGTAATAGTGATATGTATATACTTAATAAATGCTTAGGCTGACAATAGTATGTATGTATAATATATAATCTTCTGCCATACTGTACTAAGTCTAATGCTGGACAAGATATAGTCTTTCTACTGAAAACCATGTTGTATGCTGAGTTTCTATGGTAACATGATTTGCTATTTCTAACATGCTTTCTAAACTTTATTTTAACCTATCACTCTACTTCTGAGGTGCCTTACAGACATTACATTGCTTTACTGGGTTTCAACTGAATACGATGATATCCTAACGTTTTGTACTATGTCATGTACTGAGCACGCTGTGCAGTTTCTATCACTTGTATTAGAATCTTTATCGTGCTAGCAAGTTTCACGCAAGTTATAACTCGATGCTTCTAATATCGTACCAACATTCGTAATAAACATAACACATGACTTCTGAACATTCTACAGGCCCTTAAATTACTGTACTGTACCGAGATTACTTAACTTGCCGAGGAAACTAGCTTTACATACCTTATCCTCGAACTATCCGTCTGTCGGACGAGGCTCGGCCGGTACTTCAACTATTTCCTCCCAACTACATTCATAAATATGTCAATTAATACTAAATACAACTTTATTGTAAAGAGAAACGTCACTTTTGATATAGTTTATAGCCTAAACTTAGGCTTATCGAAAGACGGTCGAAAACTCGCTATTTTTCAGCGGTCCAGAAGGGAGAAATATTCACTTCACAGCTAGGAACACATAGACACTAATTTAGAGCAATTCCACTTACCTTAGCTTGGTAGCTCGACGATTCGTCGGCCGTATTTCCCGAAACTAAATCCGTAGGAATGCTCTTTGCTGCTAAATACCTCAGTATCTGAGGTTAATTTGAGTTTGGACAACGTTTAGCAGCATAATCAGACGAAAATTATATTACTTCTTCATTCCTTTCCCTTCTCCTGCGTTTTCCTCTCTGTTTTTGGAATTTTTATAAGTGTTTAATCATTTAAAACCGAAGTGGGGCTTTATATACTTGGGCCTGGAAAAGGCCAACGTGTCACGGAGCCAATGCGGAGGCTCCACCTCCGTGACACGCTACCATCGCGGAGGGGCTCTGCCTCGGCTCCTTCTGCGATGGTTCGACAGGTTTCTCATCCGATCTTTTCCCGAGCCTTTCTTTAGCACGTATGGCTTTCAAATATGCTTAACCAACGTGCGAATAGGTCATTTAGGTTCCGAAAATTCTACGGGGTATAACATTCTCCCCCCCTTAAGAACATTCGTCCTCGAATGTACACTGCTATCTGGAGGACTACGTAACTTACTTTCTAGAAAACTTTTGGTAGAGTTTCCCCTGTAATATGGACTATAGCAAAAACCTGAAATGCAGAAAAGTCCAACACAGGTACTGCACGCAATATTTTAAGATCCACTAGATAACTAAGTATCAATCCTTCTCATTCACACACATACAACTATAAGGCACTGCATAAATAATAATACGGACATACCTGTCGCCTGACTAGGTCTGAAATAGGTGAGGGTATCTGGCTTTCATATCTTCTTCAGCTTCCCATGTCATTTCCTCACGATTCTCGTTACGCCACAATACTTTGACAGACGCAACATCTTTAGTCCTCAACCTGCGAATCTGTCTGTCTAAGATAGCTACGGGAACCTCTTCATATGCTAACTCTTCTGTGACCTGGACATCCTGAACTGGAACTACTGTAGAGGGGTCCCCTACGAACTTTCTCAACTTAGAGACATGGAATACTGGGTGAACAGATGCTAACTCTGGAGGCAAGTTCAATTCGTATGCAACACGGCCTATTCTTCGCCGAATCTGATATGGCCCAATAAATCTCGGGCTAAGCTTGCCTTTCTTGCCAAATCTCATTACTCCTTTCATCGGAGACACCTTCAGATATACCAGTCATTTACCGTAAATTCTAGATTTCTGCGCCGCATATCTGCATAAGACTTCTAGCGGCTCTGAGCAGTAAGTAAACGTTCTCGGATAAGCTTTATCTTTTCCTCTGACTGCCGAACAATGTCTGGGCCAACCAATGCTGATTCTCCTATTTCAAACCAGCCCACCGGCGATCTACATTTTCGCCCGTATAACGCCTCAAAAGGCGCCATCTGGATAGCTGAATGATAACTGTTATTATAAGCAAATTCAATCAACGAAAGATGCTCGTCCCAGCTACCCCCAAAATCTAGCACACACGCTCGTAGCATGTCTTCGAGCGTTTGGATAGTCCGCTCAGCTTGCCCATCTGTCTGGGGGTGGAATGCTGTGCTCAAATTGATCTGCATTCCCAAACCCCTCTAGAACGACTGCCAGAATCTAGCTGTAAACTGTGCCCCCTATCTGAAATAATGGATATCGACACTCCATGCGATCTAACTATTTCTCTAATATATAATTCGGCATAGTCCTCCGCCGAGAAGGTAGCCTTCACTGGCAGGAAATGAGCTGATTTTGTTAGCCTGTCAACTATTACCCAAATGGAATCATTTCTGCGTCTGGTACGGGGTAACCCTGTTACAAAATCCATGTTTATCGTTTCCCATTTCCACATATGCACCGTTATATCTTGCGTCAAACCGCCCGGCTTCTGGTGCTCTGCTTCCACCTGCTGACAATTAGAACATCTAGATACAAATTCAGCGATCTCATCTTTCATACCTGGCCACCAGTAGATGTCTCTGATGTCGTGGTACATCGTCGTCGCTCCTGGATGAAGGGAATAGCGAGCGTAATGTACCTCATGCATGATCCGCCCGCGAAGCCCTGAAATATTCGGGACACAGAGGCGGCCCTTACAGCGTAGCACATCATCCTCAGTCATTTGGAAATCTGACTCCTTACCTTTCTAAATTCTATCTCTGAGCTGGACTAAATCAGGGTCCTCGTACTGTCGTTCTTTTACCTCTGTAACTAATGATGACACAACAGAATTCTGAATTACTGCTTTATTAATTTCTGTTTCCATTACTCGAACGGCTAAACTAGCTAACTGATGAATTTCTTTGGCTAACTTCCGTTTCTCAGGTCGCAAATACGCCAAACTCCCCATTGACTTACGGCTCAGGGCATCTTCTACAACATTAGCTTTTCCCGGGTGATACAGAATATTCACATCATAATCTTTTAACAGCTCCAACCAGCGGCGTTGCCGTAGATTCAACTCCCTCTGAGTGAAGATGTACTGTAGGGTCTTATGATCTGTGTAAATATTAACATGGACGCCGTACAGGTAATGCCTCCATATCTTTAAGGCGTGGATTACTGCGGCCAATTCCAGGTCGTGGGTAGGGTAATTCTTTTTGTGTTTCCTCAGCTGTCTAGAAGTATATGCAATTACTCTACCATGCTGCATCAACACACAACCTAACCCGACGGCTGACATGTCGCATTAGACTAAATAACCTTCTGTGCCTTCCGGCAATGCTAATACTGGGGCGGAGGTTAATTTGTCTTTCAGTTCCTGGAAGCTCTGCTCGCACGCCTCTGTCCATTGAAACTTTGCTACTTTCTGTGTCAATTTAGTTAGGGGTGCCGCAATAGTTGAGAACCCTTCAACGAACCTCCTGTAATATCCTGCCAACCCCAGAAAGCTACGAACTTCAGTCAGAGTGGTAGGCCTAGGCCATGACTTAACTGCTTTTATTTTCTGCTTATCTACCTGTATACTAGTATCTGACACGATATGCCCTAAAAAGGCCACTGAGCTAAGCCAGAATTCACACTTAGAAAATTTAGCATACAACTGGCGGTCCCTGAGAATCTGGAGCACCATCCGCAAATGAGTCCGGTGATCTGCTTCAGAGCGAGAATACACTAGAATGTCATCAATGAATACTATCACGAACAAATCCAGGAAAGGTCTGAAAATACTGTTCATCAGGTCCATGAAGACTGCCGGGGCATTCGTTAACCCGAAGGACATGACTAGAAATTCAAAATGTCCATATCGGGTCCTGAGCGTTGTCTTAGGAATATCTCTCTCACGTACTCAGACCTGGTGATATCTGGACCGCAAGTCAATCTTAGAAAAGTATCTGGCTCCCTGCAACTGATCAAATAAGTCATCAATTCTGGGGAGCGGGTACTTGTTCTTTACTGTAACTTTGTTTAATTGCCGATAATCTATGCACATTTGGAGCGAGCCATCTTTCTTCCTCACAAATAAAACTGGTGCACCCCACGGTGAAGTACTCGGTCTGAAGAAACCTTTATCCAATAAATCTTTCAACTGCTCTTTTAATTCTCTGAGTTCTGCAGGAGCCATACGATAGGGAGGAATTGATATCGGCTGAGTACCTAGTAACAAGTCAATAGCAAAGTCTATTTCCCTTTCTAGGGAATACCAGGTAACTCATCTGGGAACATATCAGGGAATTCGTTCACCACTGGAACAGACTGGAGCGTCGAAAATTCTACTTGGACATCCTGGACTCTGACCAGATGGTAAATACATCCCTTTGATATCAGCTTTCTCGCCTGAAGGTAGGAAATAAACCTACCTTTTGGCGTAGCAGTGCTGCCCTTCCACTCCCGCACTACTTCTCCCGGGAAGTGGAATCGGACCGTCTTGGTCCAACATTCAACGTTGGCAAAACACGGTACTAACCAGTCCATACCCATTATGGCATCGAAGTCTATCATTTCTAACTCGACCAGATCTACTGTGGTCTGACGGTCAGTAACCTCTACTGTACACCCGCGGTAGATTCTATTAGCTGTGATAGAGTCACCGACGGGCGTGGATACTAAAAAGGGCTGCTGCAATAATTCTGGTGCAATACTAAACTTTCGTGCCACAAATGGGGTAATGTAGGACAAAGTAGACCCTGGATTAATCAACACATAAACAGGGTGTGAGCAGATAGTTAGCATACCTGTCACAACATCAGGTGACGCTTCTAAATCTTGCCTCCCTGGTAAAGCATATGTGCGGCTTGGACCCGCACCTGTACTGGAGGCCCTTGATCTGCCCCGACCCTTGCCTGCTGAAACTGAGGGCCTGCGCCCAGTAGAGGATGCTATGGCTCGTGACCCTGTAGATGCCCTATCCTGTTTGTCTCGGTCCTCTCGGCCTCTGGCTGGGCAATCTTTCATCAAATGGCCTTTCTTGGCCACAAATATAACATGCGTTGGAGCCATACCTGCATGCTCCAGGATGGCGTCGACTGCATATAGGGAAAAGTGGTAGGGTATACCTACTCTGCTCCGCCCTCCTCTGTAATGGTGAATCTGCCATCTACGAGCCTCTACCAGTCTCTGACTGCCCCCTGCGGCTGAATCTACCCCCCTGCGACTGTGGCGGAGGCGGGGGTCTGGGCGACCTGTCTAACAATCGTGGCCTGGGTCCTCCCCGGGCCTCCCTCTGTAACTCAACTGGCCTGTCCCGGCGACGCTGTTCCTGATTGACCCTTTTGATCTCCCAATGTCGCTGTCTGATGCCCTCAATATTCTGGGCAAATGCCTGAATTTGAGCAATGTCCATGTCCTCTCGCAGTGTGGCCGTAATACAAGTCTCAACATATTCTGGATTCAACCCCATGATAAAGAGGTGTACTCTGGATGCCATGGTATCAACAAAGGCCGGTGCATATCGAGCCAAAGAATCAAACCGCAAGGAGTATTCCCAAACACTCATGGCCCCCTGCTCCAGAGGCAGGAACTGGTCTACCCGAGCCTGTCGAATCTCCCGTGGCAAATAGTGATCCAGAAAAGCTCCTGAAAAGCTGGACCAGGTGGGAGGGGAAACATCTCTCCCTCGGAACCTTTCCCAGCTTTCATACCATAACACGGCGATGTCCCATAACCGAAATGCTGCCAACTCAACTGATTCTGTAGGCGTGGCATGCATAACCCTAAAGATTCTCTGCATTTGATCCAAAAAATCCTGAGGGTCCTCTGTCCGGTCCGTACCTGTAAACTGTGGGGGATTCAAAGCTAAGAACTCTCGGACCCTCGAACTACCGGGCCCTCCTGATGACTCCGCAACTGTAGACGGCATTGGCTGACGCTGAGCAGCCATCATCTGTGCTAACATAACTACAACACTCCTAACCTCCTGGTCGGAAGGTGTCGGTATAGGGACTGCTAAAGGTAGTGTCGCCCCAAGCGGCTCCTGATGTGGTGGAGACTACTCGTATACTGTCAATCTACTCGTATCTATTATAACACGGCACAACATATCATAACATACATAGCACACACAAACCTTACCCGGCCCCCATAAGCCGGGAGGTACAACCAACACGCAATCTATACCCCTAACCCAATCATCTCATCTCCTATAATAACTATAAGCATCCTGCCGGTTCCCTGGGTATGCACTTGGGCTCGCTGAGCCCCTGACTATAACTGTACCTGAGTCCGGAGGACTTCTGAATCAACACCCCGGGCGTATCCGCTCGATGGGGGTGTATAAGGGCCGACCAAGGTACAATATGGGGAAAACTGGCATCCCATCTTCATCCCCTGTGGGACGGCATGCCACTCCGTAGAGCGACGTATCCTCGTCCTCTGGCGGATGAGTCGATACAGCTATTAACCCTGGGGCGGTCATGGATGCTAAGTAATCCAACCCAAGACAATACAGAGGTCTCAACTAGTAATATTATCTGCGTATCCCATATACTGAAGCTAATAATAATAAAGTATTTGTACATACTATATGCTGAGCTAGTAATAGTGATATGTACATACTTAACACATGCTTAGGCTGACAATAGTATGTATGTATAATATATAATCTTCTGCCATACTGTACTAAGTCTAATGCTGGACAAGATATAGTCTTTCTGCTGAAAACCATGTTGTATGCTGAGTTTCTATGGTAACATGATTTGCTATTTCTAACATGCTTTCTAAACTTCATTTTAACCTATCACTCTACTTCTGAGGTGCCTTACAGACATTACATTGCTTTACTGGGTTTCAACTGAATACGATGATATCCTAACGTTTTGTACTACGTCATGTACTGAGCACGCTGTGCAGTTTCTATCACTTGTATTAGAATCTATATCGTGCTAGCAAGTTTCACACAAGTTATAACTCGATGCTTCTAATATCGTACCAACATTCGTAATAAACATAACACATGACTTCTGAACATTCTATAGGCCTTTAAATTACTGTACTGTACCGAGATTACTTAACTTGCCGAGGAAACTAGCTTTACATACCTTATCCTCGAACTATCCGTCTGTCGGACGAGGCTCGGCCAGTACTTCAACTATTTCCTCCCAACTGCATTCATAAATATGTCAATTAATACTATATACAACTTTATTGTAAAGAGCAACGTCACTTTCGATATAGTTTATAGCCTAAACTTAGGCTTATCGAAAGACGGTTGAAAACTCGCTATTTTTCAGCGGTCCAGAAGGGAGAAATATTCACTTCACAGCTAGGAACACATAGACACTAATTTAGAGCAATTCCACTTACCTTAGCTTGGTAGCTCGACGATTCATTGGCCGTATTTCACGAAACTAAATCCGTAGGAATGCTCTCTGCTGCTAAATACCTCGGTATCTAAGGTTAATTTGAGTTTGGACAATGTTTAGCAGTGTAATCGGACAAAAATTATATTACTTCTTCGTTCCTTTCCCTTCTCCTGCGTTTTCCTCTCTGTTTCTGGAATTTTTATAAGTGTTTAATCATTTAAAACTGAAGTGGGGCTTTATATACTTGGGCCTGGACAAGGCCAACGTGTCACGGAGCCAACGCGGAGGCTCCACCTCCGTGACACGCTGCCATCGCGAAGGGGCTCTGCCTCGGCTCCTTCCGCGATGGTTCGACAGGTTTCTCATCCGATCTTTTCCCGAGCCTTTCTTTAGCACGTATGGCTTTCAAATATGCTTAACCAACGTGCGAATAGGTCATTTAGGTGCCGGAAATTCTATGGGGTATAACAGTGTAGGGACCGTATGTGTTTTATCTTATATGTTGGCCGTGTGGGGCCTTGCTTAGCTGATAGTTAGCGGCCTTGTCAGCCATAGCTTAGTTTAGCACTACTTTTACTTTTTGGTCATAGATAGACATCATGGTGGTCTTATTGGCCCATATAGGAATCCCTATCATTATCTGTTTTTGGTTAGCTATTTTATTTTATACGTGGCTATAGGACCTTGTCGGCCAGGGGCTGTACTTACAGCCGAGATATAGCCCATTGTTTTCTCGACTTTAGTGTTATGTTTTAGTCATGCACCAGAGGTGCGTAATCTCATCCAGGCTAGTTTAGACCTTAGTAGGGCACCAAGTACCAGTCATTCCTACCAAGGTGGGGTGTGACAAACTTGGTATTAGAGCAAGTGGTATCCCAGTGAGTCTGCAAGCCGTACTAAGTAGAGTCTTGTCTATGGATGTGTTGTGCACCACATTCTATAGGCAGGAGGATGCGAGGCATGATAGGATGGTCGCTTTTCTTAATCTTCTAGTTGTGCTGTAGAGCTGTACAATATAGGGTCGAGTCCCTATGCTTACCATATTCTTCTTGTCTACAGAAAATGTCAGACCCGTGATATACTGCAACTAGCAAGGAATTGGACGTAGTAGCAGGAGAGGGCACTAGCAGTGTGCCTCAACTAGAGTCAGCCTAATCCGAGGGCGACAGGAAGACTCCACCTCGGTCTCCCCCATAGCTCCGCTCCATCAGGAGCCGCCCAGAGTAGTGGAAACGTTTGCACCCCCTTCATAAGTGCCTATATTGACACCATCCGTCAGTAGGTTAGGAATGTTGTTGTTATGCTAGCTCAGATGATGGCTGCACAGCGTCATCCAGTGGCACCAGTAGTGGCGGACTCTTCAGGAGGACCGGGTAGTTCGAGGGTGTGAGAGTTACTCGCATTGAATCCCCCGCAAATTACAGGGACGGACCAGGATGAGGACCCTCAGGACTTTTTTGATCAATTGCAGCAGATTTTTAGGGTGATGCATGCTACACCTGCAGAGTCAGTTGAGTTGGCAGTATTTCGATTACGGGATATTGCGGTGTTATGGTACGAGAGTTGGGAGAGGTCCCGGGGTAGAGATGTTCCTCCTCCAACCTGGACTAGTTTTTTAGAGGCCTTCCTGGATTATTATTTACCTTAGGAAATTTGGCAGGCCCGGGTGATCAGCTTTTGCATCTGGAGTTTTGATTCCTTTGGCAGATATGCACCGGCCTTTGTAGATACTAATCCAACCAGGGTGCACTAGTTTATTATGGGGCTAAATCCAGAATATGTAGAGACTTTTTTCAAGGAGACTTTGTCAGAGGACATGGATATTGCCTGTGTCCAGACATTTGCCCAGAAAATCGAGGGAATTAGGTAGCAACAGTGGGAGATAGAAAGGGTAGGCCAGGGGCAGCTCCGTAGGGCTACATCGAGTGATGTGCAGGAAGAATTTCAAGGTGGACCCAGGCCACGGTTATGAGATAGACCACCTAGACCCCCACCCCACAACAGTAGTAGGGGAGTAGGTCTGGTCGCTGATAGCCGTCAGGGCCCGCTGAGAGCTCACGACCAACAAGTTCGCACCAGCAGAGTGGGTCAGAGCAGAGAAGATTTATTATACCACTTTTCCCTATCTGCAGCAACGTCACTCTGTGGCATGCATGTATGCTTACACGACATGTTATACGTGTGGACAAGAGGATCATCGGATGAGGGATTGTCCATCCAGGGGTCAGACTGATCAAGATTGACAGGATAGATCTTCAGTAGGATCACGTGCCCCAACATCTACAGTAGGGTGTAGGCCCTCAGCTCCAGCTGGCAGAGGCCTAGGCAGACCAAGGGCATCTAGTTCAGGCACCGGATCGCACTTACACATTACTGGGACGAGAAGAGTCAGAGTCATTGCCGAATGTGGTGGCAGGTATGCTGGACATTTTCTCTCATTCTGTTTATGTATTGATAGATCTAGGATCGACCTTGTCTTATGTGACCCATTAGTGGCCCGGAAGTGCAGTATTATGCCAGAATTGCTTCAACGACCTTTTTTAGTGTCTACTCCTATCGGTGACTCTATCATAGCCAAGAGGGTCTATTGGGGATGCACAATAAATGTTATGGGTCATCAGACTTTAGCAGATTTGATAGAACTAGAAATGATTGATTTCTATGCAATTATGGGTATGGATTGGCTGGCGCCATGCGATGCCAATGTTGAGTGCTGGACCAAGACTGTCCGATTCCGCTTTCCAGGGGAGGTAGTACGGGAGTGATAAGGTAATACGTTCATGCCGAAAGGTAAGTTTATTTCCTATCTTCAGGCAAGGAAATTAATAGCAAAGGATTGCATTTATCACATTGTCAAGGTTCAGGATGTTCAAGAAGAATCTCCAACTATCCGGTCCATCCCCGTAGTTAATGAATTCCCAAACGTGTTCCCTGATGAACTTCCTGGTATTCCCTAGAACGGGAGATCGATTTTGCAATTGATTTACTACCAGGTACTCAGCCTATATCTATCACTCTGTACTGAATGGCTCATGCCAGGATCAGGGAATTGAAGGAGAAGTTGAAAGATCTATTAGATAAGGGCTTCATCAGGCCGAGTACTTCACCGTGGGGCACGCTGGTCCTATTTGTGAGAAAGATGGATGGCTCCCTCCGCATGTGTGTAGACTACCAATAGCAGAATAAAGTCACTATCAAGAATAAGTATCCGCTTCCCAAAATATATGACTTGTTTGATCAGTTACAGGGGGAGAAGTATTTCTCAAAGGTCGATTTAAGGTCTGGGTACCATCAGGTTCAGGTTCGCGAGAGGGATATTCCAAAAACCACTTTCAGGACCAGGTATGGCCACTTCGAATTTTCAGTCATGTCCTTTGGGTTGATGAACGCTCCAGTAGTGTTCATGGATCTGATGAACAGCATCTTTAGAATGTATCTAGACTTGTTTGTGATAGTATTTATCAATGATACCCTGGTGTACTCCCATTTAGAGGCAGATCACCAAGATCATCTACGAACAGTGCTCTAGATTCTCAAGGATCTCCAGCTGTATGCGAAGTTTTCTAAATGTGAATTTTGGCTGAATTCAGTGGCCTTTTGGGCCACATTGTGTTAGATGCTATTATTCAGGTAGATTAGCAGAAGATTGAAGCAGTAAAAACATGGCCTAGACCTACCACTCCAACTGAGGTGTGCAGTTTCCTAGGGTTAGTTGGGTATTACAAAAGGTTTGTGGAAGGATTTTCGACCATAGCAACACCTTTGACCAAGCT
This sequence comes from Datura wrightii, assembly GCA_035772735.1. Taxonomy (NCBI): domain Eukaryota; kingdom Viridiplantae; phylum Streptophyta; class Magnoliopsida; order Solanales; family Solanaceae; genus Datura; species Datura wrightii. The sequence continues at coordinate 84,139,211 of JASDFA010000018.1, read as the reverse complement.
AACTCAGAAAGCAGCTAAATTTCATTGGACTGAAGTATGTGAACAGAGCTCCCAGGAGTTGAAAAATAGATTGACCTCAACACTAGTATTATCCTTACTAGAAAGATCAGAGGGTTATGCAGTGTACTGCGATGCTTCAGGCGTCGGGTCAGGATGTGTTCTAATGCAACATGGTAAGGTAATTGCTTACACTTCCATACGGCTGAGGAAGCATGGAAAGAACTACCCCACCCATGATCTGGAGTTGGCCGCGATAATTCATGCCTAGAAAATATGGAGGCACTATCTATATGGTGTCTATGTAGATATTTTTACTGATCATAAGAGACTCTAGTACATTTTCACACAGAAAGAGTTGAATCTGTGGCAGTATCGCTGGTTAGAGCTATTGAAGGACTATGATATGAACATTTTATACCACCCAAGAAAAGCCAATGTTGTAGTAGATTCCCTTAGTCGTAAATCCATGGGAAGTCTGGCATATTTAAAGCCCGGACAAAGGAAACCGGCTCAAGAATTGCATCAGTGGGCCAGTTTAGCCATCCGAATAGTAGATTCGGGAGACAGGGGAGCAGTGATCCAGAATACTGTAGTGTCATCATTGGTTATAGAAGTGAAAGGATGACAGTATGAAGACCCTAACCTGGTTCAGCACAGAGACAAAGCTCAGTGAGGGGAAATATCAACTTTCGAAGTAACTGCAGATGGGGTCTTGAAATGTAAAGGTTGCCTCTGTGTTCCGGATGTAGCAGGACTTCGGTAGAAGATCATGGCAGTTGTTCGGCTGTTTGAAATAACTACACGCAAGTGCACGTGGTCAAACAAGTAATAAAGTGGCTCAAGTAAGCCAAGTATCGATCCCACAAAGACTGGACTAAGGTATCAATCTAATCAAGTGTCAATACACTTTAACTCTAAACTGCAGACAACAATGTGAAGAAGATTTTGATATTTTGTTTCCTAATTTTATACTATGTCTAAAACAAATATACAATTTGAGTCTGAACTACAAGTGTGAGCATGCTGAGGCTAAAATGAACATGTAGAGAAATAAATTATCGATACAATTTGATTAATCTTTCCTCCGGTTGCTAGTCAAGAATTATTGCCTATGGATTAAAACTCTCGTATTTAACCCAACTTAAGAATCATGAACCTTCCACCTACATCTCTGTGATAAAAAGAAATTCATGTTCTAGCCATACAAAATCGATTCCTTAATTGACTAATACGACTTTCAGGTATATCTCTATCCTAAAGGTAAATCAATTCTCAATTTTCCCAAACTAAGAAAAGATCATATCCTATCAATTCACAACTTTCCAATTTCTTGCTCTCTCGAGTGAAACCGGACTTTTTAGATATACATTAACGTTGGCCACACATTAACGCAGTAAGAACAGGAATCAATAGAACCACCATGGAAGAAAAGATGAAAAACCAATTTATCAATAATTACATTTCAATACAAATGTTGTTAACCTCAGCAAGAAGGGAATTTAGCCACTCATTTGTGGATTAAACATCGTTAAATGAGTATTAATCATACAAGCAATTGAAATAAAGAAGTAGGAGATAGAGAAGAACCCTGAGTTTTTTGCCCCCTCAACTGCCTGTAACCCACGTTTTTTCTCCACCAAGTCAGAATAATTAAAAATGAACCTAAGTATTCTATTTATACTAGTGGAAATTTTTCCTGGAATAACAAGCAACGTGTCACGAAGTGCATCGCAGAGCACTGCCTCTGTGACACGCTACCAACGTGGACCCTCACTGGAATCCGGTCATCCAGGTATTAAAGCCCAACGTGGCATGGCGTGCAACGCGGGGCTAGGCCAACGTTCCACGGCTCCAATGCGCACCTTCACTGGAATTTGGCTTATTTTCAGCATCCGAGCAGAATGCACCTGCGGTGGCAGCGTGACACGGCTCCATTGCGGAGCCCCTTTAATTCGTGCTCTCCTTGTGCTTTTACTTTCTAGCTTCCGAGTCCAATCCCGATTTCTCCCAACATGCATCTTAGCTTCGTAAAATTATATTTTTCCTGCAAAAATACGCTAATCATGTTGGTTAGTATAAATTCACATTTTATTACAATTCACATGAGAATGTACAAACATCGATAGATAAACAAGACAAAATGACACATTTGAGTACCACTTGGGCATATAAATCTGCCCAAGATCACTTACCCCACACTTAAATCCTTGTTCGTCCCCAAACAATAATCTTACACCTCATGCGATTGATACCCAATCCTGGTTACTTTGGCTCGACAATTCAAGCTACGGTTATACCGATTATTTAATATAGCAAATCATCAAGAAAACATGCATAGTCTTATCAATACAATGACCTTCAACACATTAAGACCTCCTAGACTCAAGAATCGACTCTCGATATCGGCAAACTCATGCAAATCAGCTGATCAGGATATCCGACACAAAATTTAATCTCTCATCGAGCATGTGCCCTCACAACACCAGAGAATTTTCCCCTTTTTAATCACATGAACTCAAAGACATTACATGTAGGGGCATATAAACACAATTTCGCTCTCTCTCCCAAAAGAATTAACATGCATCATGTCATGAACCATAGGCTTGCCTTTAGTGTATTACTCCACTAATATAAGGACACGTGATGTAAGATCACGTAGGACTTAACGGGTTGTAATGTAAGCTACGGAACTAGCAACTACTGGGCTAACCAATAATAACAACTAGCCTCCTTAAGCGCTTTTTCAATACATCCCATCAACCTTATGGGCATTGTTTCTTCCTTCATCCTCCCATTCTTGAAGTCTGTCTTTATTTGTGTTCCCATATCTTTAAGCACACTCGACTTAATAACAAAGATTATTTATACGTCTTCATTATATTTAATTTATAGCGAGTGCACCTTTGACCTTTTCTTTCCTTTCATCACTCTGCTTTTTCTTTTCTTTTCACAATTCTCACTCCTTGACACTGTGGGAAAATTATTTTTTTCTTAAGCGCTTAAGAGTTTTGGATCAAATTCATGGATAATGAAAAGAAGGGGTTAAGCTCGGTTTACACCTTTTTGACAAAAGAAAAAAATAGGCTAAAGGCTCAATGGGCTAACTAGGATGTACATTCAAGGTAGGTACGATAATGAAAAAAACTTTCGGTTAAAGCAAAGAAATGCCTACATCCTTTCCTACAATACACATCCTTCATTTCGTTTCGTACACACACCAGGCAAGTTCTAGACACTTCACAATAGCATGGAAGAAACAAAACCTCACCACACACTCATTGCACATGCTCAACTCAAGACATATTCACAGACTCTTCAATCAGCTAATTACAAGAATTCAAACATTAAGCCTCAATCACACCGAATCAAACTCTATGGCCTAGGTATCTCAACATATTCACAAAGTTGCATGCTTTCATATGAATCACCTTTGCATTTTAAATATCATGTACAACACACAACAAGAATTTCGCAACCATAAAGTAACAACACGTTTGGGATACACGCAAACAAAGGAAAAATTAAAAGACAAAAACTACTCTTATCGACCACATTTTCCTTAAGAAGGTCGTCATCCATCCATCATAGGTAACGGTCACTAATTACGACTTCTGTTCAATGGGACTATTCTCGGTAAAAGAACCGAAAACAAACGCCGAGAAACCCAATCATAAAAATAATTAAATGAAAAAGAAAGAAAATATAAAAAAGAAAAATTTTAATAATATCGATGCTTTCGATAAAAAAAAAGTATTTACACAACCAGCTAACAACATTCAATAGCACACAACAGCTTCACACAACAACTTCACATTAACTACACTGCAGAACATACACAAAATTCACAGGGTCACAAATTTAGCACAACAACAGAATAGAAACTTAAATACAATAAAACAACCAGCACCTAACTACTCCCACCCTACAATTAAATCGAACACTGCCAGTGTTTGGTTGGTGAAACTCCCTGATCAATCGAAGTATTCAACTTCTTCGTCATGTGCTGCTGCCTCGTCTCCCATGTCTGAATCGCCCCCGTCGTCCTCCTCTGACTCAACATTGGAGTCGTCGTGACGTGTCTCCTCATCTGTGGGGACATCATCATTAGTGGGCTCCACAAAAGATGGCCGTACTCAGCATAGAGCCCTGGCATTTTCGCCAATAGGGTAGTCTAGCTCGAGCTGCCACAGCTCATCTTCTATTGCCGGCCTCCCGCCTATGCGCAGCTGGAGCATCTGCATCCCGAACATGCGGGTTATGTACTGATCATCCCGAGCATTTTGCTCGGCTAGTGTAAGAACTGGCCCGTGAGTGGTGTCAGGTGCCTTAGTTTTGGTGACGTCTAAGGCCCGCCTCTCCATCTGCGGGATGTAGTCAAGGGCCTCCTCTTCAATATCCAGGCCCCTCAGGAACGTGGTCAGTAAGCCACCAAACCCGTACCTGTGCCCTTGATGCAAACGGGCTCTCTTCATGGCGGAGATAATCACCATACCAACATTGATCTCCAGCCCTTTCATCAAGGCATAGACCAAGCACACACGATTCCGGGTGACATCTATCATATGCACCTCCCGGGATCAGGCAGGAACAAACAATCTTAAGCCATATCCTGGCTTCCCTATTCATCTGTGAGTAGGGCAATGTTTGATGGTAGCCCCTCTCCTTATGCCTACTCCATCATGCTGTAGACCGGGCTCCACACAGAGTGTGTTTGATGTCCGCATATAGTGGAGTGATATTCAGCTGCCGGAGTACATGGACGTCTGTGTCCCGCGCCCCCAAGATGGCATTAAGGTGATGGGGCTCAAAAGTGACTACCTGCCCCCTTATCTTTATGGTGTGACTTCTGACTGTCGGGTTCCAGTTGGCGTAGAACTCCCGAATCAGGTGAAGATTTCACTTCTTGGGCTCTTCAAAGATGAAGTTCAGCCCGACTGCCTCAATCCTGTGGACAATTCTGGGGAATTCTTGTGCCAACGGTTCCATAGCAATGTTCTCCTGGGGGAAGTATTTGTTTTCCTTATGCTTTGTGTACCATTTCTTCCCTTCCTCTGTCACCCATAGGGTTCTGTATTGACGATGTTGGCCGCGCGGAACCGCTGGTGCTGTTGGGACTGCTGTTCCCAGTCTGATTCTTTTCCTTCCGGCGCCTGATGTAGATGCGCCCTTTCCTTTGTCTTGCCTGCTTGCCATCATTCCTGTCAAATCAAACAGACAGTCCCAATGTTATTCAAATTAAAATTAGCTTCGACTAAGGTTGGGTTGAGCTAGGCCACTCCACACTTAGACTTTAGCCATAATCACAACATTACAGCAAGACAATCCTCTTATTCTAACTTTCAAATAAAAAACAGTGACAAAAATGCCTCGTGCATTCAGAGGGTTCGACGGTATACATTCTATGTACTACTCAGACTTCATACAGCTAATCCACTATTACCATCGATAACATTTCATAACGTAGCACTTAGCAAAAATTTCTATCAACAAAACCGATGCAATTCCCCCAATTTCTATGTAATTTCAACAATTTCATTATCCCAAAAAAAAAATTCCATCGTTTACTTAGCATATTCATCACAAGAACAACATAATTCACCTTACCCAACATGAACAACCCAATCATTTTCAAATTTTCAACCAAATTTAGCTTCTTCCTATTCAAATTCCAACCCTAGCTGCCAATTTCGCACAAATTCAAACAAACATGTATTTATCGAGTTCATACAATCATAACAATACTATGAACATCAATCAACAATAACTTAAATGAATTCATGCTCAATTTACACTTAGGGCATGCTTTAGTTACCTTACATGCTCAAAAATTGACAATTTCGTCCAAAATTGAGGTTAAGTTCAAGAATGTAGCTTTAATTCGTTGAACTTGAAGAAACGTTGAAGAAAATTTGATCCTAGGTCCGTGTCACATTGGGGGAGGGGGGATATGGGTTTTTTGTCGCGGAGGGGAGTGAAAAATGGGAAAAATTGGGTGTTTTCGGGGTTAAAGAGAAGGTTTTTCGCGCGGGTCACCCGGCGACCCGGTGTGACCTGTCGCGAATAACACTTCAACGTGTCACGGAGGGTAACGCGGAGCACACCCTCCGTGACACGGAGCCATCGCATAGGGGTTCTAGAATTTGTAAAAAATTCCAAAACACCTTCAACGTGTCACGGAGGGTAATGCGGAGGCCCTCCTCCGTGACACGGAGCCATTGCGCAGGCTCACTGTTTTGCCACTTTTTATTATTTTTCTTACCTCGATTTTTTCTTTGCGATCCTTTGCATTTTTACCCTCCGTTCAACCTGAAGTTCATCTCACAACAAGAAATTGGTTAGAATTTATAGGTTTCACATAAAATAATTTTTTTTTATTTTTATTTTTATTTTTCTCATTTTTTTTCTTTTCTTTTCTTTCTTTTTTTTCGTTTTTTTCTACTACGAAATCTATTCACATATTACAAAAATTTCATGGGTTGCCTCCTGTGCAGTGCCTGCTTTACCATCGCGGCTCGACGTCATTAAGCTCAGTCATCCTCTAGGGTGACGGACATTTTCTCTCGACTACCGTCCTCACCCATGTCATGCTTACACTTCTCCGGTGGTTTCCCCAATGGCTCCCGTGACTCAACGCTCTGAGCACTATCCGCTCGATCAAGCACGTTGATCACTGAGAGTTCCTCATACACGGCCGGAAGCTTTGTAGCCTTGTACACCTCAAACACCTCCACCTTTTCATGGGCCTGCATAGTTAGCTGCCCTACCGCTACATCAATAAGTGATTTCGCGGTCGCCAAGAAAGGACATCCCAAAATAAATGGGACTTCCGCGTCTGGCTCAAAATCCAGGATGAAGAAGTCTACCGGGAAGATAAGGGAGCCCACTTGCACCAGCACGTCTTCCACAATGCCATCAGGTCTGGCTAAGGAACGATCCGCTAGTTGCAAGATCACTGTTGTTGGTCTAGGGCTCCCTAGCCCCAACTTCTTGAATACCGATGTCGGCATCAAGTTAATGCTCGCTCCCAAATCACATAATCCGCGAGCTCGGATACTCTGCCCAATTGTAATTTGAATTGTAAAGCTCCCAGGGTCCTTGAGCTTTGTGGGAAACCTATTTTGTATCCGTGAAGTGCATTCCTCCGTAAGCGCCACCGTAGCATACTCAGTCAACCTGTTGTTGTTTGCCACGATGTCCTTGATATATTTTGCGTACTTCTGCACTCCCTGCAAAACATCAACAAGAGGTAAATTAATGGGTACCTACTTAAGCACCTCCATGAACTTTTTGAAACACGCTTCCTCCTTGGGTTTCCTTAGTCTTTGAGGGAACGGGGGTGGTGGTCTTTCTGGTTCAACTTCCTTCTCCTTCCCCCTATCATCATTGTGATCCCTCTCCTTTTCACCTGCTTTCGACTGCTGTGGTAATCTTTCCGGTTCCACCTCCTTGAGTTGCAAACCACTCCTTGTGGTCACTGCATTTACCTTCTTGGGGTTCGGATCAGTGTCACTCGAAAGTCCTACTCTCGGCCTGATGTTTTGAGCTCAAGCAAATTGCCCAAACTAGTACTCCAATGCCTTTGTAGCTAACTGATTGTTCTTTACATCGGCTGTCAATTTCACATAATCATCCTGCAATTGAGCTTGGTTAGCTATCATTGTCTTGAACATCTCCTCAATGTTGGGTGATAGTGGTGGAGGAGGTGCATTGTTGCTTCTGTATTGCGATTGATAGTTCTGCTGCCCTCCTTGATTTCTCTGCGCCCCCTGACTCGAATTTTGCCCTTGATGGTTGTTGCTACCCTAAGAGAAATTCGAGTGATTCCTCCAGTTGGAATTGTAGCTATTTCCATACTGTAGGTGGTTATTTCTCTGTACATTACCAACAAAGTTCACCGAATCAGGATTTGCTCCGCAACACTCAGCTAAGTGTTCATTACTCCCGCACACTTCACACCTAATCTGCTGCACTACATTCACTGGGGCTTGAGACTGGTTCATGCTCATGTTACTGAAGTGGGTGTTCAGCTAAGTGTTCATTACTCCCGCACACTTCACACCTAATCTGCTGCACTACATTCACTGGGGCTTGAGACTGGTTCATGCTCATGTTACTGAAGTGGGTGTTGAGTTGATTCTGTAACACATATATCTGTACTACAATAGCTGTAAAACCATCCACTTCTAAGACTCCTGCTGCTTTCCTTGTTCCTCCTCTTGACGAGTCCGCATTCCACTCCGGATTCCCCTGCGAAATACGATTTAACAAGGTATACAGCTCCTCATAAGTCTTCTCTAATGCTTGTCCCCCAGCTGCTGAGTCTAGCAAGATTTTTGTGTGGGGTTCTAAACCCTCTATGAAAGTATGCACCAGCACATCATTGGATTCGTGATGATGAGGACAATGCCACAACATAGATTTGAATCTCTCCCAGGCCTGATACAGATTCTCTCCCTCTCTCTGTTTAAAACTTGGAATTTGACTTCTAAGTCTTGCTGTTTTACCGGATGGAAAGAACCGTATCAAGAATTTCTTTGCAAGATCATCCCACGTGGTGATGGAATTTGGTGGCTCAGCTTTCAACCACCTCTTAGCTTCTCCCAAAAGTGAAAATGGGAACAATGTAAGCCTGACATAATCTGATGACACTCCAGCAGGGATGTAACTGTCACTTATCTCTAAAAAATTTTGGAGATGTTGCTGTGGATCCTCATGAGGGAGACCTGTGAACTGCCCGCTGGTGTGCAGCAATTGCACCATGTTCTGTTTAAGCTCGAACCTCCCTCCTAGCTCAGGTTTGCGGATGATAGATGTGACATTGTTAGCATGTGGGATTGCCACCTCGCAAACCAGCCTAGCTGCCATTTCATCGGGCACTAACATTGCCCTTATAACTGGTGGATTCTGTTGTTGCTCCAGGATTGTTTGTCTGAGCAACTGCAACTTTTTCTCTAGAGCTTCTCTCCTTTGACGATGGAATTGTCTTTCCGGCTCTAAAGATGAGCCCACCAGCTCCTTGTCTCTTGCCAGTGTTCAACAGAAATTAGTATCTGCAAAATACAGGCTAAGACCAAGTTGTCAACACTAAGAGGAAATAGTAAACTAACACTTAAGAAAATTTTACCAATTGCCTGTCCCCGGCAACGGCGCCAAAAACTTGTTCGGCTATTTGGAATAACTACACGAAAGTGCACGTGGTCAAACAAGTAATAAAGTGGCTCAAGTAAGCCAAGTATCTATCCCACAGAGACTGGACTAAGGTATCAATCTAATCAAGTGTCAATACACTTTAACTCTAAACTGCAGACAATAGTGTGAAGAAGATTTTGATATTTTGTTTCCTAATTTTATACTAAGTCTAAAACGAATATACAATTTGAGTCTGAACTATAAGTGTGAGCATGCTGAGGCTAAAATGAACTTGTAGAGAAATAAATTATCGATACAATTTGATTAATCTTTCCTCTGGTTTCTAGTCAAGAATTATTGCTTATGGATTAAAACTCTCGTATTTAACCCAACTTAAGAATCATGAACCTTCCACCTACATCTCTGTGATAAAAAGAAATTCATGTTCTAGCCATACAAAACCGATTCCTTAATTGACTAATACGACTTTCAGGTATCTCTCTATCCTGAAGGTAAATCAATTCTCAATGTTCCCAAACTAAGAAAAGATCATATCCTATCAATTCACAACTTTCCAATTTCTTGCTCTCTCGAGTGAAACCGGACTTTTTAGATATATATTAACGTTGGCCACACATTAACGCAGTAAGAACAGGAATCAATAGAACCACTATGGAAGAAAAGATGAAAAACCAATTTATCAATAATTACATTTCAATACAAATGTTGTTAACCTCAGCAAGAAGGGAATTTAGCCACTCATTTGTGGATTGAACATCGTTAAATGAGTGTTAGTCATACAAGCAATTGAAATAAAGAAGAAGGAGATAGAGAAGAACCCTGAGATTTTCGCCCCCTCAACTGCCTGTAACCCACGTTTTTGCTCCACCAAGTCAGAATAATTAAAAATGAACCTAAGTATTCTATTTATACTAGTGGAAATTTTTCCTGGAATAACAAGCAACGTGTCACGAAGTGCATCGTGGAGCACTGCCTCTGTGACACGCTACCAACATGGACCCTCACTGGAATCCGGTCGTCCAGGTATTAAAGCCCAACATGGCAAGGCGTGCAACACGGGGCTAGGCCAACGTGCCATGGCTCCAACGCGCACCTTCACTGGAATTTGGCTTATTTTCAGCATCCGGGCAGAATGCATCCGCGATGGCAACTTGACATGGCTCCATCGCGGAGCCCCTTTAATTCGTGCTCTCCTTGTGCTTTTTCCTTGCTAGCTTTCGAGTCCAATCCGGATTTCTCCCAACATGCATCTTAGCTTCGTAAAATTATATTTTTCCTGCAAAACCACTCTAATCTGTTGGTTAGTATAAATTCACATTTTTATTACAATTCACATGAGAATGTAGAAACATCGATAGATAAACAAGACAAAATGACACCTTTGAGTATCACTTGGGCATATAAATCTTCCCAAGATCAGCAGTGATACATTACTCCCGTTATTCTCTTCACCCAGGTTCAACAAAGATGTATCATGACATAAGGAAATTTACTTGTGGCGGGGAATGAAGAAGAAAGTAGAAAAATTTGTAGCACAATGTCCTAATTGCCAGCAGGTGAAGGCAGAACTTCAAAAACCCGACGGGTTGATATAGGCGATAGAAGTGCCTACATGGAAATGGGAAGCTATCAATATGGACTTTGTAACTGGGCTACCCCATACCAGATGCAGATTTGATTCTATCTGGGTGATTGTTGACAGGTTGATGAAATCAACTCATTTTCTTCCAGTGAGGGCTACTTTTCAGCTGAAGACTATGTTGAACTGTATATCATAGAGATAGTTCGATTACATGGTGTTTCGTTATCAATCATTTCTGAAAAAGGAGCACAGTTTACAACTAAGGGCCTAGGGATGCAGGTTATTCTGAGTACGGCCTTCCATTCTCAAACAGACGGGAAGGAAGAACGTACAATTTAGACACTCAAGGATATGTTTCGGGCATGTGTACTGGACTTTAGGGGCAGTTGGGATGAACACTTACCCCTTACTGAATTTGCCTACAATAACAGCTATCTCTCAGCGATCTAGATGGCACCTTATGAGGCCTTATATGGACGGAAATGCAGGTTCCCAGTTGGTTGGTTCGAGGTTGGAGAATTAGAGTTAATTGGACCAGACATAATCCACCATTAAGAAGAGAATGTAAAGCTTATCAGAGAATATCTGTTGATAGCTCAGAGCCTCCAGAAATCTTACGCTGATGTACGACGTAGAATCCTAGAGTTTAGTGTAGATGAATGGGTATTCTTGAAAGTTTCACCGATGAAGGACGTGAGGAGGTTTGGTAAAAAGGGAAAGCTCAGCCCAAGATTCATAGGGTCGTACCGAATCCTCCAGAGAATAGGCCAGGTGCCATATAAGCTAGATTTGCCTTCAGAATAACAATCTGTCCACCCGATCTTTCATGTGTCAATGTTGCGGAAGTGCATAGGAGACCCGTCCTGATTGTGCCAGTTGAGGATGTTCAGATTACTAAGGAATTAGCCTATGAATTGGTTCCAATAGCCATATTAGATCGAAAGGTTTGCAGTTTGAGAACTAAGGATGTCGCTTCTATTAAGGTATGTTACACCCCGTAAGTTTCTAATGTTTCGACGACCTATTCATACATTGGTTAAGAGTTTTAGAGTACAATACCTATGAGAAAGGTCCCAGAGGAAGGTCGAACGAGCACGGAGTCGGGACCGCGCGAGAGAATGACGGACCAGCTGCCCAAAGGGGAAACACGGCACGTACCCTCTTTGGGCGTTGGGCTCCATGGCATAGCCAAGAATCTGCGACGGGGTCCATGCCACGGACCCCTGTTCAACGCCCCACGTATATACAAGTCCCTCCCTTTGATTTTGAGTTATTGTTTCAAGTTTACATACGAGCGGGAGAGGGAACCACGAAGAAAATAAATAATTTTCCTCCGTTTATGCTATCAAATGCCACTCGAATGCAAATTAACTCCAAGTATTGAATTATAAGCATGCAGGAAGCATCGCTATGGAGTTATTTTCGTAAAATGCGCTCGGCGAATCGCAGCCCCACCGAGCCAGAGTTGTAAGAATTGCTCAAAATTAATATCTATACCATCACAGGCTTCAAGTGAGTATTTCTCCCTTCTTAACTTTTGAGAAATTATATGTTTTAGATCGTATCCTGGCAAGCTGAAGTATAGTTGATATTTATATTGAAAGTTATCGTTTTTTCTAAATTTAGTACTGAGATCAACCTTATTCTCCTAGTAGTATAATACAATTGGAAGGAGGTATTGAATACAAACTGAAACTCACAAATTAAATAGAAATCAGCAATCGAGGTACGTTAAGGCTTATTCCTTCGGCAAGTTAGTTTCTTCAGTATTGTAGCTCAGTTTAAGTCCCAGTAAGAGAACCAAAAACATATGAATCGTGATTAGCTATTGTTATTAGCTGAGACCAGGATTCTATGCCTAGCTTGGGATTGATTTTTCCCTGTATAGCCTTCCATGACCAACCCAGGGTTACTAGCTATGTTGTCACCCGCCAGGGGTGATATGACGTTGTTCTATGGAGCAGTATGTCATCCACGAGGGACGAAGATGGGGTCCTAGGTCCTCATATAGTCCATTCCATATATGCCATATCAGCACCACACCTCTGTCGAGCCTGGTGCCCGGGGTGCAGATATCAGGGTCCATTGGACTCAGACACAGCTACAATTAGGGCTCGAGCGGGCTCAGTTGCAGACCCAGAGGACTGGTAGGATGACTATAGCCACTAGTTGACCCAGTGTGACCTTTCTAGGGGTATATAGTTTGAGGTGCACTCACCAGGGCTTATGGGGTCCCCAGGTGGGTTATTCTGTGTTGGTTGTACCTTCCGGCTTATGGGGGCCAAGTAAGGTTCTTGATTGCCTTAATTATTGATTAATTAGATAGTAGAAAGTTCAACTATGTAAGTAGAAGCTCTATCCTTCCTTTTCAAGTTATTTTCAATTCTATTTCCTCTATTCATTTATTTACAGTTATTGCCTTACATACTTGGTACATATTGTACTGATGCCCTTTTTGGGGGCACTGCATTACTTGCCTGCAAGTGCCGATAGACGCGGATCAGGACTTTCTTAGCTTTCTATCGGGATTAGCAGAGCAGTCAGCTCCATTCCTCCGGAGCTAATAGATTAGAAGGTTGACTTTCTTTTGTTGTATAGTATGGGTAGGTCGGGGTCTTGTCTTGACCAGTATATCACTCCTAGAGGCTTGCAGATTGTTTCAGATTCCCCGTGGTTAGCTGTTGTAGGTCGTGTGGGGCCTATATATGTTTTATCTTATGTGTTAGCCGTGTGGGGCCTTGCTTAGCTGATAGTTAGCGGCCTTGTTAGCCATAGCTTAGTTTAGCACTGCTTTTACTTTTCAGTCATAACAAGACATCATGGTAGTCTTGTCGGCCACATAGGAATCCCTATCATTATTTGTTTCTGGTTAGCTGTTTTATTTTACAAGTGGCGATAGGGCCTTGTTGGCCAGGGATTGTACTTACAGTGAGATATAGCCCATTTGTTTCTTGACTTGAGTGTTAAGTGTTAGTCATGCACCATAGGTGCGTAAACTCAGCCAAGCTAGTTCAGACCTTAGTAGGGCACCAGGTGTCAGTCATGCCTCCCAAGGTGGGGCGTGACATGAAGTTTCCTAAGTTTCTACATGGGTATGATCTAAGTATGTTTCTATTATTAAATTATGATTCATGGGAATGTTTTACAATATTTTCAATTATAAATCATGTTTTCAAGTTTTATAAATTAAAATGCCCATTCATGAAAAGTTTATGAATGTTGAGATTTACGTTGTATATTCAAGTATGATGAGATATTTATAATGAAAAAACATGTTTAAAGTTACCCATGTCTATGATAATGTTTTCAAGTGAATCAAGTATTTTCAAGCATGTTTAAGTATTGGGAAAGACCATATATTCAAGTATGATTTATGATTTTAAATTAATTAGCTTACCATATGGTTTTGGAGTCAATACTCCCAATTATGTTGAGCTTGTGGTATAGTTTGAGTCAAGGCTCCTCATGTATGATTTCAGATTTTATATGTACATGATTATTCAGCTTCACCACTAATGTGCCGTGAATTTACTACACTAGATGAATGTGTGTTACTTTAGGTACATTTATGTGGATATGATGCATTTTGGTAATTTTGCAGGTAAAATAGGCCATGGGAATAAAAGTTGAGAAAAAGGACAAAACACAGGAAAAATGCCTCAGACGAGCTAACCTACAGATCATTGGTCCTTGCTATGGGCCATCATGGTAAGCTATTGCAACCAATTTAGTGAAGCTATTAATCAGGGTGCCAAGCAACGGTTTAAATCAACGAATTGTACTAGGCAACGGACCGTTCTAAATGGTCATGGGTTGAAATAGGGAGAATGTGAAAATGAAGTCTCAACAAACAGATGGTTCCTACGGATCGTCTGAACTTACAATGGACTATGGAAAGAATCATATAAGAATGATCAAGAGCAGGCTGCGTCCAATGGATAGACAGGACGGGCCATACCTTTTTAGGACAGGTCGTTCTGAGCACTCGTACCTCTAGTATCAGAAACCATGCTTAGGAGGCCAGGAAATAATGAACCGGACCAACGACTCATAGGAACTCATAATGATCCATTGTTTGAGGCCCGACCCTAAAAGAAGACAAGTCTAAGGGAAGCAACGACTGGAACAATGGACACTCTAATAGCCCATTGAAACTATCAATGGACCGCGGTACCTGCCGACACTAGAATCCTAGTTGAATTAGGAAAGGATTTGTTTAATGTCTATAAATAATTTGTTTGGGTTTATTTTACAAGTTACGCAATTTTACAGCTTTGAACATGAATTTTTGTGTTGTGGACGATCATTCTTGATTGAAGAAACGAAGTTTATACAAAAAATTTTGTTCTTTAATTGGGAGGATTAAAACAACATTGGATTTTTGTTCTTCAGTTTTGGTGATATATTCAATTCAAGTTGTTTTATTCTACGAATATTTGTAAGTTACAATTATAATTTCTTCTTTATTGAGTAATTGTGATCATTCAAATATGAGTAGCTAAACCCATAACTAGGGTTGTGGGAACCATGATGAATTAACACAGATAGGTAAAATACTTAGTGAATCTTGAACGGGGTTTATACATGTATTGTTTTTCCCTTCGTTTTAATTGTTTCTTAACGGTTGCAAACATTGGAATTTGCCTTCTTCTTACTCATCGAATAAAGGGAGCAGTGAATGGGCAAAGGGATTAATGGAGATTTGAGGCTATCAAACCTCATCTAATAGCTTGACCTTGTCCGGAATAGCTAATCCCATATTGAGGATAAGGGTTAATTAAGCATACACTCGTATACGAATCAAGTTGCGTGGTAATAATCATCCAGATAGGGGACCAACCATTTAGGTGAATTTAACTTACCAATATTGCATGCTAAATACTGAAATAGATCAATAGTATAAAATCCTTATGGTCATGAAGTCATGGGGAATACAATCCTAGTCACTTTGTTAATTGAATACAATCGAAATTGACTTAATCATCTACTAGTCTTTACTCTTGTTTATTATTTTGTGTTTCAAACCTTCCCCCCATAGGAAATAAGTAAGCCGATAGTATTAGCTAAATGTATTAACTCAAGTTCTCGTCATATTCCCCGTGGGATTCGACCTCAACCCTTGTTGGGTTCTATATTTGACATCGATCGCTTTATATCTCATTCACGAGGTGTAATGTTCGTGACATCAGTCACTAGACGATGGTCAGCTTCGTTAAGAAATGATAGAGAGCATATGCATGTTTTTAGGAGTAGTGTCTAGCACCGAGTAGGCTAAGGGTTAGTCAACCTTATGCCTCCGAACTATGTGCCAATGTAGGTATGATCGGATTATTTGGGACCTCCTTTGTGAGCTTTCACTTCCCCAAGGGGCCTTCAGCTTGATATCGATATCATGGAAGCATTTTTAGCCCTGGTAAGGCTTTAGACGACTTTGCCCGCTTGAGTGTGATAGTTGGGACCACATAAGTTCTTTCGCGGTATTGTCGATTATAAGACGAGTCTCCCATTGTTCCTCATGATTTTAGTTATGCATGTTTATCATTCATGATATATATATATATATATGATCTCAATCAATTTTGACGCAATGTATAGTTTTACTTATGATTATCAAATTTCATCTTTGGGTCATTCGGTTCAGTTATGTTCAAATCATGATTTCAGAAATTAGCATGCAAGCCCTACTCTCAGATTCTTATCTTTATTATGTTTTATATTATGGTTGATTTAAATGATTTGACTTATTTAAATACGCAATCCCTACGGTAAGCCGGGTATTACAGAGTGTTTGTGGAAGGATTTTCCACCTTAGCAGCACCTCTGACTAAATTGACACAGAAGGCAGTAAAGTTCCAGTAGACTGAGGCGTGTGAGCAGAACTTCCAAGAGTTAAAAGTCAGGTTAACATCAGCTCCAGTGTTAGTATCGCTAGGAGGTACAGAGGGTTGATGCAGCATGGTAAAGTAATAGCTTATGCTTTCAGGTAGTTGAAGAAACGTGAAAAGAATTATCTTACCCATGACCTGGAGTTAGCTGCAGTAGTTTATGCCTTAAAGAGTGAAAATTTTGTATCACCCAGGAAGGGCTAATATGGTAGCAGATGCCCTTAGCCGTAAATCTATGGGGAGTTGGCATACTTGCAGCCTGAACAGCGAGAATAGACCCGAGAATTACACCAGTTAGCCGGTTTAGCCGTTCACATAGCAGAAATAAAGGATAACAGAGCGATAATACAGAATGTCGCAGTGTTGTCGTTAGTGGTGGAAGTAAAGGAACGGCAGCATGGAGACCCTAGCCGGGTTCAACTTGAACAAAAGGTTCAGTAAGGAGAGGTGACATATTTTCAGATAACCGGGGATGAAGTGTTGCGATATAAAGGCCACATTTGTGTTCCAGATATTTTGGGGCATCGCCAGCAGCTTATGAGCGAGGCGCATTACGCCCGCTATTCTCTCCACCCAGGCGCGACGAAAATGTGCCATGATATCAAAGAAAACTACTGGTGGCCAGGTATGAAAAGAGAAATTGCTGAATTTGCAGCACAGTGTCCTAACTGCCAACAGGTGAAAGTAGAACATCAGAAACCAGGCGGGTTAACTTAGCACATAGCTGTGCCTCTCTGGAAATGAGAAGCAGTAAATATGGATTTTGTGGCAGGATTACCCCGTACCAAAAGCGGAAATAATTCTATTTGGGTAATAGTTGACAGGTTGACGAAATCAGCTCATTTCCTGCCAGTGAAAAGCTACCTTCTTGGCTGAGGATTATGCTGAATTATATATCAGAGAAATAGTTAGATTGCATGGAGTGCCGGTATCTATCATTTCTGATAGGGGAGCACAGTTTACAGCTAGATTCTGGCGGTCGTTCCAGAGGGGTCTGGAAACACAGATTAATTTAAGCACAGCATTCTATCCTCAGACAGATGGGCAGGCTGAGCGCACAATTCAGACGCTTGAAAACATGTTGCGAGTGTGTGTGCTAGATTTCGGTAGTAGCCAAAGTGAGCATTTACCGTTAATTGAATTTGCCTACAATAATAGCTATCATTCAGCCATCCAGATGGCGCCTTTTGAGGCATTATACGGGCGAAAAAATGCAGATCGCTGAATGGTTGGTTTGAAATCGAAGAGTCAGTGTTGGTTGGCCCAGACATTGTTCAGCAGTCAAAGGAAAAGGTAAGGCTTATCCGAAGAATGTTTACTGACTGCACAGAGCTGCCAGAAATCATATGCAGATGTGCGGCACAGAAAATTGGAGTTTGATATGTGTGACTGGGTATTTCTGAAGTATCCCTGATGAAAGAGGTAATGAGGTCCGGCAAGAAAGGTGAGCTCAGCCCGAGGTTTGTTGGGCCTTATTGGATTCGTCGACGGACAGGCCGAGTAGCATATGAGTTGAATTTGCCTCCAGAATTAGAATCCGTTCATCCGGTCTTTCATGTATCTATGCTGAGGAAATGCATAGGAGACCCGTCCAGAGCAGTCCCAGTCCATAATATCCAGGTTACGAAAAAGCTGGCCTATGAAGAGGTTCCAATAACTATCTTAAACAGG
This sequence comes from Datura wrightii, assembly GCA_035772735.1. Classification (NCBI taxonomy): domain Eukaryota; kingdom Viridiplantae; phylum Streptophyta; class Magnoliopsida; order Solanales; family Solanaceae; genus Datura; species Datura wrightii. Next base: position 84,120,923 of record JASDFA010000018.1, on the reverse strand, counting down.
AAGATTCGCAGATTGAGGACTAAAGATAGTACGTCTATCAAGGTATTGAGGCGTAACAGGAACCGAGAGGAGATGACTTGGAAAGCGGAGGAAGATATGAGGACCAGATATCCTCACCTATTCCAGGCCTAGTCAGGCGACAGGTATGTCCGTATTATTGCTTATGTAGTATCTTATGGTTGTATATGTATAAGTGAGGAAAACTAATACGTAGCCATCCAGTGAATCCTACAGTATTGCGTATAGTACCTGTATTGGACTTTTCTGCATTTCAGGTTTTTGGTATAGTCCATATTACAAGGGAGACTCGGGCAAAATTTTTCTAAACAAGTAAGTTAAGTAGTCCTCTAGATAGCAGTATACATTCGAGGATGAATGTTCTTAAGGGGGGGAGAATGTTATACCCCGTAGGATTCCCGGCACCTAGATGACCTATTCGAATGTTGGTTAAGCATATTTGAAGGCCATACGTGCTAGAGAAAGGCCCAGGAAAAGATCGGACGAGAAACCTGTCGAACCATCGCGGAAGGAGCCAAGGCAGAGCCCCTCCGCGATGGCAGCGTGTCACGGAGGTGAGGCCTCCGCGTTGGCTCCGTGACATGTTGGCCTTGTCCAGGCCCATGTATATAAAGCCCCACTTCGGTTTAATCTTATTAATACCTCTTAAAATTTCTAGAAAACGGAGGAGAACAGGGAGAGAACGAAGAAGTAATATAATTTTCGTCCGATTACGCTGCTAAACGTTGTCCAAACTCAAATTAACCTCAGATACCGAGGTATTTAGCAGCAGAGAGCATTCCTACGGATTTAGTTTTGTGAAATACGGCCGACGAATCGTCGAGCTACCGAGCTAAGGTAAGTGGAATTGCTCTAAACTAGTGTCTATGCGTTCCTAGCTGTGAAGTGAATATTTCTCCCTTCTGGACCGCTGGAAAATAGCGAGTTTTCGACCGTCTTTTGATAAGCCTAAGTTTAGGCTATAAAATATATCGAAAGTGACGTTGCTCTTTACAATAAAGCTGTATTTAGTATTGATTGACATGTTTATGAATGCAGTTGGGAGAAAATAGTTGAAGTACCGGTCGAGCGTCGTCCGACAGACGGATAGTTCGAGGATAAGGTATGTAAAGCTAGTTCCCTCGGCAAGTTAGTAATCTTGGTGCAGTACAGTAATTTAAAGGCCAGTAGAATATTCAGAAGTCATATATGATGCTTACTACGAATGATGGTACGATACTAGAAACATCATGTTATGATCAGCGCGAGACTTGCTAGCACGATATAGATTCTAATATAAGTGTTAAGAACTGCTCAGCATGCTCAGTATGTGATGTGACACAGAATGTTAGGATATCATTGTATTTGGTTGAAACCCAGTAAAGCAATGTAATATCTGTAAGACATCTCAGAAATAGAACGATAAGTTAAAGTGAAGCTAGAAAGCATGTTAGGAATAGTAAATTATGTTACTATAGAAACTCAGCATACAGCATAGTTTTCAGCAGAAAGATCATATTTTGTTCAGCATTAGACCCAGTACAGTCTGGAAGAAGACTATATTTATACGTATATACTATTACCAGCCTCAGCATGTAGTGAGTACGCACATATTACTATCACCAGCTCAGCATATAGTATATACAAATACTTTACCACTATTAGCTTCAGTATGTGGGACATGTAGATAGTATTACTAGTTGAGACTGTTGTAGTTTGGGGTTGGACTACCTAGCATCCATGACCGCCCAGGGTTGATAGCTGTATCGACTCGTCCACCAGAGGATGAGGATACGTCACTCTACGGAGTGGCATGCCATCCCACAGGGGACGAAGATGGGATGCCAGGTTTCCCCATATTGTGCCTTGGTCGGCCCTTATACACCCCCGTCGAGTGGATACACCCGGGTGTTGATTCAGGAGTCCTCCGGACTCAGATGCAGTTATAGTCAGGGGCTCAGCGAGCCCAAGTGCTTACCCAGGGGACCGGCGGGATGCTTATAGCTATTTTAGGAGATGGGATGGCCGGGGTAGGGGTATAGATTCTGTGCTGGTTGTACCTCCCGGCTTATGGGGGCCGGGTAAGGTTTGTGTGTGCTATGTTATGTTATGTTATGTTATGCCATGTTATGTTAGATACGAGTAGATCAATAGTAGAACGATACGTGTCCAGGTATGACTCCTACTCCTTCTAGTATAATTGAGAAAAGGCATGACTTACATTATCAGACAGTTAATTTATTTCTCTCTACTTCAGTTTCATCAGTTGTATTGTTATTTTAAGATATTTCTTTCAGTTATCGTTTTACGTACTCAGTACCAGCGGTACTGACGCCCAGTGGGGCACTGCATTACTTGCCTGCAGGTACACATAGACAAGCAGGCGATACCACGTGATTTCTATCAGCGATCGAGTATTCAGCTCCTGTAATCCGGAGACTGAATTCTAGAGGTGTATTTCATTTTCTTTTGTTGTATAGTATGGGTAGGTCGAGGCCCTGTCCCGATCATTTCTATTGCTATTCTTAGAGGCTTGCATTCTGCATATATTTCCCTGTGGTCAGATGAGCCGGTCGTGTGAGGCCGTGCAGTTGTATAGCTGTTAGAACTTGTGTTTCCTTTATGTTGGCCGTGTGGGGCCATAGTTCGACAGTAGTGGTGACCTTGCCGGTCACGTAGCTATCCAGTACTTCATGGTTAAGTTATAGATAACTAGACAGCATGGTGGCCTTGTCGGCCCGCATAGGTTTCCCTATATTGACATGTTTCTGGTCAGCTGTTAGTACAGGTACAGGAGGCTATAGGCCAATGGGCCGGGGGCTATGTTTACAGCCGTTATATAGCCCTTTGTTTCCAGAAATGTGAGTTAGAGCCAGCCAGGCACCAGATGTGCCTAGGCTTAGCAGTCCAGTAGTTTAGGTCCTAGTAGGGCACCAGGTGCCAGTCATACCCCCCAAGGAGGGGTGTGACAGAGGGCCCTCTTCTATTCGGTTATGTTTACTTATTTTCAGTTTCAAACTTAGAGAGTTAGTTGGGTTCTTGTCCCATCAACTCATCAGCATTAGAGGCTTTTTAGACAATAGATTGTATTTAGCTTCAGATTTGTGTTGTATATTCAGATTTTTATGTTATGTTAGGATTTCCGCCATTCTTATTATGATAAGTCTTCCGCTTTACTTGATTGAGTTAGATGTATGTCCATGCCATGGATTGACATGGAGTCTCTCAAGGCTCCTTATCCCATGTCTCAATCCGAGCCTATGTTCGGGTTGTGACAAAATTGGTATCCGAGCAATAGGTATTGAAGTGTCCTAGGGTGTCTAAAAGCTACATTAAGTAGAGTCCTTTTCATGGGTGTAAAGCGCGCCAAACTTATGACGAAGAGGCTACGAGACATTTAGGAAATGTTCCCTTCTTTCATGATCTATGTCGTGCGGTGAAATATCTCTCTATCCTTCTAACTCATGCTATTTATGATTGAAGAATCATGCCTCCCCGCAGAGTTAATGGTAGAAGAAATGGGAATGGAAATGGCCACGAGGATGGCAATGGGGATCGGCACCCAACAAGCCCCACAAGCCCGTGAGCACCATGCACCGGAGCAGGTTGCCCATGCTAAATTCGGGGCAGCCATTCAGATGCTAGCACAGGCCTTGACCGCTCAGGTCAACTAGTTGGCTATAGCACATGGTCTACAAAATAGGAATGCGGGAGCAGCACAAGTCAGAGATTTCTTGAGGATGAACCTTCCAGAGCTCCTTGGGTCAAAGGTGGATGAGGCCCCGCATGAGTTTATCATTAAGATTCTAAAGATCACCCAGGTCATGGGGGTGAATGGAGAGGAGTGCACCTACTTAGCCTCTTATCAGCTAAAAGGGTTGCGCATATCTAGTTTAAAAAGTGGAAGGATAGTAGGGCAGTCGGAGCAGGCCTTATCAGTTGGGATGAGTTTCATGTCGCATTCCTAGATTGGTTCTTCCTTCGGGAAATGAGGGAGCTGAAGGCGGCTGAGTTCGTGAATCTAAAACAAGGAAAGATGAAAGTGCAGGAGTACGCCCTAGAGTTCACTCGTCTGTCACAGTACGCCCCAGAGTTAGTGTTTGATCAGAGGGAGCGAGTGAGCATGTTTGTTCATGGGTTGGCGGACTATCTAGACAAGGATTGCAGAACCACCATTCTCGATTAGGATATGGATTGTCATTGGATAGTCTTGTACGCCCAGTAGATGGAGGTGGAGCATCTGAGAGAGATAGAGGCCTAGAGGACCAGAAAGACAGCTATAGGTTCTCACAGCCGAGGCCAGGTGGTGGGCTCCGACAGCAATCCCACCAGAGATCTTCATCCCCTGTATCTTCAGCGATGACTGTGCCATCTGACCTAGGCACGAACAAAGGAAACGAGCATCAGGCTCAAGGGGTCAGAGAAGCAGGCCCACAGATTCCAGTATCTAGTTTGCGACAGGTGTGGTCGAAGGCACACGGGTCAGTGTTTGGTGGGTACAGGTGCGGTAAACCCAGATAGATGCTCAGAGATTGACTAGCAGCTATACATGGCCATGATAGGGGCCAAGGCCCAACATCCAGTTCAACAACTCCACCAGCTCGCCCACCTTGGCAGGGCGCATCTACTAGCACAGGTGGCGGTCAAGGCTAGAAATTTCTATGTGCTAACATCCCGCCAGAAGAAGGAGGTCTCCCAGATGTAGTCATTGGTATGTTATGAGTTTTCCATCTTGATGTGTATGCTTTGTAAGATCAAGGGGCTACCTTGTCTTTTGTGATGCCCTATGTGGCTAGCAGTTTCAGAGTCAGTCCAGTAATGTTGTTAGAACCCTTCTCAGTCTCTACTCCAGTAGGTATTTCAGTTGTAGCTAGAAAGGTATGTAGAAGTTGCCCAATCACAGTCCTTTAGAAAGTCACCTCAATAGATTTAGTACAGTTAGCCGTGACCGATTTTGATTTTATCCTCGACATAGATTGGCTATTTGCATGCTATACCTTAGTTAATTGTAGAACCCGGGCTGTAGAGTTTAGATTTCTAGGTGAGCCAGTCATAGAATGGAAGGGTAGTTCACCTGTACCTGTAGGTCGTCTCATTTCCTATCTTAAGGCCAGAAAGATGATCTCCAAGGGTTGTGTGTACCATTTAGTTAGGGTTAAGGATGATATTTCCGAGACCTTGACTATCCCTTCAGTCCCAGTAGTATGTGAGTATCCAGAAGTCTTCCTAGGTGATCTATTGGGAACCCCTCCCAAGCAGGAGATTGATTTTTGTATTGACCTTCTTTCCAATACGCAGCTTATATCTATTCCTCCTTATATAATGGCTCCACCCAAGTTAAAGGAGTTAAAGGAGCAGTTGAAAGACCTTTTAGATAATGGATTCATTAGACCGAGCAAATCCCCATGTGGTGCACCAGTTCTTTTTGTCCGAAAGAAGGATGGTCCTTTTCGTATGTGTATTGATTATTGACAATTGAACAAGGTCACTATCAAGAATAGATATCCTCTTCCCAGGATTGATGATATGTTTGACCAGCTTCAGGGTGCCAAGTGCTTTTTAAAAATAGATCTCAGGTCCGAATACCATTTGCTCAGGGTTCGGGAGGGTGATATCCCGAATACAGCCTTGAGGACGCGGTATGGTCATTATGAGTTTATAGTTATGTCTTTTGGACTAACAAATGCTTTTACAACTTTTATGGACTTGATAAATAGGGTTTTCAAGCCATACTTGGATATTTTTGTGATCGTTTGTATTGATGACATCCTGATATACTCTCAGAGCGAGGAGGAGCATGTCGCTCATTTGAGGGTGGTACTACAGACTGTCAAGGATCGCCAATTATATCCTAAATTCAGCAAATGTGAGTTCTGGTTGAATTCAATGGCATTTTTGGGCCATGTGGTGTCAAGTGAGGGCATGAAGGTGGACTCTCAGAAAATAGAAGCGGTGAAGAATTGGCCTCTATTGGTGAATCCTTCAGATATCAAGAGTTTCTAGGGTTTAGCTGGGTACTATCAGAGATTTGTTGAGGGGTTTTCATCTATTACAGTGTTATTATCCAAATTGACCCAAAAGAATGTGAAGTTTCAATGGCCGGAGGATTATGAAAGGAGCTTTCACGAGTTGAAGACCAGACTCACCTCAACACCGCTGTTAGCCCTACCTGAGGGTACCGATGGCTTTATGGTGTATTGTGATGCTTCTATAATCGGCCTTAGTTGTGTATTGATGCAACATAGTAAAGTGATAGAATACGCTTCCAGACAGCTGAATGTTCGCGAGAAAAATTACCCGACCCATGATCTTGAATTGGGGGCAGTGGGATTTGCATTGATGATTTGGAGACACTAGTTTTATGGGGTCCATGTAGATGTGTTTATGACCACAAGAGCCTACAATATGTGTTTACTTAGAAGGACCTAAATCTACGCCAAAGGAGGTGGTTGGAGCTACTCAAGGATTATGATATGAGTGTCCTTTACCATCCTATAAGGACAATGTGGTGGCAGACGCACTTTGTAGACTCTCTATGGAGAGTGTGTCCAATGTATATGAGGAAAAGAAGGAGCCGGTGAAGGATGTGCATCGACTTGCACAGTTGGGAATTCGTTTAGTTAACCCGACTGATGGTGGTGTTATAGTTCAGAACAGATTGAAATCATCCTTGGTGGTTGATGTGAAAGATAGAAAACACGATGACCCTATTTCGGTAAAGTTAAAGGAGGCCATTCAGAATCAGAAGGTAGAGGTCTTCTCCAAAGGGGTAGATGGTGTGCTTCGATATCAGGGTCGCTTGTGTGTCCCAAATGTTGGTGATTTGAGAAATTGGATGTTGCATGAGGCTCATGGTTCCAGATATTCGATACATCCAGGTGACACCAAGATGTACCATGACCTATAGGAAATCTATTGGTGGAATGACATGAAGAAGGACATTACAGAATTTGTAGCTATATGTCTGTATTGTCAGCAAGTGAAGGTTGAGCAGCAGAGGACAGGAGGTGTGCTTCAGGAGATCACTATCCCTACTTGGAAGTACGAAGAAATCAATATGGACTTTATTACAGGTTTTCCTTGCACTCGTTGGCAATATGACTCCATTTGGGTTATTGTAGATAGATTGACTAAAGCGGCTCATTTTCTACCGGTCAAAACCATTGATTCAGTGGATGATTATGCCAAACTATACATCCGAGAGATAGTTCGGATGCATGGATCATATTAGATGGAGGTACTTAGTTTACCTCTCAGTTTTGGAGATCATTCTGAAAGAGTCTTGGTACTCCAGTCAAGCTTAGTACGGTATTCCATCTGCAAACTGATGTGTAGGCAAAGCAAACTATTCAGACTCTTGAGGATATCTTGAGAGCATGTGTGATTGACTTCAAGGGTAGTTGGGATGATCATTTGCCTCTTATTTAGTTCGCATACAACAACAACTACCATTCCAACATTCAGATGGCTCCGTTTGAGACTTTCTATAGGCGGAGATATAGATCCCCTATTGGTTGGTTTGAAGTCAGCAAAGCTGCAAGGATAGGACCAGATTCAGCCCATGAGGCCATGGAGAAAGTTCAGCCCATACGGGATAGGTTGAAAATAGCTCAAAGTCATCAAAAGTCCTATGCAGATGTGAGGAGGAGAGAACTTTAGTTTGAAGTTGATGATTGGGTGTTTCTGAAGGTGTCTCCAATGAAGGGAGTGATGAGGTTTGGAAAGAAAGGAAAACTCAGTCCCCATTATGTTGGCCCATACTGAATTGTGAGATGGATTGGCAAAGTAGCATATGGATTGGAGTTGCCCTCAGAATTAGCTTCAGTCCATGTAGTTTTCCATATATCGCTCCAAAACAAGTGTTTGGGTGATCCAGCTCTAGTTATTCCAGTGGACAGAATTAGTGTGGAAGACAACCTTAGTTATGAAGAGGTTCCGATGGAAATACTAGATTGTCAAGTTCAAAGGCTAAAGAAAAAGGATGTACCTTCAGTCAAGGTTTTATGGAGAAATCAGTATGTTGAGGGATCTTCGTGAGAAGCCGAAGCAGATATGATGGATAGATACCCACATTAATTCCCTACCAGCTCAGTTCTAGCTTGAGGTATCAATTTTTGCCCAAAAACTCTATTCAGTTCCATGTTTAGTTCATGTTCCCCAGTTGTCTTCATGTATATGGATGTATGTATGATTCATGAATTTAGTTCAGTCGTGTAGTTTAAATCGAGTTAGTCATTCTGTCAGTTTTCAGCTTATATGATCAGTATTTGAGTATGATAATTGTGGGTCTCTACTTTTCTGTATGATTTTCAACATATGAATGTTTCCAAGGGGGAGATATTGTAATGCCTCGACAACCCTAAGATTAGACTCGGGAGTTGGAATGGAGAAAATAGAATTTTCTGCATCAGGTCACAGAATGAGTCGTCCTGTGATGCGTGGGGTAGACAACGAGTCGTGAAGTGACTCATGGTGAGGTGCTAGAATTATGTTGGAAATGTTTGAGTTTGGGGTGACCATGGACATGACCACGAGTCGTGGTCAGCACCACGACTCATTGAGTCAATTATGGCCAGGGATGAGGTAACGGAGGAGGAATTTTTGGTAGTGAAGACCATGAGTGGTGACCATGAGTCGTGGTCACCAGTAACGACTCATGTAGTTCCCTGTGGTGAGCCATAGGTGTAATGTTGGCATTGTATACAACGGAAGGTGACCACGAGTCATGCCCACTAGAGGCGAGTCGTTAGGTCCCTCATGGGGACCTTTTGAGGAAAATTGGCATCGCATACAATGAATGAAAACCACGAGTCATAGTCCTTGGTAATGACTCGTCCAGTCACTCGTGGGGACTGGCAGTCAATTATTTTCTGTGAGTTTAGTAAGGACTTTTCCGTAATTCCCTATGATCCTAAGGCCTAAACTACGTCGTTTTAAGCTATGAATAGTGAAGTTTAAGAGGGGTAAGTTCATTATAGGCTATTCTTATTCATGCATGCAAGAGTAAAGGTCTAAAGAGGTGACCAAGCTCAATTTCCTTCAAGTTTTTCTTCAATTCTTAAATGGGCAATCAAGAGAGTGATTAAAGCAGTTCTTCTTAGGTATGTAAGACTATTAATGGGTGAATTTGTTCATACCCATGCCAAATCCCTCTCTAATTCACGAAAATCCATATGTTGATCATATGGGGTTTTAACACAATGCATGAATTTTCCTATGTTTCTACATGGGTATGATCTAAGTATGTTTCTATTATTTAATTATGATTCATGGGCTTGTTTTACATTATTTTCAATTATAAATCATGTTTTAAAGTTTTATAAATTATAATTCCCATCCATGAAAAGTTTATGAAAGTGGAGATTTACGTTGTATGTCAAGTATGATGAGATATTTATGATCAAAATCATGTTTTCAAGTTACCCATGTCTGTGATCATGTTTTCAAGTGAATCAAGTATTTTCAAGCATGTTTAAGTATTGGGCAAGCCCATATATTAAAGTATTATTTATGATTTCAAGTTAATTAGCTTACTGCATGGTTTTGGAGTCAAGACTCCCAATTATGTTTAGCTTGTGGTGTTGTTTGAGACAAGGATCCTCATGTATGATTTTATATTTTATATGTACATGATTATTCAACTTCGTCACTAGATGATGGTTAGCTTCGTTGAAAAACGATGGAGAGCATATGCACGTTTTTGTGAGTAGTGTCTAGTATGATAAGGGTCAGTCAACCCTCTTCCTTAGAACTACGCGCCAACGTAGGTATGATCAGATTATTTGGGACCTTCTTTGTGAACTTTCACTGCCCCAAGGGGCCTTTAGCTTGATATCGATATCATGGTAGCGTTTTTAGCCCTGGAAAGGCTTTAGACGACTCTGCCCACTTGAGTGTGATAGTCAGGACCATGTAAGCTCTATTGTGGTAATGTCGGTTATAAGACGAGTCTCCCTTTATTCCTCATGATTTCAGTTATCCATGTTTATCATTCATTAAATATATATATATATATGTGAATGCTCTAAAGCAGGTTTGACCCAATGTACCGTTTTACTTATGATTATCAGCTTTCAATTTTGGGTCATTTGATTCAATTATGATGTTAAGTTATGTTCATATCATGATTTTAGAAATTAGCATGCAAGCCCTATTCTTAGATTCTTATCTTGATTATGCTTTATATTATGCATGTTTTAAATGATTTTACTTATCTAAACGGTTTTACTTACCTTGAATGCTCGGTCATTCCACGTACTGACCGCATACTCTATGTTGTATCATTTTATGATATAGGCTCCGATCTTCAGAATCAGCCCCGTCACCTGCCAGCTTCCGGAGTTAGCATCCAGTCCCTATTGGTGAGTCATCATCTGTTGAGGGCCCCTCTTCTATTCAATTATGTTTACTTATTTTCACTTTCAGACTTAGAGAGTCAGTTGGGGTCTTGTCCCATCAACTCATCAGAATTAGAGGCTTTTCAGACAATAGATTGTATTCAGCTTCAGACTCCTGTTGTATATTCAGATTGTTGTTTTATGCTCGGATTTTCGTAATGTTTATTATGATGAGTCTTCCTCTTTACTTGATTAATTTAGATGTATGTCCATACCATGGGTCGACTTGGAGTCTCTCGGGGCTCCTTTTCCCGTGTCTCAATCCGACCCTATGTTCGGGTCGTGATAATAAACTCGAGGGTTTTTCTTAAACCACAATTCTTTCCTAAGGAGAAAATTTTTTTCTTATCTTAATTTTTGTGTCGAGCTAGGTGAAATTTCCAATTGATGGATTTAGAGGGTACTTTCTTCAGGAAATATGCCAAGTTTTAGTGTCATTTGAGTCTTGGTGCACTTATTTTGAGAGGCACCAGCAAAAAGGTTTTCTCTTGGCAAAGAAACTTTTTTTTAAAAAAAAATAAGGGTAATTGAACTTTAATGACATTTTCTTGTCATGATGCCTACATTCTTTGTTTGGCTTTTTGATTCACAAATATGTTGTGTGGAACTCGAAATAACTTGTCAAAATTCATACTTTTCAATTTGATTTTGAGAATAACCAGACTCCTTGAAATTCTAATGTCTCGTGTGGTAGGGTTATCGTTTGATTCTTGTGTATGCATATCAACTAGAAGTTGCCTTGAATGTGATTCAAGGAGAAATCATAGATATGGCTGAGCTTGGAAAATGACCTTGGCCTTTTTTGGATAGTTACTTCATCGAAAACAAGACCCTCCTTCAACATCAATCCTAGTTAACCAATTTTTGAGCCTTAAACCTTTTTTCTTGAAAACGACATTATAGGCCTTAAAGCCTTTTTGAGTCCTCTACTTTGGCACCCGTTCCTCCCTAATTGCTAGTGATGAAAGAAAAATGGTGGCTTAAATCCCAATATTTAGGGGATAATGATAATTTTAAATATTGATGTAGGCAAGAGCCTAAGTTTTGGGGGTGTGCATAAAAGGGAAAAGAGGATTGAGCTTTAATACGAGGTAGCACTGATTGCTTAATGTAAAAAAGCAAAAGGGTTGTTTGAAAACCCTTGAGCAAAAGAAGAATGAAAAGAATTTAGTGGTGCTATCTTTTGTATAGCAGAGGCTTAATGTATAAATCTAAGGTGTTTAAAAAGGTGGCTCGTTGTGAAAATTGGGATTGTGAAAAGGAGAGATAAGGTGAAGTCGACTCTATATTGTAAGTAGAATGTTGATTTGTGTCACAAAAGTGTTAGGGAGGTTTTAGTCACTTGAACTAAATTATATCCAACCCTAACCCCTATCCTGCATTATGATCCGCATGTCCTTAGTGATTCCAAACTTTGCGACTCTAGATTAGTGGCGAGTTACATGAAGTGCAAGCCTATGGGTCAATGTGTGTGCACTTAAATATCCTTGGGAGAGTGAGAATTTCTAGATCATATTATAATCCTTACTGTGTGAAATGCATGATTATGAGTGACATTCTCCTTCTTTTGTGAGTGGCATTACATCCTTGGAATAAATGTGAAAGACTTGATCTCAATTCAGAGGTATGTCTGCGACAAGTTATGTAGTGAGATTTTAGGCAAACCTTGAAGGTTGGATGTCAATGATTTGAGATACTTGTTGATTTTTGATTAAAATGAAAAATGCCCCTAAAACCCTGAAGAATGATGATAAAATTTGCTGAGTATTTGTGGTGGTACCAATACAAAGTCTTGCATTTGGTTGAGTCTTTTTGTGGTTTTGGAGTTATCTTGAGTCTTAATGGTCCTATGTGCTGCCCTCATGAGGTGATAAGCTTAAGTCAATTCCATTTGTGAGTGAATGTCTTGCTTGAGGACAAGAAATAGTTAAAGTTTGGGGATTGGATGAATTGGTATTTACTAACTCATTTGGTTCTTTTTCACGACCCAAACATAAGCCCGGATCTAGATGCGGAACCTAGAATCATAAAAGCTCTAAGTCAACCCATGGCATCAACATAATGACTAAAGATCAACATAAGGAAAACTGATAACTGAATTCTGAAATAGTGGAAATCTAAATAACAAAAAGTCTAGCCAATGGTAGTATCATAACGCTGAGTCTGAAGCTGAATATACAAATCTATGTCTGAAAAGCCTCTACTAACTGATGAGATGTTGGGACAAGCCCCCAGCTATCTCTAGGTCTAAAAAAACTGACATAATAATACTAAAAGATAGATGTCCTCGAAGGATAATGAGTCACCTAAGGCAGGGTCTGAACTGGAACGACAGCAAAACTAGTGGTGTGTCTAAGTCAGATCGCTAGTACCTGTATCATGAAATGATACAACATAGTATATGCGATCGGTACTTAAAATATACTGAGTATGCAAGGTAAGTGAAATGGGCTTAGTAAGTATAAACTGAAATCATATACATCATAAATCATAACATCATAAGATTCTGAGATTAAGGACTGCATGTTGATATTTGAAAACATGAATGGACATAAACTGTATCTCATAACTGAATCGAATGACCCAAAGCTAACATTATGATTCATAAGCAAAAATTGATAACCTGATCATTGGTTCAAACATACTGAAAAATGTAACATCATAACTGATAAACATGCATAACTGAGATCATGAGGAACAATGGGGGACTCATCATATAACTGACACTATCACGATAGAGCTTACATGATCCCAACTATTACATTCGAGTGGGAAGATCTGTCTAAATCCTTACTAGGGCTAAGGGAGCTACCATGATATCGATATCAAGTTGAAGGCCCATTCGCGGCAGAGGAAGCTCACAATGGAGGTTCCAAAGTAAACTTTAAAATCCTACGTTGGCACGTAATTCTGAGATTTGGGGTTTTCATGAACCACTAGCCTACTCGGTGCTAGACACTAATCCCAAAAACATGCAACATGCTTTCCATAGTTTTTCAATGACGCTGAAACCATCATTTTTCAATGAAGCTGATAATGAATTACATGCATAGTCTGAAATCTGAATACGAGGAGTCCTGGCTCTAAATATACCATAAGCTGAAAATAGGAGTACAGACTCCAAAACCATATGGTAAGCTGATTTATAGATCTAAACTAAATCATGAAAAACATGCTAAATATGAGTGGGATTACATATACTTTGAAGATCATGCATGCATGAAATAGGCTTCACTAGTCAAAATTATAGATTCATATATGGGTAACTTGTAAGCATACATACATGCTAGGTACTTCATCATACTTGAAATCATCCACCATAAACTAAAATTTTCATGAACTTTCATACTTGGGAAAAATCTTCTAAAACTTGAAAACATGAATTTGTAGTCAATTAGTACATAAAATATGCCTATGAATCTTAAACCATGCTTTGAAACATGAAGGGAATTGACCCATAAATAAATCATAGAGAATTTCATAACTTTGGGTTAAAATCCCATAGGATCATACACTTGAATTAATACTTGAATTCATGAATTTGAGGAGAAATTTAGGCATGGAGTTAAAGGAAACTCTCATTCATGGCCCTACATAACTGGGAAAACTAATTCTCAACTTGACTTTGAAAGCCCATGAGATTTGGAGGAGAATTTGGAGGATCCTAGGCTTGATCTTCAATGGAAAACCTCTAAATTTGCATGCATGGTAGTTTAATGAATTAGAATAGGTTAAACTCCCTTAATACACTTCTTTCAGGGCTTAAAACGACGTAGTTTAGGACTTAGGAGCTTAGGCTTTACTAAAATAACCTTAATGAATTTGCAGGAAAACTGTTCTATCAACTGTCACGAATCATACAACGAGTCGTAAAATCCTCTTAAGACTCGTGGTATCCTACCGTACTGACCAAGTCCAAAACCTCCAATCTTCTTAATATTTCAACGATTCCTACTATGATTCGTAACACCATCTTTCGATTTATACCATCACCCATATAATCAATCACTGGATAACTCCAAAGACTTGCTACGGCTCCTGATCACGGGTCATACCCACATGCTATGACTCGTAGTAGGGACTTGTGGTCGATGGAAAAAAATCTCTAACCTGATCCACGGGTATTCCTATGAACCACACTACCAACCTATTACTTGTAGGTTGAATCTTACTAAGGAAAATTTTCCAACTTTTCATGCTGAACACATACCAAATTTTTGGTCTAGTCTGAGGAACCTTCACGGTATGACACTCTTAAGAATGAGTTATTTCTCTGTTTTAACACAACTTAGAAAGTTTTGATTCTTGTTCTCTTCTTTTTTGCAGGCATTTGATTGAAACTAAAAAGATGAAGAAATTAAACTAAAAGCAATTTGCTGGAAGAAAAATAAAGACATGGATGCCACACATCTGCACCTGCATGTAGCAAATGCCATGCAAGAGGATCTAGAGATTTTCTAGAACCTGGAATGCATGTCGCAGATTGGTATTTATGGACTGTATATGTCAACACAAATGGCTTAGAAGGAGCACTGCTTAGGCCTGAAGACATCTGCATGCTGCAGATTGGTACATGTGAAATACAGGTGCCAACGCATGTGACCCGCATAACTGTTGAAGGGAAAAATCATCCAAAAAGGCTCACACATACCTGAGAAGCTTCGAAGGGTATTTTTGGATAGTTGTGCATAGAATTTATGGTGATTTTTTACACCATTTGTACATATGATCATAGAGTAGACATTGTATTGGAGGAGATAGTACAATAGAGAGAATATTGTAGAGAGTGGTAAAGATACTACATTTTCTGATCTTCTTCTACATTCTCTTTGGGGAAAACACAATTTTTGAAAGTCAAAAGCTGAGAATTGATTTTATTTGCTGATGATGAATGGCATTGAGACACTTTCCCTTGGTATAATTTCACTTTCCTTAATTATGAGTAGCTAAATTCCCTTCTAGAGGTTTGTGTGGATGATGAGTTTTTAGATCCAAGTGGGTATTGATTAGTTGATCTTAGATTTGAGTAGTAAGCATAGGTATATTGAGTTTTTCAAGTTTTAATTTAATAATAATGGTTGCAAACATTAGTTAAGCTCTCTAACTTTGCTTTTGCTTCAAATAGGGAAGAGAAGATGGGTAAGACTTCAATAGTGAGGGATTAAAGTTTTTGATCTATGGGTTGGAGCTAGAAATAGTGTACACCCAAATTCAAGCTCCATTAAAGGTCTAGCGCTAGAAATAATTTAAACCCTTCCTCAAATATTACATGATTTTATAGTAGATTGTGGTGTTGGGATTTGAAAAACCCCAAAGTAAACACACTCTTTTGGTTGAGAAACATAGAGTGTAGCCCAGAACCATGGCTATCCATGCACTAATTGAATCTAAGGCTTCTAGTCAATACCTACCAAATCGATACACCATCAATAGCACACCCCTAATCTCTCATCTATCTAGAAACAATCATTTATTCCCTTGCTTAGATTAAATATTACATTTGAAGTTTTTCAACCTATTCCCCTAAATTTTATTTTATTGTTTATACATAATGCGTACTTATGTGAATTAATTTATAACGTTTTGTGAATCGAACCTCTGAAACTTGTGGATTCGACCCCAACTATTTGTTGGGTTACTTATTTTGCAATGACCATAGTCACCTCCCTAATGGGAGAGTTGTTTAGGACGTTATCACAAAGCTCTCCAATTTGGCCAGTAAGGTAACTCTTAGAAAGTAAATCATTCCAAAGCTTCAACACTCAATCTTTAGCTGAAAAACCTCATGAGTAATGCCTCATTCTTTTCTACTCTGTTGAGCTTGTTTAATAAGCTTGTAAATAGGCTAGAGGGTTACCAATACCAATGAAAGTGTAAAACTTATGCAAACTTGTAACCTTTCGGGAAGTCCAGATCTGGATGCATAAATAAATCCTAAAAATCCAAACTAGTGGCCGTATGTTAAAACTGAAGATCCTTTATTGCTTTGGTGATAACCTCTTTGATCTCTTTAACCTCCTAGTTTCACTTTTCTTGTTTCAACCTCCACCCTATTTTCATTTCCTTGTAGAGGTCCAAATCTGGTTGTCCATTAAGGGTGGGATAATGTTCGGGAATCATTATGGTTTGGAATGCCATGGGTGGTGGCATTGACTGGTCAGAGAAAGAAGGTGGATTTGAGAAGGTTTGTAGTTGGGTCTGATAGGCGGGTGCAACATTTTAAGGTTGACTGGTGTTTGATGTTTGGCTCTGGTTTTGTATAGGTGGAGTTTGATTGAAGGAACTGGTGTTGGGTATTGTCAAGTAAATAGTGGGTGGCTTATGGATGGAGGCAATGAGTGTAATGGAGTAGATAGGGAAGTGTATAGGCATTAGTAAACTCACTAGAAGAAAATAGAGAGGCTTGCTATCATTGATGGGAGTTGTTCTTGTCACAATAGCCAACTTGGTCAAATCCTTTGTTTGTTGTATCTCATCCCTCATTTTTGCAATATTTTATTCTAGCTGGAAAATCAAATCATTTTGATCAATAACTTGTGGATCCCTCACAGTCACCCCTGTAAAATAAGTCTCTTCAGAAGCATTACTTGTCAAATTTTCTTTTCCTTTTTCTACAAAATGATCGGAAGAGATTGTACGACTGCATTAGATCTGGTAAAGTAGGAATGTTCAGCCATCTTTCAACATAGATCAATATCTTACTTGGTAGAAAATAATAACTCAAAAGGAAACCATGTTAGTTTATTGCACACAATAAGTAATGCGAATAAAATGAAAAAAACAAAACTAAAAAAAATTGTTTTGCGTAAATTCAAATTAATCCATGGAAAGAGTTAACATAGGAGAATGACTCAAATAGACAGAAATTTACCCGTTGGTTCATTTTTAAAGTTATTCTAGAAGGTTGAATTACATTGAATCATTCCATATTTGTGCTTCCATCTATTTTTTTGCCACATTTATTTAGTTTTAGAAAAATCATCTTGAGCTTTTGTTCAAACAAGAAGAAGGGGTGTAAAAATATAAAAGGGATAAAGATCGGGCCTTATGTAGGCTACCTATGTATCCTACTCGGGGAATTCAAGCCTGGTGTAGTTTGAGTTACATAAAAAGGAAAATCATAATACACCCTTCATAAATTCAAAAGATACTAAGCTCAATGGGAGCTTTATATGTAATCCCATGGGGCTTAGGTCTAGTGTAGTTCTTAATCCAAGAAAAAGTAAAGTAAAGACAACATCATTAGAATTTACAAAATAGAAAACCTAAATACTACCCAGAAGACACTTCTCTTGGATATTTGTTAATAGTTGCGCCTGTTCTACATAGTTCATCTTCAGTAAAGGTTTAGTGGGACCTCAAGATAAATGTTCTTGGTCGGATCAGGTGCTTCAAATAACACCTAAATGTTTTACACTCCTATATGTTGTGACCAACCATTCGAGAGTGGTAAGGGAAAGTCTCCATTCTTCCTTGATTCTTCGAAGGCCTTCACTTTCTTCTTCTAATGAGATAATTTAATTCAATAATTTCTAGCTTCCAATAGATTACAACTTAGTGTACTTCAAATACAGTGAAGTCATAATGCCGAATTTTGACTTCTTCCATAATTAGTATCCCAGGCTTGACTGTTCAATCTCTAGCAAGGTGTGCATACCCACATGTGTCAGACTTATCCACTATTTGTCATCTTATAGATCTTTTTCTTCAAGGACAAGCATTCATCAGTGTTGTGGCCATATTGGCTAACATGGTAGGAACATTTCTTGTATGCATTCACGGGATCACATCTGGAGACCGTAGTCTTTATTGGAATTAATATTCCTATGGTTGTAAAGTTTGGTACATTGTATATAAAGATACAATTTCTGAAACTCGTTGGTAATTCTTATAAGTGGCTTTTAGTGAGAGTGACCTTTTACCTTCAATAAATCTTTTGAGCCAGAATGCTTCATCATTGATGTGGTTCTAGAAGTTGATTTTTGTTAGAATTTTGGTGATAGTCTTTTTTGGTGGTTCTATTTACCCTGTTGAGATCTCAGGAGATGACTCATATTCTCTTCATTGGGTCTCTCTTCTACCTTGTCATTTCCCGTTTTTTGTCCTTGATATATTTTTGGAGGCCTTCATGATGGAAGCATATTCTTGGAGCAACTATTCAATGCTTTTGGAGTGCCCTTAAGTGGTATATGACTTCTGAAGAATCATGGAGGCTTTGAGGGTGTCTCCTATTTCCTACTCAACATCGGTAATCCTTTATTTTATCATTGATGTTTTCCTGTCAACTTCTTTAGTTTTCACCAATAGGTATTTCTTAGATTGGTCAACTTTCACCATTTTCCTTTTTACAAGGCTATTTCCTTATCAATCTCCTCGATTTTTCTCAATAGAGACTAGTCAATCTCTTTGTCAAGTATTAGGATTGAGAAACATGTACTATTACTATTGAAGACACTGAATTCAAGAAACGTGTACTATTGACCCATGAATTGAGAATTGCGAGAAAACCCATAGTCAATCTTGATGACCCATATTACTATTAAAAGTAATGGCAATAAAATGAGAGAAAATATCAATGCAAGAAACATGTACTATTGACCCATATTACTTTTGAAGATGATACAATAGTACATGTTTCTTGAATTCAGTGTCTTCAATGCAATCATACATATTGGGGGCGGCTTGACAATTCCTACAAGGTATTCTTTTAAACAGGTTTTATATCAGTTATCATCTCTATCACGACTCAGGCTTGGACCCTGGATCATGAGATGGGACCTAGAACCACGAATGGCTCCAAGAAAACCCATGGCACATGAATATTATACTTTATAGCATAAGATAAGTAGAAAAATCAGAAAGTATAACATAAGACATGAGCAAAAGTCCACGATATCATAAATTGTATGAGAAGAAATATCAAGTTAAAACGTTGAAACATCTAACATCAAGTCTGAAAGCCTCTACTCATGCGATAAGCTGATGAGGCAACCCCAATTAACACTACTATTGTTTGGAAACTGAAAGACATAAAAAGAAAGAACATACATCAGAATTAACGTCCTCGGATGATATATCAAACTTATATCATGAGATGACATATCATAAAACCTATATCATAAGATGATATATCATAAAAGTATGCTATAAGTGCTTTGAATGTATTGAATATGTAGGATACATAAAATATGCGAGTAAGGACAACATGCTAAAATCATAATCATGAGATAGTCATAAATATGAGTTATTCATCATTTGCTGAAGCATAATGACCCAAGGTTCTGAAAGTAAGAATCATATAGCTTAACATGTTTGAAAGCATAAGTAAAAGCTCATAAACTTGTCAATGGGTCAAAATATCATAAAATATGATATCATAAATATTGAACATGAACAATTTAATATATGAGAAACAATGGGAGATCTCATAATACCAGGGACTAAGTTTTCCCTTCTTGCCAAAGCTCGAAGCATCAAAATATAAAACAAAGCCACCATGCCTTCTGGCAAGGTCAATATTTGAGCTGAAATTAGTGGAGTCTTTAGCTCTTGGAAACTCTTGTCACAAGCATTGAACCATTGAAATATGACCTTCTTCTAGGTCAACTTAGTCAAAGGTGCAGCAATGGGTGAAAATCCTTCCACTAACCTTCGACAGTAGAATCTAAATCCAAGAAGCTCGTGATGTTCGTGATAGGTCTAGGCCTATTTTTCACCGCCTCTATCTTCTATTAGTCTACCTAAACACCCTCACTAGACAACACATGACAAAAAATTGCAACTGACTACAACCAAAGCTCATACTTGCTAAACTTAGAAAACAACTTACGGTCCTTAAGAGTCTGCTGCGCAACCCTATGAGAAGCATGCTCCTTCTCACTCCGAGAATACACAAGTATGTCGTCTATGAAGACAACGACGAACATATCCAAGTACTGCTTGAATACCCTATTCATCAAATCCTTAAAACTGCATGGGTATTTGTTAGTTTGAAGGGAATAACTACAAATGCATAGTGACTATACCGAGTTTTGAAGGCCATCTTCAGAATGTCACTCTCCCTCACCCTAAGTTGGTGGTAAACGAATCAGAAATCTATCTTTGAAAAGCAAGTGTCACCCTGAAGCTGGTCAAATAAGTCATCAATCCTGGGGAGGGGATTCTTATTCTTCATTGTGACATTGTTCAACTGATGATAATCGATGCACACCTTGAGAGAACCATCTTTCTTCTGAACAAATAGGACTGAGCACCCCCACTAGGACCTACTAGGCCTGATGAAATCCTTATCTAAGAGATCCTTCAATTGTTCCTTCAACTCCTTTAGCTCGACAGGAGCCATTTTGTAAGGAGGAACGAATATGGGTTGCGTATCAAGGAGAAGGTCAATACCGAAGTTAATCTTCCGCTCGGTGGGGACTCTTGGTAGGTCATCTGGGAATACCTTTAGATACATACATAGAATAGGAACTGATTAGAGAGTCGTGGTTTCAGACTTATAATCCTAAACCCGAACTAAAAGATATGCACAGAACTTGGAGATCATCTTCCTGGCTTTAAGGTAGGAGACAAAGCTACCTATAGGTACTGTTGAACTACCCTTCTATTCTAGGACTGTCTCACCTGATAATCAAAACTTTACTGCCTGGTCCTAAAATTAACAAAAGCATGGAAAGTATAAAACTAATCCAACCGAAAATAACATGAAATTTGACATAACTAACTCCACTAAATCTGCTAAGGTGACTAATAACGCTCAAACTCACACTTCCTGAAAAAGTATGAAGCTGTCGTTGTCAATAAAGAACCCAACTAAGAGGTTGGGGTCGGACCCACAAGGAATAGGGTAAGATCTAGACTAATGTCGGTAATTGAACTTGTTGGTGAGTTATCTCCAAATTGGAGGTTTTAAAGAAAAAAAAAGATTAAAACAAGATTATATTTGTGATTTTATATCATGATCTGCAAACAACTAGGGTAAGTGTTCCCCATGAGTTCATAACTACTTCGGGTATACACACGTGATCAATCCCAACACTTACTTGTAGAACTGATAAATTGGGTTCATCCAAACGACTGGTTCATCCCTATTGGATGACTACACTCAATCATTGGGTCAGGTCTCCTAAGCGATTTCAAACTAACCATTATCAATATGTTCCAAATTTAACGATTTTGTGACCATAACTCAAGTGAATACAATGATTGTAAAGACCAAGGCTTTGTTGTAATTATCTTTTCCTAATCACTACTTCTCTAGATTCAAGAAAGTAGAGAATTCGGGCAAGTCCTAACGTTATACACTGTTATGAAATGTTTAAAGATGAAGAGAATACAATAATAGCATTTAGAATTGGTTTTAAATCACTTTTTTGTAACCCTATTTTGTTAATCCACCATGGTTCCCATAACCCCTAGTTGTGGAGATTTTAGCCTCTCATGGTTGTAGGATTATAATTTGAATTCATAGTCAAACACATAATTAAATACTTACAGCAACAATTGAAATAAAACCAAATCTTAATCTCAAAGAACAACCTCAAGAACAATGTAGCAAATCAAGAATTTGATCCCAAGAATTGCTCCTCAAAACTTGATAAAAATTCACAAAAATTATTCTTCACACGTCTACTACTTCGGTTTTGTCCTTCTCTAACTAAAATAAAATATAAAATCTATTTATAAAGACATTAAAAACTTTTTCTTAATATAACAGAGAATTTCCATATCTGGTGCCGACTGTGTCACGACTGGACCTACAACCCATAGCAGGATTGTACAGGTCGTACCTGCTTGTTGTACGACCTTGGCTGCTATAGATTTGGCTAAGTTTTGGTAGGAAGGCATGACTCATACCTCAATCCTATTTTTCCTATACTGCTTCTGTGGTTTGTCCTTGAGAACTCTAACATCTTCTGAAATTTTCCACGAGTGTTGTGGTACGACTCATACCTTCTTCCTACGACTCATACTGTTTGTAGTGTCTGAAGTTCTGCCAAGTATCGAAGAATCTTCTGAAGTTCACCGTGGCTCATGGTACGGGTTGTATGTTGGTGTTACAATCCGTGATTTCATCTGTACCAAGAGTCTGCCTTTGTGTTATTTTCTCTAAATAATTCCACCGCGCCAGTTACGGCTCGTACCATTTTGGTACGGCTCGTACTGAGAGTCGTATGTTGCCTTCCTCTTATTTCAGTCTTCTGACCCATCACGGTTCTTAGTACGACTTGTACATTCAAGGTATGACTCATACTAAGACCTGTACTTAGGCTGATGTTCTGCATTTTTAGGCTTTTTTGCACATTTATGCTCCAACACTTATTTTCCCTGAAATAAAAGCAAAAATGCCTCATATCCATATAAACATACCTAAGTCCATGCTACTTTCTCAGTTTTAAGCATCGAAAGTGCTGTAAACTCATCCCTTGGACCCGTAAATGGAGATTGAGAAACTTACCTATAGACCTACGAGCACATCTTACGACTCGTACTATGGTGGTACGATTCATACTATGACTCGTAGGTCTTTCATTTTATTCTGGTCCATGCCTTACATAGTTCATAGCCACAATGTGTACTACGACTCATACAATGAGGTTGCGAGTCAAAGGACCAACTGTAAACTAAACTAATGCACTAAAATATATGTCTGAATCTTACCACAAGTCGTGTTATGGCTCGTACAAACCTCTCACGAGTTGTATTGAAACTTGTAGCACCTGCTTGTTCATCCATTTTTCTGCCACCTGTTTTTGTTGTCCCTGCACATTGAACACACATTAGTTAATTATCTTGGATTGCCTCCCAAGAAGCGCTTGATTTGACATCGCAGTATGATGCATATGGTTAGATTACTCAAGATTCACCAAACCACCACTTGGGTTGCCTCCCAAGAAGCTCCTGATTTAGCATCGTCGCACGATGTAAGTCTCTTGACTACTTAGACTTTGTCAAGGAACTGGGATTCATCATCTATTTTTGAGACAACTCTATATTCTTTCGGTTGCTTCATTGATGGACAGACGTTGAAGGTGACCTCTTCTTTATTGAGTCTGAACTTCAACTAGCCAGCCTCTACATCTAATAAGGCTCTCCTAGTGGAAAGCTATGGTCGCTCAAAAATAATGGGGACCTTAAAATCAACCTCGCAATCAAGGATGACGAAGTCTGCTGGGAATATGAATCTATATAATTTAACAAGTATATCAAATAAGATTCCCACAGGCTTCTTTACAGTTCTATCGGCCATCAGTAGCCGCATGGTAGCCGGTGTGGGGTCTCCCAAGCCCAGCTACTTAAACATAGCCAAAGACATCTGATTGATGCTTTCTCCTAAAATCGCAGAGTGCCCTTGCGAACTAAACACCGCCAATTGTGCATGGAATAGTAAAGGCACCTAGATCTTCCTTCTTCTGGACAAGACCCATGAGGCTATAGCACTACAGTGATGCACATTATCAACAGGCTCATAGCTTACGAACCTCTTCTTTTTCACAAGGTCCTTTGTAAACATCGCATATCCTGGCATTTTTTCTAATGCCTCGACCAATTGTATGTTTATCGATAATTGTTTGAGCATTGACAAGAATTTTTGAACCTTACCATTCTCCGTCTTCTTCTTTATTCTTTAAGGAAATGGTGGCAGTGGTCGTAGAATAGCTTTGTAAATTTGTGTAGCTCTTGCTTTGGTCCTTGATAAGCTTCAGGCCCGTTTTTAACATTTGGAGCATCAGTCAACTCGGCATCCTTATTATGTGATCACGGGCAAAAATAGCATGCCCAAGATACGCTTTATACCTTAATTTAGTCTTGTTTATCTATGTTATTTTATACATTTACATGTGATTTTATGTAAATGTGAATATATACTAACCAACATGATTAGTCCTTGTTTTTGAAGGTTAATAATGCATTTGAGGAACTAATTCATGATTTGGTGAAGTGGAGGAATGGAATCAAGAGCAAAACGTGAAAGTCTACAAGAAAACATGCAATAACTGGCACCTTGCGCGTAGGGGCCGTGGCACGCTGCCAACGTGGCAACACTTGGCCAAAAATTGCATTTTTTGGCATATTCCAGTAAGGGTACGCGTTACCAACATGTCACGGAGGTCAAGTAGGGCGTTCAGCTCCGTGACACATTGCTGTTCCACCACAGGCCAAATTTTGCAATTTTTCAGCATAGTATAAATTGAACCCTTAGCTCCTAAAATCATTTTGTCACGATTTTATTCTGGAAAACTACCTAGGAGTGAAGGGAGAAGTGGGAGAACTCATCTAGGGTTTGTCAAATTCCCTTCTCATCTACCAAATTCATGTAAGTATGTTAGTTTAGTAGTAGTTAGTGTAGTTTTACGAACATGAATGGCAAGAACCCTTCCTCTAGGGTTGAAGCCATGAATTATGATTGTGATTTTATGAAATTATTTTGGGATTAAGTTATTGATTGTTGTTTTCATCTTTCATTCTGGATTGTTGGTTGTTTTTATGATTGATCAACATGAAAGCATATTTGTTAGCTTGAGTAATAGCTTGAGAAAGCATTACCTAGGTCAGGACATGAGAATGTGAGGAGCACGTTTGTATCTCGGGAGAGATTTTTGTGTCAGGATAGAAATATACCTAACACCATGCTTGGTTGAGACACGGGGGTTATGAAAGACCAACTTGGGATGTCACATCACCACTTGAAGAAGTAGTTGTGAGGCTAAGTTGAGTTAAATGGTTAGACGCACGAAAGTCCCTAATCGTTTCCCCGTAAACCACAACATAATTGATTGCCCGCGACTAGAAATTAAACTCCTCGCTCATAATGATGCAGTGAGGCTAGATTGCCGTGTTTAGAGGCTCGAAAGACCATAAACATGCAATTTCTAATTATGTGAAATAACAATTGATAATTCCATGCTTAACCCATTGCAAATCGTACTATCGCATGATTAATTGGTTTTAACTCTATGTTGCTCCTAGAGTAATTTCAGAATACTTCGTTGACCCAAACTTAGACTTAATTAATCTCGATCGAAAATGTCTATAACCAACACTTGAGGTATTTAAGATCACACTAGAAATGGATAGTTAGAGGAATGGGTCCAGTCCCTCTGGGTTCGACAATCCGGTTCTTAAAAAGAGCCACTATATTACTTGCACGACCCGTACACTTGCGGACGCGCGAATCGGGCACGTCATTATGCTCCTTCTCAGCAACATCTTCATCATCATCAATCACGCTTTCTTTCTTCCTTTCAACTACAATCGGAAGAAGGGGGTCAACCCTGGTCTTTTCACTCTTAGTCATCAGCCATCCAATGACCATCATTCTCTTGATTCTGTACTGCGTTACTAGGTAGTGTACCCTTTTGCCTAGGGTTCATAGATGCTGACAGTTGCCTTAGCTGATGTTCAATATGCTCGATAGTCATCGCATGTGACTCCACTCTTTGACCCATGCTCCATATATCACTATGGATATCTTTCAGCTGATCATTTGTGGACCTCACCTTCTTTAGCATATTAGCCATCATGTTCTCTAACTTCGACTGTCCAGCCTCCCCCTCACGTACATTAGGAGGCACATACAATCCAATTCAATCGTTGCGGTGACCATCATTCCTTCTCCAATCTCCCCCGTGCTCACGACCTCAGCTTCTATCTCTGTACCCATCCAATTGTAATTGTCTCTATATTGGTTCCGACCTTGGCTTCTATAACCTTGGCACCAAGTGTCTTGTCCAGACCCTTAGGCGTTGGCTCAGAAACCCGCCACCTGGTGGTCCAAGAAGTTTCCCTCCTTCTTGGAATCTAAGTGGTCCGGCCCTGGCTCCTGTCCCTGTGTCCCCACTGGGTTCACCTTTCTAGCTCTAGCTCCCATGATGTGCTTAGTAAGCAAATCCAATGATGTATGCAAATGAGCCAATTCCTGATCACGTTCTTCTTCTTTCCTTCATGGGTCTGCAGTCAAACTAACAACATATGTACCATTCACTGATTCTGCTTCCTGGGAGTGTCATCCTCTGTTTGTCTTGGTTACTCCATCTGGAATTGTGGTAGCTTGCTCTCAGGTTTGACTCATTAATGCTCCTCCCTCCACTCTGTGTGCTACTACTTTTGTACTATTATTCAATGATCTATAGAAAATCTCCAACAGACTGTCATCAGGAATTTTGTGGTTCAGGCACTTGGTCAACTTCTTCTTGAACCTCAACCAGGTCTCATGAAGTGCCTCAGTCTTCAAATCAGAAATTATAGATTTCATCTTTAAGCTGCAGCATCCTGGAGGATGGAAAGAATCTCTCTAGGAAATCTTGCTTGAGCTCCCTCCAGTTGGTAATGGAGTCGTTGGGCAATTCCAATAACCATAATGTGGCTTCCCTAGACAGAGAAAAGGGGAAGAGTCTTAGCCGTACAACATCTTGGCTGACTCCAAGCAACCTGTATGCCTTGCATATTCCAACAAAGTTCATCAGGTGCAGGTTGGCATCGTCAGCTACGTGACCACTAAACACCCCATTCATATTCAATAATGGGATCATGGTGCTAGTGATATCAAATTTAGCTCTAGCAGGAAATGGAGTTGGTATGATAGCTCCAATTGACCCGACTTTATCAATGTCCGGGTCATCTTCATCGAAGAACTAAGGGGCATATCTTTGGCCTCTATTGCCCTACTATGTCGACCAGCATTAACAACCTCCTCTTGAGCATCCTTCACATCCAGAAGTGCAGCTTGCCGAGCTAGCTTGGGTTGCCTAGCTTTTTTATCTACACGGGCATCTCTCTGCTATAGGTTTTCCATCTTTTGCGTGTTCTTTCGAGTTCGAGATCCAACAGAGTCATAGGATTTCCACTCCTACGAGTACTTGGCATTCACCATGTGACAACCTATGAACATCCAAAACCAAAACAAAAACATAATTTAGGAAGTAACAACCAAAAGTCAAATACAAGTAATTAATCTAATCTTAGCCGTATTCCCCGGCAACGGCACCACTTTTTGATAATGCTCAAACTAATACTTCCTGACAAAGTATGAGGAGGTTGTTGTCAATAAGGAACCCAACTAAGAGGTTGGGATTGAACCCACTAGGAATAGGGTAAGATTTAGGCTACTGATGGTAATTGAACTTATTGGTGAGTTATCTCCAAATTGGGGGTTTTAAAGAAAACAAGATTAAAATAAGATTATATTTCTGATTTAAATCATGATTCGAAAACAACTAGGGTAAGTGCTCTGCATGGGTTCATAACTACTTCGGGTATATAAAAATGATCAATCCCAATGCTTACTCGAAGAACTAATAACTAGTGTTCATCCCAACATCTGGTTCATCCTTTATTGGATGACTATACTCAATAACCAAATTTAACTATCTTGCGACCACAACTCAAGTTAATAAATGATCATAAAAATCAAGGCTTTGTTGTAATTCTATTTTCCTAATATCTACTTCAATAGATTCAAGAAAGTAAAGAATTGGGGCAAGTCCTAATGTTGTACACCGTTAAGAAACATTTAAAGATGAAGAGAATACAATACAAGCGTTAAGCATTGATTTTGAATTACTTTTGTGTAACCCTATTTCATTAATCCACCATGATTCCCACAACCCCTAGTTGTGACGGTTTTAACCTCTCATGGTTGTAAGATTACAATTTTCATTCATAGACAAACACATATTTAAATACTTACAGAAACAATTGGAAGAAAACCAAATTGGAATATCGAAGAACAATCTCAAGAACAATGTAGGAAAACAAGAATTTGATCCCAAGAATTGCTCCTCCAAATTTGATAAAAATTCACAAAAATTATTCTTCACACATAACTACTTCTGTTCCATCCTTCTCTAACTAAAATAGAATATAAAAGCAACTTATATAGACATTAGAAACCTTTTCCTAAGATAACAGAGAATTTTCCATATCTGGTGCCGACTGTGTCACGATTGGACCTATGACCTGTAGTAGGATTGTACGAGTCATACCTGCTTCTCGTATGACCTTGGCTGATACATATTTGGCTAAGTGTTGGCAGGCTGGTACAACTCTTAACTCAATCCTACGAGTTGTAGAATACTTCCGTGGTTTGGCCCTGAGAACTCTGACATCTTCTGAAATTTTCCACGAGTGTTTTGGTACGGCTCGTTCCTTCCTCCTTCGACTCGTACTGTTTTTAGTGTCTGATGTTCTGCCAAGCATTGAAGAATCTTCTAAATTTCATCATGGCTCATGGTACGGGTCGTATGTTGGTGTTACATCAGTGATCTCATCCGTACCAAGAGTCTGCCTTTGTGCAATTTTCTTTGAACAATTCCACGACTCCAGTTATGGCTCCTACCATCTTGGTACGATTCATACTGATAGTTGTTTGTTGCCTTACTATTACTTTAGCCTTCTGACTATCATGAAGGTTCAAGGTACGGCTCGTATAATCAAGGTACGACTCATACCGAGACTTGTACTTTGGATGATTTTCTGCATTTTTAGGCTTCTTTTGCACATTTATGCTCCAACACTTATTTTCCCTGAAATCAAAGTAAAAGTGCCTCATATCAATATAAACATACCTAAGTTCATGTTATTTTCTCAGTTTTAAGCGTCGAAAGGTGTTGTAAACTCACAGCACATCAGTGACTTTCTGAAGAACTATCACAAGGCAATTTCAGTACACTCATCGAGCTATAATTGATTCATCCATAAGAGTGGAGACTGTGGACGATTCTGATAGGATTCAAAACTGAAACTGAAATTAATGACAACCTAAGGAGTCACAAAGGATAATATGGCCCCTGGATCTAGCAATGCATAAACATCAAGATGGAATACTTGTAACATACCTGTCACCACATCTGGTGATCTCTCTTCCTTCTGGCATGAGAAAAGGGCATAGAAGCAGTTCTAGAACTGACCGCCACCATCACTAGTTGGTGCACCCTGCTGGAATGGGTGAGCTATTGGAGCCGGTGAAGCAGTCGTTGGGGCACGGCCTCTACCATTACGACCCGAACATAGACTAGGGTTGCAACATAGGACAACGAGCCCCGAGATACTCCAAGTCGACCCATGGAATGAACATACATCTAAATCAATCAAATAAAGCGGAATACTCAACATATAACATAGCAAAACCATAATCAGGACATAACATAGAGAGTAAAATGCACTTCATACATGATAGCAGGATACTATAATAGTCTGAAAGACTGTAACATATCTGATGGATTGATGGGACAACACCCCCAACTAACCCGACAACTATGGAAAACTGAACATAAAGGATAACTGATATCAACTGGTCCTCAGGAGATGAGGACTCACCAATGAACTGGATGCTACCTCCTAGAACGAGCTAATGACGGTGCCCGGTCTGAAAATCAAAGCCTGTATCATGAAACGATACAACATAAAGTATGCGGTCAGTACGTGGAATGAACCGAGTATGCAAGGTAAGTAAAACAGGCATTTAAAATACATAAAAGTTCATGAGAGTAGGACAACATGCTCATAACATAAATAACATAATATAACATAAGGCTCATGGTCTTCAAAACATTTGTAAACCTGTCAAATCTTAATAATAGGAGAAAAGCTTCATTTAACATAATTTGAGTCAAAATAATATGAATATAACCATGCATAAATCATGAGAAAAAATGGGAGGACTCATCATAACCGGCACCATCATGGTAGAGCCTTATATGATGCCCCAACTATCTTATTCATGTGGGCATAGTCGTCCCAGGATCGTCCGGCAAGGGACATGCAATATGTGATATCACAAAAGAGGGGATCCGTTAACATTGTAATGTATCAATATGAAGATACAGTGGCACGTAGTTATGAGACACCGGCATAGTCTTTTGAATGCTGGGCTACTCGGTGCTAGACCCTGCTTCCAAAAACATGCACATTAGGCTCGTATGTAAATCATAAACATCATTCATGAGATTTATCGCCAAATAAATATTAACATCATTGATCCCCATTTAAATACATGTTTATCTATGAACCAAGGGCCCATGAATCGGCCAACGTCATAAATCGATCAATCATGAAAGCCATATCATAAATCATAAATCATACTTGAACATGTGTGCATTGTCCAATACTTTAAGATGCTTGAAAATACTCAATTCCCTTGAAAACATGATTATAAACATGGATAACATAAACATTTGTTTCATCAATAATATCTCATCATACATGAACATTTATTATAAATCTCAACTTTCATAAACTTCTCATAAATGGGAATTTAAATTTATAAAGCTTGAAACATGATT
Source organism: Datura wrightii (assembly GCA_035772735.1). Taxonomy (NCBI): domain Eukaryota; kingdom Viridiplantae; phylum Streptophyta; class Magnoliopsida; order Solanales; family Solanaceae; genus Datura; species Datura wrightii. Next base: position 84,090,247 of record JASDFA010000018.1, on the reverse strand, counting down.
TTAATTGAAAACAATGTAAAACTTACCCATGGTTCATAATTCAATAATAAAAACTCATTTAGATCATACCCATTTAGAGAATTAGGAATTTCATGCATTGGGTTAAAAACCCATAGAATCAACATAGGAATTTCCATGGTTTAGGGAGAGATTGGCCATGGGTGTTAACGGATTCATCCATTCATCACCCTACATACCTAGGGAAGATTTGATTTTACCACTCCTTGAAAGACCAATGAAAGATTGAAGGAAAGCTTGAAGAAAAGGAGCTTGATCACCTCTCTAACTTTCTAACTTTGCATGCATGAGTAAGAATGGACTAAAATGAACTTACCCCTCTTATGATTCATCATTCAAAGTTTAGAATGTGTAGTTTAGGCCTTAGGATTATAGGAATTCCGGAAAAGCCCTTACTAAATTCGCATAAAATAACTGACTGCCAGTCCCCATGAGGGACTGGACGAATCGTTCCGAAGGCCATGACTCGTGGCATTAGTCATCGAGTGCAATGTCCAATGATTTACCTAGGGCTCATCACGGGGTAACCAATGAGTCGTTACTGGTGACCATAACTCGTGGTCACCACTTGTCACCTTCACTACCTAAAATCTCAAACCATTTCCAATATGCTAACCATGACTCATCCTACAAATCGTGCCACGACCTGTGGTCAGGTCCGTGGGGACTTCTGAAACCAGAAATTTCAAATCACACCTAGAACCTCACCATGAGACTCCTCATGACTCGTGGGCTACCCCACAAGTCACGACTCATTATGTGACCTGGTGCTAGATTTCCAGTTTCCTCCGTTTCAACTCTCAGGTCTGATCTTTGGGCTTTCGGGGTATAACAATATCTCCCCCTTGGGAACATTCATCCTCAAATGTTGGAAACCATACAGGAAAGTAGAAGAGTGCAAACATCATACTCAAATATTGATCATTTAAGCTGAAAACTGACGGAATGACTAACTCCGATTCAAACTACATGGTTGAACTGAATTCATGAATCATATACACATCCACATACATGAAAGAAACTGGTGCACATGAACTGAATATGAAAACTAAATAGAGTACTACGGAAAAAACTAATACCTAAAGGTAGAACTGAGCCGCTAGAATAAATGCGGGTATCTAGCCATCATGTCCGCTACGGCTTCCCACGTAGCTCCCTCAACATGCCGATTTCTCCATAAAACATTAACTGAAGCTACTTCCTTGTTTATTAGCCTTGGAACATGTTGATCCAGTATTTCCACCGGAACCTCTTCATAGGTAAGGTTGTCTTTCAAACCAAAACTGTCCACCGGGACAACTAGAGTTGGATCACCCAAAAACTTCTTTATGAGGGATACATGAAAAACAGGATGCACGGAAGCTAATTCTGAGGGCAACTCCAATTAATATGACACCTTTCCAATATAACGAGGGATGAGTTTTCCATTCTTTTCAAACCTTATCACTCCCTTCATGTGAGACATCTTCAGAAACACCCAATCATCTACTTCGAACTCAAGTTCTCTCCTCCTCACATCGGCATAGAACTTTTGGCGACTTTGGGTTGTTTTCAACCTTTCCCGTATGAGTTGAACCTTCTCCATAGCCTCATAGACCAAATCTATTCCTATTATCGCATCTTCACCAGCTTTGAACCAGCCAACAGGCGATCTACATTTTCACCCATAGAGAGCCTAAAACGAAGCCATCTGGATACTGGAATGGTAGTTGTTATTGTATGCAAACTCGATAAGAGGCAAATGATCATCCCAACTACCCTTGAAGTCAATCACGCATGCTCTCAAACTGTCTTCGAAAGTTTGAATTGTCCGCTCCGCTTGATCATTCAATTGAGGGTGAAATGTTGTACTGAGCTTAACCTGAGTTCCAAGTCCTTGTTGAAATGACCTCTAAAACTGAGAAGTAAATTGGGTACCTCTGTCTGATATGATGGACAAGGGAACTTCATGCAACCGAACTAGCTCTTGGATGTATAGTTTGGCATAATCCTCCACGAAATCAGTGGTTTTGATCGGTATAAATATGAGCGGCTTTGCTCAACCTGTCTACAACAACCCAAATGGAGTCATATTTCCAATAAGTGCAAGGAAAACCGTTTATGAATTCCATATTGACCTCTTCCCACTTCCAAGTAGGAATGCTAATATCTTTTAGCACACCTCTGGTTCTTTGGTGCTCAACCTTCACCTGCTGACAGTTTGGACACTTAGCCACAAATTCTTCTATATCCTTCTTCATACCATTCCACCAATAGACTTCCCGTAGGTCATGGTACATCTTGGTGGCACCTAGATGAATTGAATATCTGAAACCGTGAGCCTCATGCAATATCCAATTTCACAAATCATCAACATCTGGTACACATAAGCGACCCTAGTATCGAAGCACACAATCTCCCTCTTTGGGGAAGACCTCTACCTTTTGATTCTGAACGACCTCCTTTAACTTTACCAAAATAGGGTCCTCATCTTGTCTAGCTTTTACATCAGTCAGCAAGGAAAATTTCGATCCATTCTAAAAAATCACTCTGCCATTGGTCGAGTCAACCAACCGGACTCCCAACCTTGCAAGTCGATGGACATCCTTCACCAGCTCCTTTCTCCCCTCATCCACATGGGACACACTCTCTATAGAGAGTGTACTAAGTGTGTCTTTTACTACATTCGCCTTGACTGGATGGTAACGGACACTCATGTCGTAATCCTTAAGTAAATCCAACCACCTCTTTTGCTTAAGATTGAGATCCTTCTGGGTAAACACATATTGTAAACTCTTATGATCCATAAACAAATATACATGGACCCCATACAAATAATGTCTCCATATCTTCAAGGCAAATACTATCGCCGCCAATTCAAGATTGTGGGTTGGGTAATTCTTCTCATGAACTTTCATCTATCTAGAAGCATATGTTATAACCTTTCCGCGATGCATCAAAACACAACCAAGGCTGACCCTTGAAGCATCGCAATACACCACAAACCCATTAGTACCCTCCGATAGAGTTAACACCGGCGGTGAGATAAGTCGAGTCTTCAACTCCTGAAAGCTTCTCACACAAGTCTCCGACCATTGGAATTTCACTTTCTTTTGGGTCAATTTGGTCAATGGCGCTACAATAGATGAAAAGTCCTCAAGAAATCTCCGATAGTAGCCAGCTAAGCCCACAAAGCTCCGAATATCTGAAGGATTCACCAGTCTAGGCCAATTTTTCACCGCTTCTATTTTTTGAGAGTCCACCTTTATACTCTCACATAATACCATATGGCCCAAAAATGCCATTGAGTTCAACCGAAACTCGCACTTGCTGAATTTAGCATACAATTGGCGATCCTTGAGATTCTGTAGAACCACCTTCAAATGAGTGGAATGCTCCTCCTTCCTCCGAGAGTATATCAGGATGTCATCAATGAACATGATCAAGAACATATCCAAGTCTGGCTTGAACACCCTATTCATCAAGTCTATAAAAGTTGCAGGAGCATTCGTTAGTCCAAAAGACATAACTATGAACTCATAATGACCATACCGCGTCCTGAAGTCTTTCTTTGGGATGTCACTTTCCCGAACCCTGAGTTGATGGTATCCGGACCTGAGATCTATCTTCGAAAAGCACTTGGCACCCTGAAGCTGGTCAAATAAATCATCAATTTTGGGTAGAGGGTACCTATTCTTGATAGTGACCTTATTTAATTGCCGATAATCAATATACATACGAAGAGGGCCATCTTTCTTTTGGACAAAGAGAACTGGTGCACCCCATGGAGATTTGCTCGGTCTAATGAAACCCTTATCCAATAGATCCTTTAACTGTTCCTTCAACTCTTTTAGCTCAACTGAAGCCATTTTGTAGGGAGGAATATATATAGGTTGTGTATCGTAAAGGAGGTCTATACCAAAATCAATCTCCCGCTCGAGAGGAACTCCTGGCAAATCATTTGGAAAGACCTCTAGGAACTCACTTACTACCGGAATTGACTGGATAGTCGGGGTCTCAGACTCAACATCCTTAACCCTAACTAGACAGTATACATAACCCTTAGAAATCATTTTCCTGGCCTTAAGATAGGAAATAAAATGACCTACAAGCATGGCTGAACAACCCTTACACTCTAAAACTGACTCACCCGGAAAGCGGAATTTCACTACATGGGCTCTATAATTAACGGAAGCATAACATGCATGCAACCAATCCATGCCGAGAATAATATCAAAGTCAATCATGGTTAACTCTACTAGGTCTGGGGAGTTTACTTTCTGCAATACTGTGACCGGGCAACTTCTAAACGCCCGCCTACCTACAACTGAATCACTAACAGGAATAGAAATGGAGAATGGTTTTGACAGAATTTCGGGACTGACTCCAATGCTACTAGCAAAATAGGATGTCATAAAAGACAAGGTAGCCCCTGGATCTAACAAAGCATAAGCATCAAAATGAATCACTCACAACATACTAGTGACCACACCCGGTGAAGTATCTTATTATTGATGCGAGGCAAGGGCATAGAATCTATTTTGGCGCTATCCGCCACCCTCACTAGTGAACGCTCCCTACAGAGCTGAGCGTGCTGGAGCTGTTGCTGATCTGGTAGTTTGAACATGACCTTTATCATCATCCTTTCTAGCCAATGGACATGCTCGATGCATGTTGCCAGATCTACCACACCCATAACACATATTTGAGCCGAGCAAGCACTCCCCGATATGTCTCTTTCCATACATCCCGCAGGCCAAAAATGTGCGCTCTGCCTAAATGCCTCTCTGATCCCTTGAACCTGAGGCCCTGCTCCTTTGATCACCCTTGGGTATGGATGGAGCACTAGCTTATGATGGTTCTGGATCTTGTGACCTTTGCTGAATCTAAGGGTGGTGACCATCACTGGATCTCTGTTGAGTGAACTCATAGCTGTCTGTCGGGGCCCTTTTGGCCTCTCTCTCTCTCAAATGCACCGCCTCTATCTGTTGGGTGTGCAACACTATCTGGGGAAAGTCAATATCCCAATGAACCATGGCAATCCTACAATCCTTGTCAAAATAGTCCGCCACTCCATGTACGAACCTTCTTGCCCGAGCCCTCTGAAGAATGGAAATCCTACAATCCTTGTCCAAATACTCCTGAACCATCATCGTCCCTTGCTTCAGATTCACGAACATTGCTTCTTTAATCTCCCTCAATTCTCGAGGGAAGAACGATCCTTAAAAGTAATGTGAAACTCCTTCAAACCAATAAGACCTACTTCCATGGCCCTACAATCCCTCCATTGCTTAAACCAGATATACGCGACCCCTTTCAACTGATATGAGGCCAAATAACCGCACTCCTCCCCAGTCACGCCCATTATCTGGGTGATCTTTAGAATCTCATCACTAAACTCATACGTGTCCTTTCTACTTTTGACCTAAGGAACTCTGATGGGTCATCCTTAAGAAATCTCTGACCCGTGTTGCCACCACAGTTCCATTTTGCGAGACATGTGCCACTACCTGCTGGTTGACCTGAGTGGTCAAGGCAATGCGCTAGCATCTGAATGGCTGCCCAAAATTCAGCATTGGCAATTGGCTTCGGGGCATGGTGCTCCTGGACAGGTGGAGCTTGTTGGTGCACATCTCCGTTTCCATCCTCGTGACCATTTCCATTTAAATTTCTTCTACCGTAACTCTATAAGGAGCCATGGTTTTACATCATTAATAGCATGAGTTAGAAGGATAGGGAGACATTTCATCACACGACACATAGATTATGAAAAGAAGGGGACATTTCCTAAATGTTACGTAGCCTATTTTTTATAAGTTTGGCAGGCTTCACACCCATGAAAAAGACTCTACTCAATGTGGCTTTCAGACACCCTAGGACACTTCAAACCTATGGCTTTGAACATAGACCCGGGTCGCAACACGAGACAAGGAGCCTCGAGAGATCCAAGTCAACCCATGACATGAACATACATCTAACTCAATCAAACAAAGCAGAATACTCAACATATAACATATCGTAAGCATAATCATGACATAACATAGAAAGCAAAATGCACTTCATACATGATAACAGGATACGACATGTTGTCTGAAAGCCTCTAACATATCTGATATATTGATAGGACAACACCCCCAACTAACCTGACAAGTCTAGAAAATTGAACATAAAGGATAACTTATATCAACTGGTCCTTGGGAGATGAGGACTCACCAATGAACTGGATGCTAACTCCAGGAATGAGCTAATAACGGTACTGGATCTGAAGATCGGAGCCTATATCATAAAACAATACAACATAAAGTATGCGGTCAGTATGTGAAATGTACTGAGTATGCAAGGTAAATAAAATAGAAATTTTTAAAATACATAAAAGTTCATGATAGTTGGACAACATGCTCATAACATAAATATCATAATGTAACATTAGGCTCAAGGTTTTCAAAGCATTTGTAAACCTATCAAATTATAATAATAGGAGAAAACCTTCATTTAACGTAACTTGAGTCAAAATAATATGAATATAACCATGCATAAATCATGAGGAACAATGGGACGACTCGTCATAACCAACACCATCATGGTAGAGCCATACATGATGCCCCAACTATCTCACTCAAGTGAGCACAATCATCCCAGGCTTGCCAGGCAAAGGATGTGTAGTATGGGATATCACAAAAGAGGGGATCCATTAACATTGTAATGTATCAATATGAACCTATGGTGGCATGTAGTTATGAGACACCGGCGTAGTCTTTTGAACGCCTGGCTACTCGGTGCTAGACACTGCTCCAAAAAATATGCACATTAGGCTCGTATGTCAATCATAAACATCATTCATGTGATTGATGCTCAAATAAATATTAACATCGTTGATCCCCATTTAAATACATGCTTATCCATGAACCAAGGGCCCATGAATCGGCCAACTTCATAAATCGATCAATCATGAAAGCCATATCATAAATCATAAATCATACTTGAACATGTGGGTATTGCCCAATAATTTAACATGCTTGAAAATACTCAATTCCCTTGAAAACATGATTATAAACATGGATAATTTAAACATGCTTTTTTCATCAATAATATCTCATCATACATGAATATTTATCATAAATCTCAAATTTCATAAACTTCTCATAAATGAAAATTTAAATTTATAAAGCTTGAAACATGATTTTAATGGAAAAAAACATAAAACTTGCCCATGTTTCATAATTCAATAATAAAAACTCATTTAGATCATACCAATGTAGAGAATTAGGAATTTCATGCATTTGGTTTAAGCCCCATAGAATCAACATAGGTATTTCCATGGTTTAGGGAGAGATTGGGCATGGGTGTGAACGTATTCACCCATTCAAAACCCTACATACCTAGGGAAGATTTGATTTTACCACTCCTTGAAAGCCCAATAAAAGATTGAAGGAAAGCTTGAAGAAAAGGAGCTTGATCACCTCTCTAACTTTCTAACATTGCATGCATGAGTAAGGATGGCCTAAAATGAACTTACCCCTCTTAAGACTCATCATTCAAAGTTTAAAATGTACTTTAGGTCTTATGATTATAGGAATTATGGAAAAGCCCTTACTAAATTCATAGAAAATAACCGACTGCCAGCCCCCACGAGGGACTAGACGAATCATTCTGAAGGCCACGACTCGTGGCATCAATCATCGAGTACACTATCCAATGATTTACCTGGGGCTCATCACAGGGGACCGAATGAGTTGTTACTGGTGACCACGACTCGTGGTCACCACTCTTCACCTTACTGCCAAAAATCTCAAACCGTTTCAAATATGCTGACCATGATTGATCCCACAAATTGTGGTGACTAACCGTGACTCGTGGTCAGGTCCGTGGGGACTTCCAAAACCCAAAATTTCAAATCACACCTATAACCTCACCACGAGTCATGACTCGTGGTCTACCCCACAGGCCACAGAATGACTGTTTCTGTGACTTGGTGCCAGATTTGCAATTTCCTTCGTTTCAACCCTCAGTTCTGATCTTTGGTCTTTCAGGGTATAACATTATATGATGTCCATCTCCATTTCCATTCCTATGGCCATTGCCATTTCCATTGATTATTCTATTGACTCGACAGGGAGGTATATTTCTGCAAATACAGATAGCACGAATCTGAAGTATAGAGAGAGTTGAACTTCATCATACGATATAGATTATGAAAGAAAGAAAGTTTCCTAAAATATCTTGTAGCCTCTTCTTCATAAGTGTGGCATGCTTCAAACCCATGAATAGGACTCTACTCAATGCGGCTTCTAGGCACCCTAGGACACACCTAAACCTGTTGCTTTGATACCAAGTTTGTCACAACCCAAGCTTCAACCCCGAATCATGACATGGGACCTAGAACCACGAATGGATCTAAACTAATCCATGGTACATTCATAACATACTTTAAAGCATAAGCTAAACAGAAAAAGTATAATATAAGGCATGGTCAGAAGTCTATGATATCATAAATAGTATGGAAAGAAATAACAAGTCAAAACTGTTGAAACATCTAACATCAAGTTTGAAACCCTATACTAATATGATGAGCTGATAGGACAACACCCCCAATAGCACTACTATTGTCTCAAAACTGACAGACATATAAAGAAAGAACATACATCAAAACTGACGTCCTCAGATTATAAGGACTCACTAAAGTTGTTGAAGCTAGAGCCGAGAAGAATCTGCAGCGCAACTGAGACTGATCAGTTGAACTTACATCAAGAGATGATATAGAAAAAAAGTATACGATCAGTACTTTGAATGTACTGATTATGTAGGATATGTAAAACATGAGGGTAAGGACAATATGCTAAAATAATAATCATGAGATAGTCATAAACATGAGTTATTCATCATAAGTTAAAGCATAATGACCCGATATTCTGAAAGTAAGAATCATATAGCATAACATATTTGAAATCATAAGTAACAACTCATGAATTGGTCAATGGGTCAAAATATCATAAAACAGATATCGTAAGTTCTGAACATAAACAACTTAAAACATGAAGAACAATGGGACATTCTCATAACCGACACCGTCATGAATGAAGCACACGATGCCCAACTATCTCACTCAAGTTGGCAGAGACGTCCTATGCCTTGCCAAGACAAAGAACAATAAAGGCATGATATCACTCATGAGCCCATTCGGGCAGTCGAATATTCTCTGGAGAGGCCCCAATCATGAATATACCTGTGGTGCACATAGTTTTGAGATCTGAGTGCACTGAACCCCGGACTACTCTGTGTTAAATACTACTCCACAAATATGCACATTGCTTATAGTCATAATCATGAAACATTTTTGGTTTTGCATGTTCTAGTTGAAAATCTTGAAATTCAAAAATATACTTGACATACATAAACTAGCCATGAAAATAGTGTCGCTGATTCGTCAATAATACTTAAGCTTGAGATTCATGAAATTGATGCATAATTGAGTAAATCATCATAACTTGAAATCGTAGATGCATAAGAAATTTTTGTAAAAAGCATGTAGTCATAACAAAACATGTATTGAATCATAATAGAATTGAATTCATAAAATATCACGGGAGATTTTATCAAAATTGGGTCTAACCCTAGAACTTTCATAAAACATGATTGCAGACTTGAATTCATGAAATTGATTTGAAATTGGGCATGAGGTTGGAAGAAATCCCCCATTCATGACCCTACAGACCTGATCTTGATGGAATTCTTTCTTAGAATTGAGACTGAAGAAACTTGGAGAAGATGAATGCTCGGTGCTTTGGTAGGGGTTAAAAACCGACACGCAAGTGCACGTGGTCAAACAAGTAGTAAGTGGCTTAAGTAAGCCAAGTATCGATCCAAGGAGACTCTAGATAAGTGAAAATTGCTTAAGTATACTATATTCTATCTCACTTCTAAATATGCTGACAACCACATAACCAACAGTTAAATAATTTGTTTTATAATTTCTATACTAAAACTACTAACAATTATTTACTTTGAATTTAAACTATGGATATGAGCATGCCAAGGTTAAGAACATGTAATGAACATGATTATAGTCATACATTGGTTAATCTTCTCTTCCAGTTGCTAGCCAAGAACATCAGCCTAGAGATTAAAACTCTCGTATTTAATCTCACTTAAGAATCATAAACCATTCGTCTACATTTCTGTGATCAAATGCAATTCATGACCAAGCAATACAATTCCGGTTCCTAAATTGACTAATACAGCTTTCAAGTATATTTCTATCAGGAAAGCACATCAAAAGTCAATTTTCCCAAATCAAGTTAAGAACAATACCCTATTAATTCACAACTTTCCAATTTCGTGCTCTCTCGAGTGAAATCGGACTTTTTAAATGTACATTAATGTCGGCCACACACCAATGCAGTAGAAACAAGAATTAATAGAACAACATGGAAGAAGAAGATGAAAAAACATATAATTTAATAATCAAAATTCATCACAAATGTTCATAACCTCAACAAGGAAGGGAATTAGCCACTCATTTGTGGATTAATCATCCTAAAACAGGTGTTAATCATACAAACAATTGAGTGAAAGAAGAAAGAAGGAGAGAAAAAACCCTGAACTTTTCGTCCCTCAACTGCCTGTAACCCACGTCCTTGCTCCACCAAGTCTGAATTATGAAAAATAAGCCTAAGTGTTCTATTTATACTAATGGGAATTTTTATCGAAATAACAAGCAACGTGTCACGGAGTGCATCGCAGAGCACTGCCTCCGTGACACGGCGTGGACGCGGACCCTCACTGGAAATTTGGGGTCCGGGAATATAGCATCAACGTGGCACGGCATGCAACGCGGAGGCTTGCCACCGTGCCACGGAGCTGTCGCGAGGCTCCACTGGAAGTTATGCATTTTCCACCCTCCAGGTAGAATGCCTCCGCTATGGCAGCGTGACATGGCTCCATCGCGGAGCCCTTTTAATTGGTGCAGTCCAATGCCTTTTCCGTGCTCGAATCCAAGTCCAACTCCGATATTGTTCCAACATGCATTTTAGCTCCTCAAAATCACATTTTACCTACAAAACAATGCTAATCATGTTGGTTAGTATAAATTCACATTTTATTACCAATTACATGAAAATGTATACACATTGCTAGATAAACAAGGCGAAAATGATACGTTTGAGTATCACTTGGGCATATAAATCTGCCCAAGATCACTTACCCCACACTTAAATCCTTGTTCGTCCTCGAACAACAAACACACAATTCATGCAAATTACATCACAACCTTCGCCACTATGGTGCGACAATTTGAGCTATGGTCATACCGATCATTCAATATTGCAAATCATCAAGAAAACATGCATGGTCTTAACAATGCAATGACCTTTAATACATCAAGATTTCCTAGACTTTAAGAATCAACTCTCGATATCGGCAAACTCATGCAAATCAGCTAATCAAGATATCTGACACGAAAATCAATCTTTCATCAAGCATGTGCCCTCACAACTCAAGAGAATCTTCCCCTTTTTGCTCATGTGACACACAAACATTCAAATAGGGGCATGTAAAAATTTATTTCACACTCTCTCCCAAAAGAATTCACATGCATCATGTCATGACCCATAAGCTTTCCCTTAGTGTATTACTCCACTAATATAAGGAAATGCAATGTAAGATCACGTAGGACTTTAATGGGTTGTAATGGAAGCTATGGAACTAGTACATACTGGATTAGCCAATAATAGCCACTAGCATCCTTAAGCGCCTTTTCAACACATTCCCATCAACTCATGGACATTGTTTCTCTCTTTTCTTTTTTTTTTCCATCATCCCATTCATGATGGTTTACTTTCGTATGGCCCATTTCATCAAGCACACTTGACACAAAAACAAAGGTTTTTCATGCACCTTCATTATCATTTAATTATAGCAAGTGCACCTTCAACCTTTTCCTTTCTTTCCTCTCTTTTCTTTTCTTCTTCTTTTCACCATTGTCACTCTTTGACACTTTGGGAAAATTTTTGTTCTTCTTAAGCGCTTAAGAGTTTTGTATAGACTTTACGGCTAATGAAAAGAAAGAATTAAGCTCAGTTTATACATTTTTGGACAAAAGAAAGAAATAATAGGCTAAAGGCTCAACGGGTTGACTAGGGTATACAATCACATCAAAAAGGGAGTATGACAAGAAAAAAATAGAAACTCTCGGTTAAAACAAAGAAATGCCTACATCCTTTCCAACACTACACCTCCTTCATTTCGTTTTGTACACACACCAGGCAAGTTCTAGACACTTCACAGTAGCATGGAATAACAATACCTCACTTCACACTCTATGCACATGCTCGATTCAAGATGCACTCACAGACTCTTCAATTAGGTAATTACATGAATTCAAAAATTAAGCCTCAATCACACCGAATCGAACTCTACAGCCTAGGTATCTCAACATATTTACAAAATTCCATGCTTTCCTATGAATCACTTTTACATTTTGAATATCAGTTACAACACGCAACCAAAATTTCACAACCATATAATAACTACAGGTTCCGTGATGCAATCCACCAAAGGAAAAAAACTGAAAATAAATTAAAATCACTACTCCTACCGACTACATTTCCCTTAAGACGGTCGTCATCCATCCATCATAGGGAACAATCACTAACTATGACGTCGGTTCAATGGGACTATTCTCGGTAAAAGAACCAAAAACAAACTCTGAGAAACCCAAAATAAACATTGAAAAATTTTGCAAAACATCGATCATTTCGATGGAAAAATTATTTACAAAATATTTTTAAATCTGAACAAAATATTTTCGCAAAATTTTAAAAATATCGATCATTTCGATAGAAAAAAATAAGAGAATATTTACAAAAAAATTTTACAGACTTAGCTGGCAACAACAACATTCCACAACACACATCAATACCACAAATATGTACAGATACAGAACAGTTCGCAATTCACAAACACAGGGAAACATACATACAAAACAGAGGAAAGCATACAAGCAAACCAGCCCAGCCCCAGCACCTAACTACTCCCCACCCCACACTTAAATCGAACACTGTCCCCAGTGTTCACAAAAATTAAAAATCACAAAATTGGGTGGTGGAACTCCCTGATCAGTCAAAGTATTTCACTTCTTCATCAGGTGTTGCTGCCTCATCGCCCATGTCCGAGTCGCCTCCGTCGTCGTCATCGGACTCCACATCGGAGTCCTCCCGGTGTGTCTCCTTGTCCGTGGGGACATCATTGTCAGTGGGCTCTACAAAGGCTGGCCCCACTCGGCATAGAGCCCTGGCATTTTCGCCAAACGGGTAATCCAGCTCAAGCTGCCATAGCTCCTCCTCCGTGGCTGGTCTCCCACCGATCCTGAGCTGGAGCATTTGCATTCCAAACATCCATGCCATGTACTGGTCGTCACGAGCATGTCGCTCGCCAAGCGTCAGCACTGGCCCGTGTGTGGTGTCGGGGGCCTTAGTTTTGGTAACGTCCAAGGCCCTCCACTCCAACTGCGGGATGTAGTCCAAAGCCTCTTCCTCGACATCGAGGCCCCAGAGAAAGGTGGTGATTAGTCCACCGAACCCATACCTGTGGCCCTGGTGTAGTCGGGCTCTCTTCATTGCGGATATGATGACCGCTCCAACATTATTCTCCAGCCCTTTCATCAGGGCATACACCAGGAAAACACGGTCCCGGGTCACATCAGTCATGTGCACCCCCGGGATTAGGCACGAGCAGACTATCTTCAGCCATATTCTGGCCTCCCTGTTCATTTGAGAATACGGCAGAGTCTGGTGGTAACCCCTTTCCTTATGTCTGCTCCATCTAGCTGTGGATCGAGCCCCACACAATGTGCGTTTGATATCGGCATATGGTGGGGTGATGTTCAGCTGGCGGAGAACGTGGGCGTCTGTGTCCCGCGCTCCGATGATGGAATTTAGCTGCTGGGGTTCCAGAGTGACTATCTGCCCTCTGATCTTGATTGTGTGGCTTCTGATTGCCCGGTTCCAATTAGCATAGAACTCCCGGACTAGATGTAGGTTGCACGCCTTGGGCTCCTGAAATATGAAGCCGAGCCCAGCTGCCTCGATCCTTTGAACTATGCGGGGGAACTCCTGTGCTAATGGTTCCCGTGCAATATGCTCCTCGGGGAAGTATTTGTTCTCCTTGTGTTTGGCGTACCACTTCTTCCCCTCATCAGTTACCCACCTCGTTCTGTATTGGCGGCGCTGGCCGCGTGGAACTGCTGGTGCAGCTGGGACTGCTGTGCCCAGTCTAAGTCTTTTCCTCCCGGTGCCTGAAGTTGATGCACCCTTACCTTTATCTTGCCTACTTGCCATTTTACCTGTCAACACAAATAAACAAGCGCAATGTCAAGCTAAATGAATATTAACTTCGGCTAAGGTCGGGTTAACTAAGTTTACCCCACACTTAGTCCTTAGCTACAGTGATAACAATACGACAAGAATAACTTTATTTACACCAAAATACCAGCTATACAATTCATGCTTAGTGCGTTCACAACAAAAAATTCGACGGTATAACTTCTGCGTACTACTCAGACTTCGTACAGCTAATCCCAATCACTACCATCGCTAGCAATTCAACCATCGCACTTAGTAACTAAAAACAACGTAACAAAAACAACAACAAAAATTCTATATACAGGAACCTATACAACCAACCCAATTTGAACAATTTTCAACATTTTCCTTAAAACCCGAGAATTCATCATCTATTTCATTCAAACAATATTCTACAATGACTTATCTCATTCAATAAATACAACCCGGCATATATTTCACAAATTTAACAAGTTACCAATTTAGATTCCAAGAACCAAGCCCTAGAATTGAATTTCGCAATCAAATTCGGATAATTCATGCAATCGACAAGTTCAAACTCTCATTACAACATTCCGAACATTCATCAATCAATAAATAACTCAAATTCATGCTAAATTTCGACTTGGGGTGATGTAGTTCACCTCCCATGCTTAAATTCAAATGAAATCGACAAAAACTTGAGAGATAATCGGAAAACATACCTCGTAGTTGAAGAACCGAAGAAAACTTGATAATTTTTTGCTTTAGACCGTGGCACGTTGATGGGGAAGGGAATTTTGGGTGTTTGGTCGCGGAGAAATGTAAAAATGAGGGGAAAAGGGGAGAAATCGGGGGTTTAAAATGTAGAAAACACGCGGGTCACCCGGCAACCCGGTGTGACCCGTCACAATTTATATGGCAACGTGTGACGGAGTGCATCGCGGTGCACTACCTCCATGACACGGAGCCATCACAATAGCTTACTAGAATTTTTGAAAATTCCAGATTGAACCTCAACGTGTCCCGGAGGGTAACGCGGAGGTCCTCCTCCATGACACAGAGCTATCGCCCCAGCTCACTGTCTCTGCATTTTATTAATTTTTTCATACCTCACCTTTTCCTTCACGATTCCGTGCACATTTTTCTCCGTTTAACCTGAAAATCATCTCACTAAACAAAATTGGTTAGATTAATAGGTTTTACCTAACTAAGATAAAAAAAATACTAACTAAAACACAAAAAATTTGTACTCAATCAAGAAAAAGAAAAATAAACTCTATGTACACTTTACAAAATGAAAGAAAAAATTTTCATGGGTTGCCTCCCGTGCAGCGCCTGGTTTACCGTCGCGGCTCGACGTCCTTTATGCTCAATTGTCCGCTAGGGTGATGGACGATTTCTTACGGTCATTGTCCTCCCCCAGTAGTGCTCACACCTCTCCGGTGGTCTTCCCATCAACTCTCGGGAATCATTCATTTGTTTAGCATTACCATGATCAATTACATTGATCACCGATAGTTCTTCATTCACCATCGGGAGCTTGGGTGCTTTGTACACATTGAACACCTCTACCTTGTCATGTGCTCGCATAGTAAGTTGACCCGCAGCTACATCGATTAATGCTTTCCCGGTTGCCAAGAAGGGTCGTCCCAAAATAAATGGGACTTCCGTGTTAGGTTCAAAATCCAGAACAATAAAATCTACCGGGAAAATTAGGGAGCCCACTTGCACTAGAACATCCTCAACAATGTCATCCGGCCTAGCTAAGGATCGATCCGCCAACTGCAAGATTACTGTTGTAGGTCTAGGACTCCCTAGACCCAACTTTCTGAATACCGAAGATGGCATCAGATTTATGCTCGCTCCCAGGTCACACAATCCACAATCTCGGATACTCTGCCAATAGTAAGCTGGATAGTAAAACTTCCAGGGTCTTTTAGTTTCGTGGGCAGTCTATTTTGGATCCGAGAAGTGCACTC
Source organism: Datura wrightii (assembly GCA_035772735.1). Lineage (NCBI taxonomy): Eukaryota > Viridiplantae > Streptophyta > Magnoliopsida > Solanales > Solanaceae > Datura > Datura wrightii. The sequence goes on along the minus strand of JASDFA010000018.1, from coordinate 84,073,953 downwards.
CTCCGTCAAAGCTACCGTGGCATACTCAGTCAAACGACTTTTGTTGGCCACGATGTCTTTAATGTATTTGGCATATTTAGGCACTCCCTGCAAGACATCAACAAGAGGTAAGTTAACATGTACCTGTTTAAGCACCTCCATGAATTTCTTGAAACACGCCTCCTCCTTGTGTTTCTTGAGTCGTTGAGGGAACGGGGGTGGAGGTCTTTCTGATTTAGCTTCTTTGGTCTTCCCCCTTTCCGCACTTTGCTCCCCCTCAACTTCTGCTGCTCCCGAATTTTGAGTTGGTCTCTCTGGTTCCACCTCCTTCAGCTGCAAACCACTCCTTGTGGTCACTGCATTTACCTGCTTCGGATTCGGATCCGTGTCGCTAGGCAGTCCTCCTCTAGGCCTTGTGTTTTGAGCACTAGCAAATTGGCCAAATTGATACTCAAGAGCCTTGGTCGCTAACTGATTATTTTTCACTTCGGCTGCCAATTTAACATAGTCAGCCTGCAATTGCGCTTGATTAGCGATCATGGTCTTGAACATTTCCTCAATGCTAGGTGATGGTGGTGGAGGAGGGGCATTGTGATTTCTGAATTGAGATTGGTAGTTCTGTTGCCCTCCTTGATTCCTTTGCATACCCTGACCCGAACTTTGGCCCTGATGGCTGTTGCTACCCCATGAAAAATTTGGATGGTTCCTCTAATTTGAATTGTAGCCACTACCATACTGCTGCTGATTTCTTTGTGCATTTCCCACAAAGTTAACCGAATCAGGATTTGCTCCACAGCACTCAGCTGAGTGCTCACTGCTTCCACACACTTCACACCACATTTGCTGGACCGCATTGACTGAAGCTGAAGGCTGGTTCAAAGTCATGTTGTTGAAGTGGTTGTTCAACTGATTCTGCAAGGCAGCTATCTGTGCAGCGATAGCTGTAAATCCATCCACTTCAAGCACTCCTGCTGCTTTCCTTGCTCCACCTCATGATGAATCGGCATTCCATTCTGGATTGCCCTGTGAAATCCGGTTTAGCAAAGTGTACAGCTCCTCATAAGTCTTTTCCAGCGCTTGCCCTCCAGCTGCTGAATCTAGCAAAATTTTAGTATGGGGTTCCAAACCCTCAATAAATGTGTGCACCAACAGCTCATTGGACTGATGATGATGAGGACAGTCCCGCAACATGGATTTAAATCTTTCCTAGGCTTGATACAAATTTTCTCCCTCCCTCTATTTGAAACTTAGAATTTGACTTCTAAGTCTGGCTGTTTTACCAGAGGGAAAAAATCTTATCAAGAACTTCCGTGCTAGATCATCCCATGTTGAAATAGAATTTGGTGGCTCAGCTTTTAACCACCTCTTGGCTTCACAAAGTAATGAGAACGGAAACAATGTAAGCCAAACATAATCAGGTGACACTCCAGCGGGTATATAAGTGTCACTTATCTCTAAAAAGTTCTGGAGATGTTGTTGTGGGTCTTCATGAGGGAGACCGGTAAATTTCCCGCTTGTGTGCAACAATTGCACCATGTTTTGCTTGAGTTCAAATCTCCCTCCAGGCTCTAGTTTGCGGATACTGTATGTTACATTGTTGGCATGTGGGATTGCCACCTCGCGAACCGGCCTTGCTGCTGCTTCTTTGGGCACTAACACTGCCCTAACAACCGGTGGATTTTGTTGCTCCATAATAGTCTGTCTGAGCAACTGCAGCTTCCTTTGTAGAGCTTCTCTCCGTTTACTATGAAATATACGTTCAGGCTCTATATAAGATTCCACCAGCTCTTTGTCTCTTGCCAGTGTTCCCAGAAATTAAGTCTGCAAAATACAGGCTAAGACCAAGTTGTCAACACTTAGGAAAATAAAATAAAAATACAGTAAATTTACACTTAATACAATTTCACCAATTGCCTAGTCTCCCCGGAAATGGCGCCAAAAACTTGCTCGGTGCTTTGGTAGGGGTTAAAAACTGACACGCAAGTGCACGTGGTCAAACAAGTAGTAAGTGGCTTAAGTAAGCCAAGTATCGATCCAAGGAGACTCTGGATAAGTGAAAATTGCTTAAGTATACTATATTCTATCTCACTTCTAAATATGCTGACAACCACGTAACCAACAGTTAAATAATTTGTTTTATAATTTCTATACTAACACTACTAACAATTATTTACTTTGAATTTAAACTATGGATATGAGCATGCCAAGGTTAAGAACATGTAATGAACATGATTATAGTCATACATTGGTTAATCTTCTCTTCCAGTTGCTAGCCAAGAACATCAGCCTACAGATTAAAACTCTCGTATTTAATCTCACTTAAGAATCATAAACCATCCGTCTACATTTCTGTAATCAAATGCAATTCATGACCTAACAATACAATTCCGGTTCCTAAATTGACTAATACGGCTTTCAAGTATATTTCTATCAGGAAAGCACATCAAAACTCAATTTTCCCAAATCAAGTTAAGAACAATACCCTATTAATTCACAACTTTCCAATTTCGTGCTCTCTCGAGTGAAATCGGACTTTTTAGATGTACATTAATGTCGGCCACACACCAATGCAGTAGAAACAAGAATTAATAGAACAACATGGAAGAAGAAGATGAAAAACCATATAATTTAATAATCAAAATTCATCACAAATGTTCATAACCTCAGCAAGGAAGGGAATTAGCCACTCATTTGTGGATTAATCATCCTAAAACAAGTGTTAATCATACAAACAATTGAGTGAAAGAAGAAAGAAGGAGAGAAAAAACCCTGAACTTTTCGTCCCTCAACTGTCTGTAACCCACGTCCTTGCTCCACCAAGTCTGAATTATGAAAAATAAGCCTAAGTGTTCTATTTATACTAATGGGAATTTTTCCCGGAATAACAAGCAACGTGTCACGGAGTGCATCGCAGAGCACTGCCTCCGTGACACGGCGTGGACGTGGACCCTCACTAGAAATTTGGGTTTCGGGAATATAGCATCAACGTGGCACGGCATGCAACGCGGAGGCTTGCCACCGTGCCACGGAGCTGTCACGAGGCTCCACTGGAAGTTATGCATTTTTCCACCCTCCAAGCAGAATGCCTCCGCGATGGCAGCGTGACACGGCTCCATCGCGGAGCCCCTTTAATTGGTGCAGTCCAATGCCTTTTCCGTGCTCGAATCCAAGTCCAACTTCGATATTGTTCCAACATGCATTTTAGCTCCTGAAAATCACATTTTACCTACAAAACAATGCTAATCATGTTGGTTAGTATAAATTCACATTTTATTACCAATTACATGAAAATGTATACACATTGCTAGATAAACAAGGCAAAAATGATACGTTTGAGTATCACTTGGGCATATAAATCTGCCCAAGATCAATGAAGATGAAGATGAAGATGAAGAGACCTAGATTGCTTGAGAGATTGATTTCTCAACTATGGTATTTTTATAGGAATGAGGATTTAAGCTAAGTAAAACCCTCTAAAACACCCTTTAGAACTCCGAAAATGATTTCATTTGGAAGTTAAAAGCATAGGTTTTTATTAAAATACCCCTAGACTGCCTGTTTAAAAATTCCGCTGGTAGAACTCACGGCCCATACAATGGAGTATTTGTTCAACCAATGGTTCATTTGCTTCCTTGTTGGTTCCTGCTTCTCCTCTAAATCATCCTCTGAACATACTCTAATGACTAGAACCAATGGTTCATACAATCCACTCATTGGTCCTGACTAAATTTTGACATTTTCTAGAAGTCCTCCACCAATGAGCCAACCAACGACTTGTTAGTCCTAACCTTGACTTGTCTTGAGGGTCGCACAACGTCTTGGTGCCATTTTTTTATGGGATACTACTACAAGTCTCGGATATGATCTTAGGGACTTTGGGTGTTACTGATAACATCCAAATTCACTCATTTTAATGAGAAAGTATAAATGGTAGTTGGAAAAATAAATATACCCAACGAGTGTCGAGGTCGAATCCCATAGGAAAAAGTAGTTGATCACGCAAGAATTGTCTATCAAATTAAAGTAATTTGCATCAATGAATCAATAACAATAAAGTAAAAATTGGGGAAATCAAAACTTGTCAATTGAACTACAAAATTCGTTCACGAAAAGAGGGACAAAGTGTAGAAAGTACCAAAGGAGAGAGTACTAGGGTGTGATATTATCGGGGCATCATCGGATTGGATCATTAGCAGCTCCTAGCATTACTCAATAGTAGAAATAGTTGTGTATGAGATGTCACCTTATCTTTTTCAACCAATTAGGTTCCTTATACCTCAGGTTTTCTCAATCCCTGAAGGTCATTTCACAACAACCACCTTAACTTGAGTGTGAATAAACTATTTCTAGCTTTGATTCTCAATGGTGTGGGACAATAGGTTTTGGCTATATCTAGCCCAACCAAACATAATCAACATCGAATTATCCACCAATGTATCACCACCCATACTCTAAATTTCTTTTTCAATCAAAATTAGAGTAAGTAAATACAACCCACATTTGCAACTATGAGTATTTAGATTAAAACTCAAATGAAACACTAGAATTATACTAATTGAGTAAATCTAAGATTAATTAAACAATACCCAATCCAAATCAACCCCAATCATTCACACACCCCTAGCAAGAAATTTAGCGGATCATATAAGTAGAATAAAACATTGCATCTATATATTTATATAAAGGAGAGACCTCAACTCGGTGATGTGACATACTTCATTGTTCAGAAAAGCTATTTATCTTTTTTACTGTTTTTTTGTATTTTTCTCAAATTTTTGGAGTGTTAATTCTATTTTTTATTATAAGGTGCTTGTTTGAAAAAGCAAAAGTCACTTACATTAACTCTTATTCATTACACTATATGACTTTTCCATCTTCTGCACTTTCCCGACGATTATAAGGTTTTTCCCCTGTAATTTCTTTTCTCAGAAGGTCTTTTCTCTTTCTATGAAAATACATGTATTTTCTATTTTCAATGAGACTTTTTAAATGATTACCATCAACTTCATGCCTTTTCATCTATCATTCATGATCCAGATTTTAATATCCCCAATAAACAAACAATCAAAAATGCTTTTAATTGTAGATGTAAGTTCATAAAAAAAGTAAGGAGATTTTTCATACATGACTGAGTGTCTTATGGAGCAAATGTCAAAGATATGTTTGAGTCTTTGCAAATTTCTGTCTATTTCTTATATGGCACTTCAACTCTTAAAGGTCAATTATTACTTTTTTATTTGTTAGGTTTTAAATTTTATGAACTAATTTTTCAATCATTACAATTTATTTGTTATGTGGTTCGTCCTGTTATGATGAACTTCTCATTTTACTATTTTTTCTTGTAGAATTATCTTCAAGTTTTGATCATACAAGTAATTTACGAATTTGTGACAACTTGAGGAACTCAAAATGGATTTTGGAATTGAGGGATGAGTTGAAGATGGAAAAAAAATATCTGCGTAATTTTTTCATCCAACTTTGTGTCATACCAGAAGATATAGGGCCCAAAACACATCAAACAAGTCAGAGATTTGTGATTTTATTGTGAGATACATATATTCTCTATTTTCTATGGTACTTATAAGTGTACTCACGATTCTTATTTTTCTTTCTCTTTGAGAATGTTAGTGAAAAAGAAAGCATGTTTAGTTAATAATTTTCTTGACCTATGTCCTCCATTACCCATCTTGTGTTCTTTATTATTGGAATATCTTTTATTGTTATAGGTATGGTAGGGAATTTGAAATTGCAACATGTGGGTAGGATTACTTGTGATAATGCTCTATTTCTTATGAATGCCTCATGTTTTGATATAATAGTTAGGGGTGAAGTCTGTGCAACCCTGTGTAATTGAAATGCATGATTTTCCCGATGATAGATAGGTTGACGTCTTTCTTAAGGGAAAATCATAATTTTTTAATTTCTTTTATGTTTCTTGAGTTGGGTAAAACATGATGTGTAATTCAGTTGAGTAAGGTTTGAAATGGAAGTGTAATTTTTTGTTAGGTTGGGATAATTGATTTTGAAGTTCTACTCACCTGCGAGTCGTTGGTCAGGTGCTGTGAAACGCAGGTTGAGACGCAGGTATAGGTTTGACGCTTCATGCTACATCCCATCACCTGCGTTTTACCTGCGAGTTGCGAATCAGGACCAGCGAAACATAGGTATAGCATAGGAGAAGTATGACTAGGCCAGTGTTCTATTGCATACTTTCAATGCATCGGCGAACCGCAGGTTCCTACCTGCGAAACGTTGGTGCAGCGTAGGTGCTGCTAGCTATTGATTTTATTCTTCACATTTTTCGTCATCCAACTTTTAGAATTTTGTTCCTTATATTAGGATAGTTATCACTTTTAATTTTCATTCACTAAAAATACAAAATGATGTATGTTTTGTTGTTGCACTGACATTGTTTTGTAGAAATATGTCTTCATCCAGGCATAAGTGTGGCGCGCTTCACATCCATGAAAAGAACTCTACATGAAGTGGCTTTCAGATATCCTAGGATACTCTAGACTTGGTGATCTGATACAAACTTTGTCACGACCCAATTCTACACACTGGATACGACACGGTACTTGGTGCCACAAGTAACCCTAAGATAACGCATGGCTTAACATCACACTGGTACACTGAATTAAATAAAAGCGAAAGTTGAGAAAAACATAACTAGATAAACTTTTCTAAAAATAAGACATGTTTGATAAACTACTGAAATTTATGCAACTAGTGCAAAACATTATGAACAATACAATGTGTGAAAGCCAGCTAAGACTAACGAGTTGCTGGGATAGGTCCCTAGCTAACTCTACAAACTAAAAGCAAGAAATCTGAATAAATTGGAATTAGACTCTTCTCCTAGAAATATGAGGATTCACCAAAAGGTGCTGCTGTTGAATTCGCCGGACGGGAATTACTAACGATGTTGTGGCTGAGAACTGGTACCTATATCATAATAAGATACAACATTGAAAATATGTATCAGTACTTTGAATGTACCGGGTATGTAAGATGTAAGTAAAGTATTAGAAATACACAACTGAATTGATAAACACTTAATATAACTGCAATAGTATAACATATGTACTTACTGAGGACCGTAACTATATACTATAATTTGAATAAGGTGAGTTTAACTACAATTGAGACTATACTGTTTTAAACTGAATAGATAAGTGGGAGAGTCTATAACCGATATATAACCACGTGAGATAAATGTGGAGTTCGATGTATATGCCCCACTGATAGGACCTAATATACCTTGCCAAGGCATAAAGGTATGTCTAGTGTCATCGCTGTCGGAGGCCCATTCAGGCTAATAACCTACGGTAGCAACGCAGTTTTGGAAACTTGGGTGCACTGAACCCTGGTCCGCTCGGTGCTAAGTCCTAACCCCACTGAAAATTCTAACTGTGACTACGAGGTTGATAGTTCAAACTTAATGTCCAAAGACTTAAGTAAGGAATACTTATCTGGAAGTAACCTGAGAATTTGAAGGACTGATAAGTGAAACTAAGGGTTTTAAGACATGCTAGAGCTTCTTTATCTGAAAGCATCGTATCTATCTAAAAAACAACCTAATAACCAATAATTGAGACTACGGAGTTCTCACTGAACTCCTCAAGAGATTGAATATAGTCAAACTGATCAGATGACATTTCTATAAGACACTGACGCTACTAAGTACTAACTAAGGCTGAATAATCAATAAATCAACTTTCAGATCACATAACTGTACAATCATGGTGATCAGAAGGGATCTATCAGAATCAAGCAATATTCATAATTGGATAATTTTGCAAGACTCTTCAAACCACATTTTACAGATTAGGGCTAAAACACATATTTCACGGAAAGAAATATCAACATGAAGTATAACTAAAAACAACCTTCAAGAATCATGAGAACTATACATGAAGGAAATTTCATAATCTTACTAAACTACAACCCTAATTTTGTTCCTAAAAAGGCTAGAGTTGATAAAGTTTTCATGAGGTTTTTGCAGCATAAAGGAAGAAAAATTTCCTTGTTGAAATCCCACATACCTGGAGTAGAAATTCTTGGAAGAACCTTGAGAATCTGCAAAGAAATCTACAAGCCCTAGCTTTAGCTCTGAGATGAATTGTTTGAGTTCTCCTTACTATTTTCTGGGTGATCATGAGAGAAGTGATGGAGAAACATCGACTAACTCTCTTAGTCCCCCTGAATATAACCCCAAAACTATGTACTTTAGGACTTAGGAGATTATAAATTCCAAAAATACCCTTACTAAAAGCGTAGGAGAATTGACTCTACTAGTCCTCACAAGGGATTTCATGAGTAGTGAGGTTGGAGAAAGATCATGACCCTTACTTGTGAAGTCTACTTAAAATTCCACCTTTTACTCCACCCTCATGATCATGACTCACTCCATGAGTCATGAAGTGACACCACGACTCATGGTCGCATCCGTGGTCACCCCTGGCCACGACTCCTCTCCAGACTACCACCCACCTCATGAGTCACTTCACAACTTATTGGGTGACTTCACGGGATACTTGACGAGTCATTCTGTGACTTGTGCAGATTTTTCCTATTTTCTCCGCTTCAACCTTCGGGTCTGTTCCTAGGGACCTTTGAGGTATTACACTCCGACATTTTTATCATAGTCACATCCAATGACCTACTATCTCGCTGGGGCAGACAGTCAGCAACCTTTTCATCAACTTGTTGCCTTCTAAAAAATTAGGTCATAAGACCCCCAAAACTATACCACATCATCTTTAGCACCTTGCCTTCCTCATTATGGAATTTAGCACCACACCTACATTCATGATCTTGGCGTATTATTAATCCAAGTGCCGTATTTTTACCTATTTTGTAGCTTAGAAAAACACAATTATATTCCTATATGTTTTGAATAAATTGTGCCCAAGGACTAATAAACATGATTAGGCTATTTACTGGTTCAAAATGCATTTGGATTGAGATAAATTTTGAAGATGAATGTTAAAGGTCGGATCATGGGACATTAGATGAGCCAAAAGTGGTGTTCAAAGTTCAATCTGTGCCTTGGAGTAGAATTGGTGTGATAAGAAATATGCCACAGAACAATGGTTCGAAGTTGGAATTTTGAAGGCTGCAAAATAGTAGGCATTCGTAATATTGGTGTGTTACGGAGCATAGTTGGCGTGATGGCCTCCGTGCTATTCCAGTCTGTTTAAAATGCCTTGGTCTCTAAATGGAATACCTCTATGATGGCATAGTGGCACGGTATAAAACCTCTGTGTTCATTGGTGTGGCACGCCAAGAGGGAAATTTCAACACCTTGAAGCAGTATACCTCTGTGATGGCAATGTACCACAGAGCTTGAGCTCCATGTTCAACAGCGTGGCATGCTGGAGTGGTCACTTGGCTGCATTATTTAACTCCTGCATTAGTAGAATAATTATGAAAAATTTCAAAAGGGTAATTTACGTCTTGGGAACAACAAAAACACACAGAAGCATTTGTAGGGTTTATTTTCTTCCCTCTTCTACTATTTGAATTCTGTTTATTATCAACTTTAATTTTATAATTTTTATTTTATATTATAAGTGGCTAAAAACCCTCATTCTAGGGTTGAGGCTATAAGCATGATTGAATAACATACTTCGAATTCAGGATTAAGTTTGTCTATCATAATTGATTGTTCTCTTATTCTTGTTTTTAATATTTTAATGTTTGTCCAACATTAAGATAAACTTGTAATCCTTGTGTGAACATGGAAGGAGAATCATTAGGATAGAATGAAGACTATGAGGAATTACTTGTTATCCTTAACAATATTAAAGACTAGATTCACATTTAGGATAGGAATATACCTAAAACACCTCATTTTGTTAAAAATGGATGACTCTTATAATACCTAGATTGAGTTGCTGCATCACCACTCAATGATTATAGCTGCAAAGTCAATTTATACAAAAGACTAGAGGTTTGGAAGATCATAGTCATACCAAAAATCCTGTAAACCATCAACCAGATAGATAACTTAGCCAATGAAAAAGAAATGCAATACAGGATTGCAATCCATGCCTTAACCTAGGAATATTCCTCCATATTGATTATATCATCATTGATTATCTCTCTGCTTTTAAATTTAATTAAGTTTTTAATTATAAGACTCTAAATCTTCTTAGTTACTCTTGCACTTATCTGAAATACCAGTATTAATTAAAATAGAAAAGTTACTAAGTTACAAGTCCTTGTGGGTTTGATATCTACTCAGAAGAGCTTTTATATTACTTGTAAGACCACGTGCACTTGTGCGTGTGGTTAGATGCAACATGTGTTTTGCACCGTTGTCGTGGACTTAGAAATTAGTGAATTTCTAATTTTAATTTTACTATTGTTGTACAAATATTGAGAACTTGATCTTACCTACTACATTCACATGTCTAATGGATTCGGTAAAGTTGACATGAAACAGAGAATTGGTGGAGCCATATTTGGAACTTGAGAGATGATGTACCACGGATTTATGAAACTTTCAATGCTTAAAACATAGGAAAAATTCTTGTACTTAGGTGTGTTTATACGGATATGAGGTTCTTTTAGCTTGTTTGCAGGAAAATCAAGTCTAGTAGTTGGATTGTGGAAAAGGAGCTAAAATAGAGCAGAAAATGACTTGATGAAGGTCTCAGTATGAGCCATACCATCCTGGTACGAGCTATACCCGGCATTGGTAGCTGAACTTCAGAGAAAATGCACAAGTGTAGAGACAAAATAGGACTGATAGTACGAGCCATACCATCCTAGTACGAGCCGTACTGAATGTTTGTAATTGAAGATTCAGAAGGTGTGCATTTGTTGAACCCAGTGTTATGAGTGGAAGCCACGAGTTGTGATGGCAAGGTACGAGTCATACTAATAGAGTTGTGGTAAGATTTAGAGAGTTAGGCACTTACTAGATTCGAGGCACAACAAGATTTTACGAGTCATACCAGCATGGTATGAATCGTGACAAGGACCCATATGAGGAACAAAAGAGATGCCAAGTTTCAGAAGTTCAATCCACAACAAGATTTTATGACTCATAGTATCATTGTACAAGTTGTACCAACCTCCAGTACCTGAGAAGACAGAAATTGCAGACTTGTGTTACGAAATCGTTCTACGACTCATAGTATCATGCTATGACTTGTAGGACCACTCAGGTAGCAGAATCTCTGTTAAATTAGGAAAGAATTTTATTAATTGTATAAATACTTTTAGGTTATTTTCCTTAACAAAATTTGATACCAATTGTAATCGTAGTTTTTGTGTTTCCTAATTTCTTGGAGAGCAAATACTCAACTACTTTGTCAGAGCACATCATTATTCTAGGATTTTTGACAAGTCGATTATTCAATTGATTCTTGTGTTTTTGTTCCTTTAATATTGTAAGTGTTCAATTATGTTTTCTTCCATGAAATATGATTTTATTTTTGCAATCATGAATAGCTAAACCCTCTACAACTAGGGTTGTGGGAATCATAGTGGAATAACAAACTAGGGTTAACACAAAGTGATTCTAAATCAATACGAATGTCTATATTGTTCTTTTATTCATGTTTAATGTTTATTAATGTTGTGCAATATTAGTACTAGCTTGAATTATTTTCTTGCTTGAACCCAGATATGTAGGGTTAGGAGAAAAGAAAAATAAAGCCTTGAAGTTGAGTTTTATTGAATAGCTTGAGCTGCGGTTGCAGGATAGTTAGTTTGGAACGATTGATAAAGGTTAAAATGAAATCACTCATGAGACTTAACGAGGTGATTGTGTAGAGTCATCAAATAGGGATGAATTAGTCATTTAGATGAGCATAATTTATGAGTTCTACAGGCTAAGTATTGGGATAAATCACGATTGTAAAAATCAGACCTAGTTAGGAAGTCATGGGAACACTTCTCTAGTTAATTGCATAATTATTGATCACAACTCCAGTTCATAATACTGTTACTTGATTTAAAATCCCCCTTTTAGGACATAATTGGACTAAAAGTGGGAATACTAGCATTATTCTGTATCTTGGGAATATTACCTATGAGATCAACCCCAACCTTAGTTGGGTTCTTTATTGACAATAATGTTTGTGTTATACTTTTTCAGGGGTGTAATTTGAGCTTTATAAAAAATAGGGCCATTGTTAGGCAATATAACTTAGGATTAGATTAATTGCTTTTATTTAACTTTTAGTCATTATTTCCTCATTTATGTTTTGCGGGATTACTGTTTGGTGAATGCCAAGCACGCGAAGTAGCGGAAACTCTCTAGTCCCAATTAACCAAAAACATGAAAGAACACTTTGAAGAATGGCTGCTTTGGAGACCCCAGAACAGATGGAGGCTAGGTTGGAAGGCTTAAGCTCATCAAGCTAATGAGGCCCATCAGGCTGAATTAACCCGAGAAGCTGCTCTTCAAGAGGCAACTTATGCCCAAGAAGAGGTTGACAATGCTAGCCGGAATAGAAGCGGGAAAAGAGGCCATGATCCACACTAGTTCCATAGATATTATCCTCACTTTGATGATGATAAGAACCCGAATATTGATAAAGTCGGGTCAACAGGAGCTATTGTACCCCCATCTTTGCCTGCTGGTGAAAAATTTGATATCACTAGCACAATAATTCTGTTGCTCAACATGAAGGGAGTGTTTAGTGGTGATGCAGCTAATGATTCGTGGGGATCTGCAAGGTTTATAGGTTGACAGGAGTGAGCCAGGATGCTATCAGGCTGAGGCGAATTCCGTTTTCTCTAGCTAGTGAAGCAACTTTATGGTTGTCGAAGTAGCCAAATGACTCCATCACCAATTGGAAGGAGCTGAAACATGCCTTTCTAGATAGGTTCTTTCCAACTTCTAGGAGCTGTAGCTGAAGGATGAGATCTAAAATTTTTGATAGCTCAAGACTGAGGCACTTCATGAAACATGCCAAGGTTTAAAATGAAGTTGACTAAGTGCTCGAATGACAGAATTCCTAATCAGAACTTGTTGGAGATATTTTACAGGTCTCTGAATAACAACACCAAGGTTTTGGTAGATACAATGGCAGGTGAAGCATTGATGATTCATTCGTGGGAAGAAGCAACTACCATACTAGACCAAATGACCAAGAAAAATAGAGCCTGGCATATTAGAGAGGTTGGACAGCTGCAGGTACATGTGCTATTGGGATGACTGCGGAGTAGCGCAGGAAGAAGGAAGAGCATGATAAGGAATTAGCTTTCATGAGAACATCTATAGACCTACTCAAAAAACATATCATGAGGTCTGGAGCGCATAAGGTAAATATAGTGGGAACACAGGGTTAGGAACAGGGGTTTGAGCATTCTGATTCTAAGGAGGTGGAAAACTTCTTTAATAATCAGGTGGAGGGTTTTTGGGCTAACGCCCAAGGGTCAGGTCAAGACATTTGGCACCAAGACTCTAAAAATCAAGGTCGAATCCAATACAGAGACAATTACCACATAAATTGTTACAAGGATAGGAGCAGAAGTTGAGAGCGGGAGGTGATTGGAAGAAAAATGATGGTTATTGTAACGACCGCACAGGCCTATATGTCCCTCCTAAAGCTTGTGATGGGGATGCTAGACCCTCAAAGTTGAGAGTATGATGGTTGAGCTGCTGAAAAAGGCAAAATAGATTGATGAACATTTGAAGGACAGTTGGGGAGATATCTCTAACAAGAGCCAGAAAGTTGAGTCACACGCCACAATGATCAAATAGATTAAGCAACAGTTAGGTCAGATGTCTGTATCCCTGATTAAGAGGCAGAAGGGAAAACTTTCTAGCAATATAGTACAAAATCCAAAGAAAGACAGCCACTGCATGGTTGTGATGATTAGAAGTGGAAAAACTACAATTGATCTGCACATGCCATTTGTAGTTAAGATGAGGAAGTAGAAGGAGATGGATGTAGATGAGGAGGATGAGACTACAGAACAGGTGATTGAAGGTGATGATGATTTGACCAAGACTCTTGTTGATGCAAAGGAGCTTGTGGCAGAAAAAGGGAAGGTGAAAGAGTCCCCACAGATTTTCAAGCCTATCCTTCGACCACCTCCACCATTCCCTCAAAGGATGAAGAAGAAGGTGGATGATGGGAAATTCCATAAGTTTTTGTCCATGCTGAAGCAGTTGTCTATGAATATTCCATTGGTTTAGGCATTAAAGAAGATGCCTACTTATGCAAAAAGTTTATGAAGGACATGGTGACTAGGAAATAATCTATGAGCTATGAGCCTATTAGAAATCTCCACCATTGTAGTGCCATAGCATCACGGGTCCTTGCACAAAAGAAGGAAGACTTCACTATCCCATGCATTATTGGAGACTTGGAGTTTGTGAGGGCACTGGGTGATATGGGAGCTTGCATCAATTTGATGTTGCTGGTTGTGTTCAAATAGTTGGGCTTGGGAGCCCCCTCACAGATGAAAATGCAACTATTAATGGTGGACCACACAGTGAAGAAGCCTATGGGTATTCTCCATGACATCCTAACGAAAGTGGAAAAGTTCATATTCCATCTGACTTCATGATCCTAGATTGCAAGGTAGATTTTGAGATCCCTGTCATCTTGGGGGGACCATTTCCTGCCACTTAGAGAGCTTTAGTGGACGTTGAAGCTGGTGTGCTGAAGCTTAGGCTGAACAAAGAAGAGGTCACCTTCATCTTCTGTAGATCAATGCAGCCAAATGAGTTCTGAGTAATGTCAGCAATTGATGATAAGTTAGAGTTTCTTGACAAATTCAAAGTAGAAAAAAGACTCGCGTTGTGCCGTGATTGTAAAGCAGGCGCTGCATGGGAGGCAACCCATAAGGTGGTTTGGTGAAGTCTGAGTAACCAAACTACCTGTGTCGTGCCACGACGTTAAATTAGGAACTTCTTGGTAGGCAACCCAAGTATCTTGATTAATGTGTGTTCAGCGTGAAGGTGAAATAGGGACTGATACCAAAAATATACAATGCATGTTTGGACTACGAGCCTCAGTACAAACTGTAGCATGATGGTACGACTCATAGTTCCATCCGTACTGAGAAGCAGAGACTTGATTAGATGTAGAAGTTCATACTATAATTGGTCATTATGAACTGTACCTACATAGGGCGAGTCATAGTACCCACCATAGTGATGAACTATCTTAAGTGTCGAAGTGCAGAAACTCACACCTACAATTCTTGGTACAGGTCATGGCATCCTGGTACGAACTGTATCTCACATTTATAGGTCCCTAGGTATGTTTTTTGAGTCTATAGGTACGAATGCAAAGTATGACTCATAGGTATGACCTACGACTCATGGTATGAGTCGTGACAGGGAAATTAATGACAGAACCCAAATTGACCCGACTCGACCTGAATTTTTTTTAAAATCTGCCCAAACCATATTTAGATGCAAAATCTGTCCGAAATTTCCCAAACAAACCCACAATCAACTTCCCTCACTCTCCACTCACCCATAACTCATGTTCCATTCCTTTTGAGCTCAAATTTGTGCAATGAATTTGCATAAGTTAGTCGAATTCCTACGCTAAACCTGAAGCAAGAAACAATTCTTTAACAACTTAAACTTAGCAAGTAAGTGATAATTTTTCATTCTATCTTCTTGCTAGCAATAACCATACTTGTATTGTGATTCCTACACCTATTACAGTGAAATGGAGGAATGTCATCTGGGGCTAGTTGTGATAATTTATTGACGGGTTTAGGAATTAAAATGATCAATGGATTAAATTGCTTATGGGTAGTGATTTAATGGGAAAATTTGATTAAGGGGACTGAGTGACTAGTAGAAAGTATGTATTTTGAACTACTGGGATGGTGAAGTCTAAGTACCCACCCAAAAACATGTCTGCTTGCATAACTGACACTTCACAAGGTGAGGACAGGCTTCACGAGTATCCTATTACTCGTGGTTTTGAAGTATGACTCGTAGGATGATTTGTTGGGACTATCCAAGGATCACTTAAGTTGAAATTCAAGATATGGAACCTGGTATAGATCATGGTATCACACCATAAGTCATACCAAGTGGTTGTACTAAAAAGACAGAAAATGTAAAAGTTGAAATCAAAATTACGACCCTTGGTATGACTTGTAGAATCCCACTATGAATTTTGATAATGAGTCGTGCCAAAATTATAGAGAGACATGTTCTCAGAAGTTAATATTGTGACCATTAGTACGAATCGTACCATGTCACGACCTGAACATAGGCTCGGATCGAGACACGGGACAAGGAAACCCGAGAGGCTCCAAGTAGATCCATGGCATGAACATGACATCTAAATCTCAACATAGACAAAAGCGGAAGTATAACATAAATAGCATACAGGAAGTCTGAAAATCTGATAACATCTAATATTTGAATACATAACACAAGTCTGAAGCTGAATACATACTATGTCTGATAAGTCTCTATTATTGACGAGTTGATGGTAAAAGACCCCAACTAACACTTTAAAGTCAGAAACTAAAAATACTAAAAATACACCTGAAAAAAAGGGCCCTCAAAAGATAAGGATCCACCAACTCTGGCTGGAAAGTGCTAACACTGAGGATCTGGCTAACTGTAGGACTAGGCTGGATATTTGAGCCTGTATCATGAAACAATACATCATAGAGTATGTTTTCAGTACGTAGAATGTACCAAGTATGCAAGGTATGTAAAATAAGTAAGTTAAATCAGTGATCGTGCATAACATAAAACATTTCATCATAAAAGCCTGAGAGTAGGGCTTACATGCTATTATCTTAAAACATGACTTAAACATAACTGAATATCATAACTGAATCAAATGTACACAGCTTAAATTGGGTATTCATAAGTAATACTGAACATTGGGTCAAACCTGCTAAAAATATAATATCATGACTGAGAACATGCATAACCAAAATCATTAGGAACAATGGGAGACTTGTCATATAATCGACATTACCATCATAGAGCTTACGTGGTCCCGACTATTACACTCGAGTGAGCAGAGCCGTCCAAAGCTTTGTCAGGGATAAGGATGCTACCATGATGTTGATATCAAGATGAAGGCCTATTCGGGGAAGGGGAAGCTAACAAGGGAGGTCCCAAATAATCTAAACATAACTATGTGGGCACATAGTTCTGAGGCATAGGGTTGACTCACCCTTAGCCTACTCGGTGCTAGACACTACTCCCGAAACATATATATGCTCTCCATTATTTTTCAACGAAGTTGAACCATCTTTTAGTGATGAAGTTGACTCATAATATGCATGAGATTCTGAAATCATAACATGAGGATCCTTGGACTCAAACTATACCACAAGCTGAAAAGAGTGGGAGTCTAGATTCCAAAATCCATGTGGTAAGCTAATAACATAAAATTTAGATAAATCATGAAACATACTTGATCATATGGGCTTTCCCAATACATACACATGCTTGAAATACACTTGATAATTAAAAAACATGGATATGGACATGGGTAAATTTGAAATCATACTCTCATCATATACATCTCATCATGCTTAAATACATTTATCATAAATCTCAACTTTCATGAACTTCCATGGGTGGGCATCATAATTTGTAAAATTTGAAAACATAATTTATTATTGAAAACATTGTAAAATATGACCATGAATCATAATTCAACATTAGAAACATGTATAGATCATACTCATGATTGATACTTTAGAGAATTAACATGTTGAGTGAAAACCCCATAGATTCATCAACTAGAATTTTCATGAAATTAAAGAGAGATGGGCATGGGTGTGGATGAATACACCAATTTATAACCCTACATACCTGGGAGAATATGATTTTACAACCCTTTTTAGAGCCCAAAGGAATTTTGAGAAAAACTTGATGAATCTAAGCTTGATCACCCTTAGAAACCACTAGGCTTGCATGCATGGAGAGGAATTGGCTTAGGATGGGCTAGACCCCTTTAAAACACACTTATCCGATCTTAAAACGAGGAAATTTAGACATTAGAAACTTAGGAATTACGAAATATCCCTTAATGAATTCGCAGGAAAATACACACTGTCAGTCCCAACGAGGGACTCGACGACTCGTGGTCTGGGGGACAACTCGTCATCTACCTTTCGTCATCTGCGTTGGAATTCCACCTCTACTAGTCACCACGAGGGACATTATGAATCGTGGTGTACCCAATAACTGGTGGTGACTAGTCATTGGGGAAACTGCAAACTTCTCAACACCCAGATCAAACTCCTGACCACGGCCCACATGTTGACTCATGGTGATGAACATGACTCGTGGTCCGACCTGTGGTCAACCTCAAACCCAAAATTCCAACTAAGTCCACCCTCCTCCCCATGAGTCACTTAACGACTCGTAGTGCATCTCATGGGTCACTAGACGACTCGTCCTATGACCTGGTGCAAAAAATTCTATTTTCTTCGTTTTCACCCTCGGATCTGATCTTAGGGCTTTCGGGGTATTACAATATCTCCCCCTTAGGAGCATTCATCCTTGAATGTGAATAAGCATACTCAAAAGCTGAGAAATGCAACTGCCATATCAAATACTTAACAGTCAAAGATGAACACAGATGGAGTGATTGACTCCATACTAAAATACATGATCGAATTGAATTCATGAATCACATACATACCTTGACATGAATGAACTCGAGCACATGAACTGAACATGAAACTTAATAGTGTACTAAGGAGGAAACTGATACCTCAAGCTGAAATTGAGCCAGAAGGGCTTAGATGTGGGTATTTAGCTATCATATCTATTTTGGCTTCTGATGCAGCTCGCTCAACATGTTGATTCCTACACAAAACCTTGACTGAAGCTACTTGTTTGCTTCTTGGCTTTTGAATCTGACGATCAAGTATTTCCACCGAAACCTCCTCATAGCTAAGGATATCCTTCACGCGTACACTTTCCACCGAAACAACCAATGCCGGATCACCTAAGCACTTCTTCAAGAGCTATTTATGGAAAACTAGATGAACTGAACTAATGCTTAGGGCAACTCCAACTCATAGGCCACCTTACCAACACGTCTCACAATCTGGTACGGTACAACATAACGAGGATTGAGTTTCCCTTTCTTTCCGAACCTCGTCACTCCCTTCATGGGAGACACCTTTAGAAACACCCAATCATAAACTTCAAACACAAGTTCTCTCCTCCTCACCATCCGTGTTGGACTTTTGACGACTCTGAGTTGTTTTCAGCCTCTCCTTTATAAGCTGAACTTTCTCCAAAGCCTGATGAACCAAATCTGGTCCTATCAACGTAGCCTTACCGACTTCAAAGCATCCAATAGTTGATCTATATCTCCCCCAATAAAGAGCACCAAATGGAGCCATCTGAATGGTGGAATCATAGCTGTTGTTATATGCAAACTAGATGAGAGATAAAAGATCGGCCCAACTACCCTTGAAATCAATCACACATGCTCTCAACATATCCTCAAGTGTCTGAATAGTGCTCGGCCTAACCATCTATTTGCGGGTAAAATATTGTGCTAAGCTTGACCTAAGTACCAAGTCTCTTCTGAAACGATCTCCAAATTGGGAGGTAGACTGAGTACCTCTATTTGATATAATGGACAAGGGCACTCCATGCAACCTAACTAATTCCTGAATGTACAATTTGGCATAATCCTCCGCTGAATCGGTAGTTTTGACCTATAGAAAATGAGCTACTTTAGTCAACCTGTCTACAACCACCCAATTAGAGTCATGCTGCCGACGAGTACGAGGAAAACTTGTAATGAAGTACATATTGATTTACTCCCACTTCCAAGTAGGGATACTGATATCTTGGAGCACACCTCCTGGTCTTTGATGCTCAAGTTTCCCTTGTTGACAATTCAGACACTTAGCCACAAACTCTGCTATGTCCTTCTTCATGCCATTCCACCAATAGACTTCCCGTAGGTCACAATACATCTCGGTAGCCCCAGAATGTATGGAATATATGGAACCATGAACCTCGTGCAACATCCGACCTCTCAAATAATCAACACCTGAAACACACGGATGACCCTGATATCGAAGCACACCATCTCCCTCTTGGGAGAAAACCTCCACTTTTTTATTCTGAACGGCTTCCTTAAACTTTACCAAGATAGGGTCCTCGTCTTTTCTACCTTTGACCTCGGTCACCAAGGAAGATTCTGATCCATTTTGAACAATGACACAACCATCCGTCGAGTCAACAAGACGAACTCCTAGTCGTGCAAGGCAATGCACATCCTTCACTAACTCTTTCTTCTCCTTGTCTACATAGGATACACTCTCTATAGAAAGTCTGCTAAAAGTGTCTATCACCACATTATCCTTTCCTTGATGATAAAGGACTCTTATGTCATTATCCTTCAAAAGCTCCAAGCACCTCCTCTAAAGTAGATTCAAATCCTTTTGGATGAACACGTACTGTAGGCTTTTGTGGTCCGTAAGCATATCCACATGGACCCATATAGATGGTGTTTCTAAATCTTCAGGGCAAATAACCTTACCGTGCTACATTAGTACACAACCAAGGACAATCCCTGAGGCTTCACAAAATACCACAAACCCGTCGGTATCCTCACTTAGGGTCAACACTAGTGCTGAGGTGAGTCGAGTCTTCAACTCTTGGAAGCTCTTCTCACAAGCCTTTGACCATTGAAACTTCACTTTCTTGTAGGTCAACTTAGTCAATGATGTTGCAATGGATGAAAACCCTTCAACAAACCTCTGGTAGTAACTAGCTAAACCGAAGAAACTTATGATATCCGAAGGACTCACTAGTCTAGGCCAATTCTTCACCACTTCTAGCTTTAAAGTGTCGACCTGTACAACCTCACTTGACACCACATGGCCCAAAAATGCCACTGAGTTTAACCAAAATTCACATTTTCTCAACTTAGCATACAACTTGCGATTCTTAAGAGTTTGTAGCACTACCCTCAAATAAGCGGCATGCTCCTCTTCACTCCGAGAGTATATAAGAATATCATCTATGAACACAATCATGAACATATCCAAATATGGATTGAACACCCTGTCCATCAAGTCCATAAAAGCTACGGAAGCATTCGTTAGTCCAAAAGACATAACTACGAACTCATAGTGTCTAGACCGAGTCCTGAAGGTTGTCTTTTAAATGTCACTCTCACAAACCCTGAGTTGATGGTATCCAAATCAGAGGTCTATCTTTGAAAAGCACTTGGAACTTTAAAGTTGGTCAAACAAATTATCAGTCCTGGGGAAAGGATACCTTTTCTTGATTGTAACCTTGTTCAATTACCGATAATCAATGCACATCCGAAGGGAACCATCCTTCTTTCGAACAAAGAGAATTGGTATACCCCATGGGGATTTGATAGGTCTGATGAAAACCTTGTCTAAAAGGTCCTTCAACTGCTCCTTCAACTCCTTTAACTCAGCTGGGGCCATTCTATAAGGAAGAATGGATATAGGTTGCGTATTGGGAAGAAGGTCAATACCAAAATCGATCTCCCACTGGAAATACTTCAGGATATTCGCACACTAAAGGAACTGACTGGATAGTCGGGGTTTCAGACGTAGCATCCTTAACCCTAACTAAATAGTACACGCAACCCTTAGAAATCATCGTTCTAGAATTAAGGAATGAAATGAAGTGACCTACAGGCATAGCTGAACTACCCTTCCACCTTAGGACTGGCTCACCAAGAAATCGAAACTCTACCGCATGGGTTCTACAATTTATTGAGGCATAACATGCATGTAGCTAATCCATGCAAAAGATAATATCAAAATCGATTACGGCTAACTCTACTAGATCTACTGAGGTGATTTTCTAAAGAACTGTGATAGGGCAATTTCTATAGACCCGTCGAGCTATAACTGAATCATTGACTGGAGTAAGGACTGAGAAGGGTTCTGATAGGATTTTGGGACTGACTCCGAAACTACTAGAAATATAGGGCATCACAAAAGATAAATTATCCCTTGGATATAAAAATGCATAAACATCACGGTGGAATACTCGTAACATACCAGTGACTATATCTAGGGAGACCTCCTGCTCCTGACAAGATGCTAGGGCATAGAATCTGTTTTAACCACCTCTTGGCTTCACCAAGTAAGGAAAATGGAAATAAGGTGAGCCGAACATAATCAGGTGACACTCCAGCGGGGATGTAAGTGTCACTTATCTCAAAAAGTTCTGGAGATGTTGTTGCGGATCTTCGTGAGGGAGACTGGTAAACTGCCCGCTAGTGTGCAAAAGTTGCACCATATTTTGCTTTAACTCAAATCTCCCCCCAGGCTCTGGTTTGCGGATGCTGGAATGTACATTATTAGCGTGTGGGATTGCCACCTCGCGAACCGGCCTGGCTGCTACTTCCTCGGGCACTAACACTGCCCGCACAACTGGTAGATTGGGTTGCTCCATCATAGACTGTTTGAGCAACTGCAACTTCTTCCGAAGAGCTTCTCTACGTTGACTATGCAATTCACGTTCTGGCTCTAAGTAAGATTCCACCAGCTCCTTGTCCCTTGCCAGTGTTCACAGAAATAAAAATCTGCAAAATACAGGCTAAGACCAAGTTGTTAACACTTAAGAAAATAAAAATACAAATACAGTAAATTTACACTAAACAAAATTTTACAAATCGCCTAGCCTCCCCGGCAACGGCGCCAAAAACTTGTTCGCGCTCTGCTGCTCGGTATATATTATACACCGACACGCAAGTGTACGTGGTCAAACAAGTAATAAAGTGGCTAAGTAGCCAAGTATCGATCCAAGGAGGCTGCTCTAGATATGCAAAACTGCCTAGTTTACTATATCTCTATTCTATTTCTAACTATGTTAACAACAATCCAACCAAGATTTGAGTAAGTTTTGTTTCTAAACTAATTATCTACTAAAATTAATAACTACTATTTACGTTGAGTTTAGACAATGGATATGCACATGCCAAGGTTAAGAACGAGTAATGAACTTGATAATCATGATAATTTGGTCATCTTCTTCTTCATATTGCTAGCCAAGAACGTTTGCCTAGAAATTAAAACTTCCGTATTCAATTTCACTTTAGCTTCATAAACCATTCGTCTACATTTCTGTGATCAAATGCAATTTATGACCTAACACTACAATTCCGGTTCCTAAATTGACTAATACGGCTTTCAAGTATATTTCTATCAAGAAAGCACATCAAAACCCAATTTTCCCAAATCAAGTTAAGAACAATACCCTATTAATTCACAACTTTCCAATTTCATGCTCTCTCGAGTGAAATTGGACTTTTTATATGTACATTAATGGTGGCCAATCAAGAATGTAATAAGCACAAGAATTAATAGAACAACATGCAAGAAGAAGAAGAAACCATATCAATTATTACCAACATTCATTTCACAAGTTCAAAACCTCAGCAAGAGATGAATTAGCCACTCATTCTTGGATTAATCATCCTAGAATGAGTGTGAATCATGCATACAATTGAAGGAAAGAAGAAGGGAAGAGAAGAAAACTCTTATCTTTTCTATTCTTCAACTGCCACAAAACCATGTTCCTGCTCCCACTTCTGAACTCAGGCTAAAAAACTAAAACTAAAAAAACCTCTTTAAAAATATCCTAAGTGTGCTATTTATACTAGTGGGAAATTTTTCCCGGAATAACAAGCAACGTGTCACGGAGGCCAACGCGGAGCACTGCCTCCGTGACACGGCATGGACGCGGACCCTCTCTGGAAATTGCATGGTCCGGATAATTAGCCTCAACGTGGCACGGAGGCCATCGCGGAGGCCTGTCTCCGTGCCACGGAGCTGACGCGCAGGCACACTGGAAATTGCCACTTTTGTTTCTACCCAGGCAGTGTGCTACCGCGATGGCAGCATGGCACGGCACCATCGCGGAGCCACTGCAAAATATGCCATCCGAGGTCTTTTCCATGCTCGCATCCAAGTCCAACTCCGACATAGTTCCAACACGCATTTTAGCTCTTAAAAATCACATTATCCTGCAAAACAAATGCTAATCATGTTGGTTAGTATAAATTCGCATTTTATTACCAAATACATGATATTATATACACATTGCACAACAAACAAGGTAAAAATGATACGTTTGAGTATCACTTGGGCATATAAATCTGCCCAAGATCACTTACCCCACACTTAAATCCTTGTTCGTCCTCGAACAACACATACACAAATCATGCACATCACATCTCAACCTTTGTCACTATGGTGCAACCATTTACGTTACGGTCATACCGATTATTTGATTTTTGCAAATCATCAAGAAAACATGCTTGGTCATACAAGACAATGACCTTAATACATCGAGGCTTCCTAGACTTTTAAGAATTGATTCTTGATATCGGCAAACTCATGCAAATCAACTAATCAAGAAATCCGACACGAAAATCAATGTTTCATCAAGCATGTACCCTCACAACTCGAGAGAAACTTCCCCTTTTATGCTCGTGCAGCTCACAAACATGCACGTAGGGGCATATAGAAATTAATTTCACTCTCTCTCCCAAAAGAGTTCACATGCATCATGTCATGACCCATAGGCTTGCCCTTAGTGTATTACTCCACTAATATAAAGAAATGCAGTGTAGGATCAAATAGGACTTTTAATGGGTTGTAACTGGGCTATGGATCTAGTATATATATATTGGATTAGCCAATAATAGTTGCTAGCATCCTTAAGCGCCTTTTCAACTCATTCCCATCGACTCATGGACATTGTTCCTCTCTTTTCTCTTTTTCTCCCATTCATGCTGGTTTACTTTCATATAGCCCATTTCATCAGGCACACTTGACCCCAAACGGAAGGTTTTCATGTACCCTCAATTTCATTTAATTACAACTAGTGCCTCTTCAACATCATCTTTTCTTTCCTCACTTTGCTTTTCTTTTCTTTTCACTCTTTTCACTCTTTAACACTTTGGGAAACAATTTTTTTTGTTCTTTGTAAGCGCTTAAGAGCTTCTTATAGACTTTAAGGCTAATGAAAAGAAGGAATAAAGCTTAGTTCATACAATTCTGGACAAAAGAAAGAAATCGGCTAAAGGCTCAACGGGCTGACTAGGGTGTACAACATATAAAAAGGTAGAACTTGACAAGAAAAAATGGAAACTAACGGTTAAAACAAAGAAATGCCTACATCCTTTCCGACACTACACCTCCTTCATTTAGCTTTGCATACACGCCAGGCAAGTTCTAGACAATTCACAATGACATGGAATAGAAAAACCTCACTCACACTTCATGCACATGCTCGAATCAAGATGCATTCATAGACTCTTTAATTAGTCAAGTACATGAATTCAAGATTAAGCCTCAATCATAATGAACCAAATTCTATAGCCTAGGTAGCTCAACATAGTTACACAATTACATGCTTTCAAACGAATCACTTTCGCATTTCGAACATCAATTACACACGCAACAAAATTTTAGCAACCATAAGCAACTACAGTTTATTGATGCAATCCACCAAAGAAACTAAAAACAAATCATCTACTCCTATCGACTACATTTCCCTTAAGACGGTCGTCATCCATCCATCATAGGGAATGTTCACTAACTATGACATCGGTTCAATGGGACTATTCTCGGTAAAAGAATCGAAAACAAACTCCGAGAAACCCAAAAATAAAACTTCAAAATTTTTGCAACACATCGATCATTTCGATGAAAAAAATATTTACAAAATATGTTGATAAGTGCAACATCCTTTCGCAAAAATTTTGAAAAATATCGATCATATCGATAGAGAAAAAAATATTTACAAAATATTTACAAAGGCAACCATAACTTTTTAAAGACACACATCATTAGCCACAAACAAATATATACACATCATTCACAAATCAGTTCACAACAACAGGGAAAGCACAGACATACACAAAAGTCAAGGAAGAATATACAGCAGATTTAGAGCCTATGACCCAGCACCTAACTACTCCCCACCCCACACTTAAATCGAACACTGTCCTCAGTGTTCACAAAAATACAAAGCATAAAATTTTGGGTGGTGAAACTCCCTGCTCAGTCGAAATATTCGACTTCCTCATCCGGTGCTGCGGCCTCGTCGCCCATATCTGAATCAGCTCCCTCGCCGTCATCGGACTCCACATCAGAGTCCTCACGACGTGTCTCCTCATCAGTAGGGACGTCGTCGTCAGTCGGCTCCACAAAGGCTGGCCCCACCTTGCATAAAGCTCTGGCGTTCTCGCCAAAAGGGTAGTCCAGCTCCAGCTGCCATAATTCATCCTCGGTGGCTGGTCTCCCACCTATCCGTAGCTGCAGCATCTGCATACCGAACATACGGGCCATATACTGGTCGTCATGAGCATGTCGCTCACCCAGAGTCAGCACAGGTCCGTGTGTAGTGTCGGGGGCCTTGGTCTTTGTCACATCAAGGGCCCGCCGCTCCAACTGCGGAATGTAATCCAAGGCTTCTTCCTCAACGTCGAGGCCTCGGAGGAAGGTGGTGATGAGTCCGCCAAACCCATATCTGTGGCCCTGGTGTAGTCTGGCTCTCTTCATGGCGGATATTATAACCGCCCCCACATTAATCTCAAGCCCTTTCATAAGGGCATACACCAGGCAGACACGGTCCCGGGTCACGTCTGTCATATGTACTCCCGGGATCAAACACGAACATATAATTTTTAGCCAGATTCTAGCCTCCCTGTTCATCTACGAATAAGGCAGAGTCTGGTGGTAACCCCTCTCTTTGTGTCTACTCCATCGGGCTGTGGATCGAGCCCCGCACAACGTACGTCTGATGTCGGCGTATGGTGGGGTGATGTTGAGCTAGCGGAGAACGTGGGCGTCTGTGTCCCGCGCTCCAACGATGGCATTCAGCTGCTGGGGTTCCAGAGTGATAATCTGCCCTCTGATTTTAATAGTGTGGCTTCTGATGGCCGGGTTCCAGTTGGCATAAAATTCCCGGACCAAGTGAAGGTTGCACTCTGTGGGCTCCTGAAAAATAAAGCTGAGCCCAGCTGCTTCAATCCTCTGTACGATGCGAGGGAACTCCTGTGCAAGTGGTTCCCTTGCAATATGTTCCTCCGGGAAGTACTTGTTCTCCTTATGCTTTGCGTACCACTTCTTCCCTTCATCGGTAACCCATCGTGTTCCGTATCGGCGGTGTTGACCGCGTGGAACAGCAGGTGCAGCTGGGACAGCAGTGCCCAGTCTCATTCTCTTTCTGTCGGTGCCTGAGGTTGAAGCACCCTTGCCTTTATCTTGTCGGCTGGCCATTGTACCTGTCAATTTACACAGACAAGCACAACGTTAAGCTAAAAACTTGTTAGTTTTGGCTAAGGTCGGGTTAAACAAAATTTACCCCACACTTAGTCTTTAACAATATTTACAACATGTTAGCAAGGATAGATCTATTTACACCCCAAACATAATCACTATAAACATATTGCTTAGTGCGTTCACAAAAATTCGACAGCATAACGGCTAGCGAACTACTCAAACTTCATACAGCTAACCCAATCCTACCATCGACAGCTATTCACCCATGGCACTTAGCAATAATAACAACAACCAAATAGAAACAACAATACAAACATTTTATATACACTAATCTAAGCAATTCAACCAATTCACATATTACGCAATGTCCCACTAAAAATCGAGAATTAGTCGTCTTTCACCAATTATACAATATTTACCACGACTTATCTCAACTAATAAACACACCCCGGCATCAATTTCGTCAAACTATCAAGTTACCCAAGTTAAAATTCAACAACCCCAAGCCCTAGAACTCAATTCAACAATCAATAATGAATTATTCAATCAATCGATAAGTTCACCCGTCAACTACAACAATCCGAACACAATCAATCGCAAAATAATTCACGTCATGTTTAATTTCTACCTAGGGTGATATATCTCACCTCACATGCTCAAAATTGACAAAAATCGCCAAAAATTTGAGATAGACGATGAAAACATACCTTGGAATTGAAGAATCGATAAAGACTTGACGTTTTCCTTGCCTCTTAACGTGGCACGGAGCTTGGGGGTAGGGGAATGGGTGTTTGGTCGCGGAGGGAAGAGGGAATGGGGAAAATAGGGGCGAAATCGGGGGTTTTTATTAAGAAAACACGCGGGTCACCCGGAAACCCGGTGTGACCCGGCACTGGGATAAGGGCAACGTGTCACGGAGGGTAACGTGGAGGCCCTATTCCGTGACACGGAGCCAACGCGTTGGCTTACTGGAATTTTAAAAAATTCCAGATTTGCCTTCAACGTGTCACGGAGGCCAACGCGGAGCATTGCCTCCGTGACACGGCGCCAACGCGCCAGTGCTCTGTTTCACTATCAAATTTTATTTTTCATACCTCGCCTCGTTTCCTCGATTCCACGTATTTTTCCTCCGGTATACCTGAAAATCACCTCACTAAACAAAAATTGGTTAAATGACTAGATTCCCTACTAAAAGAATAAAAATTACTAATTAAAATGCACATTTAACCCTAGTCAAGAAAAAGAAGAGAAAATAAAATAAAAGAAAAACTTTACACTAAGGAAAAAGAAAGAAAAATATTTTTCACGGGTTGCCTCCCGTGCAGCGCCTGGTTTAACGTCGCGGCTCGACAGCCTTTACGCTCAATTTTCTACTAAGGAGATGGACGATTTGACCCGATCATGGTCATCTCCCCAGTAGTTCTCAACCTTGTCTAGTGGCCTACCTAGTAACTCTCGGGAATCACTCAATCCATTTGCATTCCCATGATCAATCACGTTGATCACCGAGAGTTCCTTATAGACAGTCGGAAGCTTAGGTGCCTTGTACACGTCGAACACCTCAACCTTGTCGTGTGCTCGCATCGTGAGTTGACCCGCAGCTACATCGATCAATGCCTTTCCGGTTTCCAAAAATGGTCGTCCCAAAATAAATGGGACTTCTGCATCTGGCTCAAAATCCAGAACAATGAAATCTACCGGAAAAATGAGGGAGCCTACCTGCACTAGCACATCCTCCACAATGCCATCCGGCTTAGCTAAAGACCTGTCTGCTAGCTGCAAGATCACTGTTGTAGGTCTAGGACTCCCTAGCCCTAACTTTCTGAATACCGAAGATGGCATTAGATTTATACTTGCCCCCAAGTCGCATAACCCATGAGCTCGGATACTTTGCCCAATCGTCAGCTGGATAGTAAAACTTCCAGGATCCTTCAGTTTAGTGGGCAACCTGTTCTGAATACGGGATGTGCATTCCTCCGTTAAAGCCATCGTGGCATACTCGGTCAAGCGACTTTTGTTGGCCACGATGTCTTTGATATACTTTGCATATTTTGGCACACCCTGCAAGACATCAACAAGAGGTAAGTTAACATGTACCTGTTTAAGTACCTCCATGAATTTCTGGAAACACGCCTCCTCCTTGTGTTTCTTAAGTCGTTGAGGGAACGGGGGTGGAGGCCTTGTTGGTTCAGCTTCTTTGGTCTTCCCCGTATCTGAGGTTTGTTCTCCCTCAACATCTGCTGCTCCTGACTTCTGAGGCGGTCTTTCTGGTTCCACCTCCTTTAATTGTAAACCACTCCTTGTGGTCACTGCATTTACCTGCTTAGGATTGGGATCCGTGTCGCTAGGTAGTCCTCCCCTTGGTCTAGTATTTTGGGCACTGGAAAATTGCCCAAACTGATATTCAAGAGCCTTGGTTGCCAATTGATTGTTCTTTACTTCGGCCGCCAGTTTGACATAGTCAGCCTGCAATTGTGCCTGGTTGGCAATCATGGTCTTGAACATTTCCTCAATAGTCGGTGATGGTGGTGGAGGAGGGGCATTATGATTTCTAAACTGATTCTGATAGCCTTGTTGCCCTCCTTGGTTTCTGTGCATACCCTGCCCTGAACCCTGGCCTTGTTGATTGTTGCTACCCCACGAAAAATTTGGATGATTCCTCCAATTCGAGTTGTAGCCACCACCAAACTGCTGTTGATTCCTCTGTGCATTGCCCACAAAGTTGACAGAATCAGGATTTGCACCACAGCATTCAGCTGAATGCTCACTACTACCACACACTTCACACCACATCTGTTGGACTGAATTGACTGAGGCTGAAGGCTGGTTCAAATTCATATTGCTGAAGTGAGTGTTTAACTGATTTTGCAAAGCAGCTATCTGTGCAGCGATAGCTGTGAATCCATCCACTTCAAGCACTCCTGCTGCTTTCCTTGCTCCACCTCTTGAAGAATCTGCATTCCATTCCGAATTGCCTTGTGAAATTCTATTGAGCAAAGTGTACAGCTCCTCATAAGTCTTCTCCAGCGCTTGCCCTCCAGCTGCTGAGTCTAACAAAATTTTAGTGTGGGGTTCCAAACCCTCAATAAAAGTGTGGACCAACACCTCATTTGACTGATGATGATGAGGACAGTCCCGCAACATGGACTTGAATCTTTCCCAGGCTTGATAAAGATTTTCTCCTTCCCTCTATTTAAAACTTAGAATCTGACTTCTAAGTTTAGTTGTTTTACCTGAAGGGAAAAATCCGATCAAGAACTTTTTTGCAAGATCATCCCACGTTGATATAGAGTTGGGTGGTTCAGCTTTTAACCACCTCTTGGCTTCACCAAGAAAGGAAAATGGAAATGAGGTGAGCCGAACATAATCAGGTGACACTCCAGCGGGGATGTAAGTGTCACTGATCTCCAAAAAGTTCTGGAGATGTTGTTGCGGATCTTCGTGAGGGAGACCGGTAAACTGCCCGCTAGTGTGCAAAAGTTGCATCATATTTTGCTTTAACTCAAATCTCCCCCCAAGCTCTGGTTTGCGGATGCTGGAATGTACATTATTAGCGTGTGGGATTGCCACCTCGCGAACCGGCCTGGCTGCTACTTCCTCGGGCACTAACACTGCCCGCACAACTGGTGGATTGGGTTGCTCCATCATAGACTGTTTGAGCAACTGCAACTTCTTCCGAAGAGCTTCTCTACGTTGACTATATAATTCACGTTCTGGCTCTAAGTAAGATTCCACCAGCTCCTTGTCCCTTGCCAGTGTTCACAGAAATAAAAATCTGCAAAATACAGGCTAAGACCAAGTTGTTAACACTTAAGAAAATAAAAATACAAATACAGTAAATTTACACTAAACAAAATTTTACAAATCGCCTAGCCTCCCCGGCAACGGCGCCAAAAACTTGTTCGCGCTCTGCTGCTCGGTATATATTATACACCGACACGCAAGTGTACGTGGTCAAACAAGTAATAAAGTGGCTAAGTAGCCAAGTATCGATCCAAGGAGGCTGCTCTAGATATGCAAAACTGCCTAGTTTACTATATCTCTATTCTATTTCTAACTATGTTAACAACAATCCAACCAAGATTTGAGTAAGTTTTGTTTCTAAACTAATTATCTACTAAAATTAATAACTACTATTTACGTTGAGTTTAGACAATGGATATGCACATTCCAAGGTTAAGAACGAGTAATGAACTTGATAATCATGATAATTTGGTCATCTTCTTCTTCATATTGCTAGCCAAGAACGTTTGCCTAAAAATTAAAACTTCCGTATTCAATTTCACTTTAGCTTCATAAACCATTCGTCTACATTTCTGTAATCAAATGCAATTTATGACCTAACACTACAATTCCGGTTCCTAAATTGACTAATACGGCTTTCAAGTATATTTCTATCAAGAAAGCACATCAAAACCCAATTTTCCCAAATCAAGTTAAGAACAATACCCTATTAATTCACAACTTTCCAATTTCATGCTCTCTCGAGTGAAATTGGACTTTTTAGATGTACATTAATGGTGGCCAATCAAGAATGTAATAAGCACAAGAATTAATAGAACAACATGCAAGAAGAATAAGAAACCATATCAATTATTACCAACATTCATTTCACAAGTTCAAAACCTCAGCAAGAGAGGAATTAGCCACTCATTCTTGGATTAATCATCCTAGAATGAGTGTGAATCATGCATACAATTGAAGGAATGAAGAAGGGAAGAGAAGAAAACTCTTATCTTTTCTATTCTTCAACTGCCACAAAACCACGTTCCTGCTCCCACTTCTGAACTCAGGCTAAAAAACTAAAACTAAAAAAACCTCTTTAAAAATAACCTAAGTGTGCTATTTATACTAGTGGGAAATTTTTCCCGGAATAACAAGCAACGTGTCACGGAGGCCAACGCGGAGCACTATCTCCGTGACACGGCGTGGACGCGGACCCTCTCTGGAAATTGCATGGTCCGGATAATTAGCCTCAACGTGGCACGGAGGCCATCGCGGAGGCCTGTCTCCGTGCCACGGAGCTGACGCGCAGGCACACTGGAAATTGCCACTTTTGTTTCTGCCCAGGCAGTGTGCTACCGCGATGGCAGCGTGGCACAGCACCATCATGGAGCCACTGCAAAATATGCCATCCGAGGTCTTTTCCACGCTCGCATCCAAGTCCAACTCCGACATAGTTCCAACACGCATTTTAGCTCTTAAAAATCACATTATCCTGCAAAACAAATGCTAATCATGTTGGTTAGTATAAATTCGCATTTTATTACTAAATACATGATATTATATACACATTGCACAACAAACAAGGTAAAAATGATACGTTTGAGTATCACTTGGGCATATAAATCTGCCCAAGATCACTTGCGCCCACCACTAAGTCTCTACTGGGAGAATCCATGAATATCAGTCTTGGCCCTCTTGGCCTCTCTCTCCCGCTCACTCACCTGTACTGCCTCTATCTATTGGGCATATAGAACTATTCAAGGAAAGTTAATTTCCTGATGAAGCATCATGGTCCAAAAATCTTTGACCAAGTAGTCTGCTATCCCATGTATGAACCGACTCATTCGGGTTGTCTGATCTGCCACTATCTCAGGTGCATACTTGGTCAAGCGAGTGAACTCAAAAGCATACTATTGAACCGTTATTTTACCCTGACTTAGGTTCACAAACTCAGCTGCTTTTATCTCCCTCATATCACGAGGGAAGAACCGATCCAGAAATGCGGTATGGAACTCAACCAAACCAATGGGGCCTTCTCCAACTATCTTGCTATCCTTCTATTCCCTGACCCAGATGTGCACAACCCCTTTCAACTAATACAAGGATAAACTAGTGCACTCCTCCCCGGTCACCCCTATGATCTGGGTGATGTTCAGAACTTCATCAATAAACTCATGTGGATCCTCGTCCACCTTTGACCTAAGGAACTCCAAAGGGTTCATCCTTAGAAAATATGTGACTCTCGCCCCCGCCGCATTCCTGTTCTGAGGACATGTGCTACTGCCTGTTGGTTGACTTGGGCGGTCAAGTCCTGAGCTAACATCTGAATAGTTGTCCTGAACTCTACATGGGAAGCCTGCTCAGGTACGTTCTCCTTGAAAACTGGTGGGGACCATCCCCATTGCCATTCTCGTGGACATTTCCATTTCCATTTCTTCTTCTGTTAACTCGTCGAGGAGGCATAATTCTTCAAACGCGTATAGCACGAGTTAAAAGGATAAAGAGACATTTCATCACACGACTTAGATCACGAAAGAAGGGAACATTTCCTAAATGTTTCATAGCCTCTTCATCATAAGTGTGGTGTATTCACACCCATGAAAAAGGACTCTACTTAATGCGGCTTTCAGACACCCTAGGACACTTCAAACCTAATGCTCTGATACCAAGTTTATCATGACCCGAACATAGGCCCGGATCGAGACACAGGACAAGAAACCATGAGAGGATCCAAGTCGACCCATGTCATGAACATGACATCTAAATCTCAACATAGATAAAAGCGTAATTCTAACATATATAGCATAGCGGAAGTTTGAAAATACGATAACATCAAAAATCTGAATACATAACACAAGTCTGAAGCTGAATACATACTATGTCTGATAATCCTCTACTACTAATGAGTTGATGGGACAAGACCCCAACTAACTCTCTAAAGTCGGAAACTAAAAATAAAACTGAAAAGAAGGTCTCTCGAAAGATGAGGACTCACCAACTTTGGCTGGAAAGTGTTAACACTGAGGATCCGGCTATCTGTGGGACTGGGCCTGGATATTTGAGCCTATATCATGAAATGATACAACATAGAGTATGTTGTCAGTACGTAGAATGTACCGAGAATGCAAGGTAAGTAAAACCACTAAGTAAGTAAAATCAGTGATCATGCAAAACATAAAACATTTCATCATAAGAGTCTGTGAGTAGGGCTTGCATGCTATTATCTAAAAACATGACTTAAACATAACGGAATATCATAAATGAATCGAATGACCCAAAGCTTAAAGTGGGTATTCCTAAGTAAAACTGAAGATTGGGTCAAACCTGTTAAAAACATAATATCATGACTAATGAAAATGCATAATTGAAATCATGAGGAACAACGGGAGACTCGTCATATAACCGACATTACCACGATAGAGCTTACGTGGTCCCGACTATTAAACTCAAGTGGGCAGACCCGTCCAAAGCTTTGTCGGGGCTAAGGACGCTACCATGATATCAATATCAAGATGAAGGCCTATTTGGAGCAGGGGAAGCTCACATGGGAGGTCCTAAATAATCTAAACATAACTATGTGGGCACGTTGTTCTTAGGCATAGGGTTGACTCACCCTTAGCCTACTCAGTGCTAGACACTACTCCCAAAACATGCATGTGCTCTCTATAATTTTTCAATGAAGTTGAACCATCGTCTAGTGATGAAGTTGAGTCATAACATGCATGCATAATATGAAATCATAACATGAGGAGCCTTGGGCTCAAACCATACCATAAGTTGAAAAGAGTGGGAGTCTAGACTCCAAAATTCATGTGTTCAGCTAATAACATGAAATTTAGATAAATCATGAAACATACTTGATCAAACGGTCTTTCCCAATACTTACACATTCTTGAAATTGACTTGATCATTCAAAAAAATGGATATGAACATGGGTAAATTCGAAATCATACTTTCAACATATACATTTCATCATGCTTGAATATATATATCATGAATTTCAACTTTCATGAACAACCATGGGTGGGCATCATAAGTTTTAATTGAAACTATTGTAAAATATGCCCATGAATAATAATTCAACATTAGAAACATATATAGATCATACCATGATTGATAGTTTAGAGATTCACATGTTGGGTTTAAACCACATAGATTCATCAACTAGAATTTTCATGAAATTAAAGAGGGATTGGGCATGGGTGTGGATGAATACAGCCATTCATAACCCTACATACCCAGGAGAATCTGATTTCACAACCCTCTTGAGAGCCCAAAGGAATTTGGGGAAGAACTTGACGAATCTAAGCTTGATCACCCTTAGAAACCACTATTCTTGTATGCATGGAATGGAATAGGCTTCGGATGGGCTAAACCCCTTTAAAACACACTTACTTAAGCTTAAAACGACATAGTTTAGCCTGAGGAATTTAGGATTTACGGAAAAGCCCTTAATAAATTCGTAGGAAAATACACACTGCTAGTCCCAACGTGGGACTGGACAACTCGTGGTCTGGGGGACTACTCGTCGTCTGCCTTCCATAGTCTGCATTGGAATTCCACCTCTACTGTTCACCGTGACGGACACTACGTCTCATGGTATACCCGACGACTCGTGGTGACCAGTCGTTGGGGACACTGCCAACTTCTCAACACCAAGATCAAACTCCTAACCACGGCCCACTCATGGTGATGACCATGACTCATAGTTTGACCTTTGGTCAACCTTAAACCCAAAATTCCAACTAAGTCCACCCTCCTCACGAGTCACTTAACGACTTGTGGTGCACCTCACGGGTCACTGGACGACTTATCCAATGACCTGGTGTAGAAAATACGATTTTCTCCATTTCGACCCTTGGGTCGGTTCTTAGGGCTTTCGAGGTATTACATACCACCTTAGTACAAGTCGTACTAGTGAGTCATAATTGTGAAAAAATATATTACAAATTTCAGTACAGATCGTACAACAATGGTATGACTCATAATGATGAACTGTAGCAGGATACTGCAGTCATTCTTTGTCGCCTTAATTCTATGATATCATGTGTACTAACCTCTTCTTCACAGGTACTATGGCACAAAAAAGACAAGCAACCAAGGATGCCCAAGACAAGAGGGCCAAAAATAAAGCCTCTACATATGAGCAGGAGGCAGACTCCCCTAGTAGTTCAATGGAGGATTATAAAGTGGATACTGATGAGATTGATGAGCCACGAACCATTAGGGCATACACCAAGGCTTAGGCCGTATCTACCTCAGCCGCTCCACCAGATGCTCCCTAGTTTGAGGAGGGAGATGACACTTAGTCCCATGAGTTTGATGGTGGCTCAAATGTAGAGGAGTCAGGTGAGGCCGAGTCTGAGGAAGAGCCACATGATGATGATGATGATGATCATACCCCATCCCCAAAGAGTCGTACAATTAGGTGGCGTATTCCAGGTGCTCGGGAAATTTAAGAACAGGGTCTCACCCTCACATCAAAGTAGAAACTTAGAAGGAGCATTCAAGAGAAGCCACAGATCGTAACTGGGGAATTGAATGAAATTGAGAAGATGAGACGGCTATTTGATTTGTATGGGTTTGATTGGATGGCAAGAACCCCTGACAGCTTCATTGCTGACATGGTCAGGGAGTTCTATGCCAACTACATGGCGACTATAAAGCATCAGACTCCAGTTGGGCAGAAGGTAAAAGAGCAGCCCAGACTGGATAGTCCGGGGGCGGACTATAGATATCTTAGAGCGGGCTATTTCCCAAATGTGATATGGGCCATATTATCAGGCCCCAACCTCCATGACAGTGTTTGATCACTGCACTGAGTCCCTGAACAGGGTCATGAAGTTGAGTGTGGAGGGGGGGAAGATACATGTAAGATGGTTATCTAGAATCATAGCTGAGGAGAGCAAAGAAGTAGATTGGGTAACTAGTGGACGGTAGGTCACCAAAGCCTCCCCTAATTTCATAGCGAAGTCCTGCTGGACATTAGTTTGCCATAGGTTAGCATTGACGATGAATGAGAATACTTTGAGCACTGACAGAGTAGGTTTGGTGGCGAGCATCATGTTAGGTTATGTTATCAACCTCCCAAGGGTTATAACAAAAGAGATTCGGGATCGAGCTCTAGCTTTGAGCACTACAATTCCATTCCCGTGTCTCATATACAAACTTTGTAGGAGTCAAAAGTCTGGGTGATAGCAAAGATAGACACCAGATTGGGAGGTACACAGACTACAGAAATCGGACTGATACGGGATGAGATGAACTTAGTGAGCCAGGTTAGAGCACCAGCAGCATTCCAGACACCACAGATAGTAGGGGGTGAGCAGGTAGATGCCCCAAATGAATTGTTCAAAGTGAGATGTCGGCTACTGAGGCGTCCATACAACAGCTACCCCAAATACTCCCTCTACTCCGTCACTAGCCACTCTAGGCTAGGTCCCAGCTAGATACGTCCTTATGCCACATGATTTCTTGCAAAAGTTATCCAAAAGGCTGAGCTTGTCAGAGAAGAAGGTGAATGTAATGATGGAGCAGGTCAAGCCATGGGTGAGGGCCGAGATAAATGCAACAACTAGAGCTTTGCACACGAGACTTGATAGCTTTAAGCTTAGGCTCAATGAACGTCTATCGGAGTTGCCAAACATGAAGAGTTTGCTGGATGAGATAGGGTCGATTAGAAGTCAGGTAGCCGAGTTGTCACATCGACAATCGGCCATATTACCAGCCCCACCATTTCATTATTTGAGGTTGAGCCCGATGATGAGTTTGATTTGGGACATTTTGGACTCATGAACTGATCCATGGAGACAAAGTAAAGAGGATATCATCGAAGGTAGTTAATGAGGAGACCTCTAGAAAGAGGAGGAATAGAGAGAAGAAGGAGCACAGGCAGGCAACAACAACGAGCCAGCAGACTCATGAACAACACATATTTAAGCTGCAAGAGAGAGCTAGAGGAGCTGGGAGCTAAGATGTTGTCCCTAGGGAGCTTGCGAGTGGTGAGGACCCTTTGGGTGAGCCACATTTAGCCTAGATTAAGACAAAGGTTGTTGAGGCGGTCAAGATTGCTGAGGGGGAGACCACATTCCCCACCATTACCCCACCATTAAGTGTGTTGGCCACCACTAGTGCCACAATTGTAGAGGCAAAAAGTATGCCTTCACACCCGCCTCCACAGGATGACAGGAGTGTTTAGAGCACCACAGGTATGTCCTGCTCCTAGTTTTCATTTCTCTGATTTTGGACAAAGCATACTTATAGAGGAGGGGTATATCTATTTGTTTTTGTTCGTTCGAGGGTTTTTGTTGTCATATTTCTTTTTTCTCGGAAAAGCTATCTAGTAGAATCGACATGTTTAGGATATCTTATTTTTTTAACTAGAAGTAGCTTAGGAGTACTTAACAACCAATAAAAATGCACATATGTTTGATGTTTTGGGATTTTTGAAAAAAATGATTTTAATTTTTTTGTATGATTAGCTGTGTTTGTTTACTGCAAAGAATGACTAATGTGGATCTTTTTATGGCATTTGATAGATTAGCATGATTAGTTGTAGCATAGCTGTGCATGAACTAGATAGGTAGTGTGATAAAATCCTGTACCATGTGCGAATGAGGATTCTTGCTTAGTTCAATACTTTGTAGGTGATTTAGAATTTGCATGGTTAGTATTTACTTAGGTTGTAGGATAGTTTGTTAGGAAAGGATCATAGATCATTTTTTATTTATCCCAATTTAGGTTAAATTGCACTACCAAATAAAATGAATCCCTTGATCCCATGTTTGAGCCTAAAATTGGCCTTTTTATTGATTAGCCCATTCACCTTCCCTATTTTGCTTATAATGAACCTATTTTGGCCCTAGTCCCTCCTTGGATATTGTGAACCTCAATTCAGGAAAAATACCTAAGTTGAGGATGGCTATTGTAGGGATGCATGGATGAGGTGGGGAAGAACAAAATTAGCTAGTCAGTAAAACGTGGGATATGGTGTGAATAGAAAGAAAAAGAAAAATAAAAGAAATAAATTTGAAAGAGAAAAATTTAAGGAAAAAAAATTGAAAAATACACCATACCCACCCGTTGAAAGATGAAGAAAATGGGTAAAGGAAGAAAAAAGAAGAAAGGGGAAAAAGGAAAAAGTAAAGCCAAGAGTTGTGTAGTGCCAAGGATGGTTAGTCACTATTGTCCATATGTACTACACCCGTTCCCAAGACTACTTTAAAAGCCAATAAAATTCCTATAGTGATCTTAACCTAATTATTTGAAAAGCCAGAGTAAAGAAAATAAGGGCAAGCCTATAGTATCACTTGTGTAGTATTTGAAACTTCATTGTGAGAGTGACAACTTACATTATACTATGTATATGTGCGTGTGTGTGTATATATATAAATTCTAAGTATCTGGGACTTCGTTTGTTGTAACGGTATGTGAGTTGTATTGCATCCTGCCAGTTGTCTATGTAAATAACATTCGTGATATAGCTCAGTTTCCTGTTAATAGTCGAATGCCATTTCTGGATCCCTTTTTTTCATGATTTGTAATTACATATTTCCATAGCATTCCTGGTATTGAATGTGTGAAGAAAAGAGGGTCAATTCTTGATAATGATCATGTCTGTAAATTTTTCTATTGTTGGCTATAGGTCTTCTATTTTACATTCTAATTATGCATCCTGTTTATAGTACTATTTTTGTTTTCCTGAGGACATGCAAAAGTTCTAAGTTG
Organism: Datura wrightii; assembly: GCA_035772735.1. NCBI lineage: Eukaryota > Viridiplantae > Streptophyta > Magnoliopsida > Solanales > Solanaceae > Datura > Datura wrightii. Next base: position 84,034,290 of record JASDFA010000018.1, on the reverse strand, counting down.
AGGATGTTGATGTGTCGCAAATTTACAAAACTTTTGACACTTAAAACATAGGAAAGATGCTTGTACTTAGGTATGTTTATACAGATATGAGGTGCTTTTACCTTATTTTTAGGGAAATCAGGTCCGGGAGTTCGACTGTGGAAAAGGATCTAAAATAGAGAAGAAAATGACATGATGCAGGTCTCATTACAAGCCGTACCATCTTGGTACGAGCCGTACCTGGCACCCGTAGCTAAACTTCAGAGAAAATGCACAAGTGAAGAGCCAATATATGACAAACAGTATGAGCCGTACTGAAGATACAAAAGGTATGCACTTGTTGAACCCAATGGTATGAGTGGAAGCCACAAGTCATGATGGAAAGGTATGAGTCGCACTGACACACTCATGGTAAGATTCAGACAGTTGGGTATATGGCAGATTCAGGACATGATAAGATTGTACGAGTTGTACCAGCAAGGTACGAACTATGACAAGGACCTTATGAGGAACAACAGAGATGACAAGTTTTAAAAGTTCAAACCACAACAAACTCCTATGAATCATAGTATCATTGTACGAGTCAACCAACCTCCAGTACCTAAGAACACAGCATCATGCTACGACTCATAGGATGACTTGAAAACAAAATCCTTATCAAATTAGGAACAATTTGTATTAATTGTATAAATATTTTTAGGTTATTTTCCTTAACAAAATCCGATACTTTTCAATTGTAATCATAGGTTTTGGGTTTCTTAATTTCTTGGAGAGAAAATAATCAACTACTTTGACAGAGTTTATCTTTATTCTTGGATTTTTGACATGTTGATTGTGCAAGTGATTCTTGGGTTTTTCTTACTTTAATATTGTAACTATTCAATTATGTTTTCTTACATGAAATATGATTTTATTCTTGCAATTATGAATAACTAAACCCTCCACAACTAGGATTCTGAGAACTATAGTGGAATAAAAAGCTAGGGTTAACACAAAGTGATTTTAAACCAATATGAATTCCTATATTATTCTTTTCTTTATGTTTAATGTTTCTTAATGGTGTGAAATGTTATGAATATCCGGAATTCTCTTCTTGCTTGAACCTAGAGAAGTAAAAATTATAAAAAATAAAAGAGCAATGTCACGACCCGAGCATGGGCCCCGAATTGAGATACGGGACCTAGAACTATGAATGACTCCAAGCTAACCCATGGTGTGGTATATTACTAGTGAAATATATCTTATAAGGAAAACTGAGTGGAAGCTAACTGAAATCTAAGATATTTCCTTATTAATAACCATATAATATAATAATGTAAACACTGAGTCACAAGCCTGAACATGCTAACTCTATGTCTGAAAGCCTCTACTAACTGATGAGATACTAGGACAAGCCCCCAGCTAACTCCAAAGTCTAAAACTAAATAAAGGTAAAAGAATTGAAATGAAATAGATAACTCTAGTCCTCGGAAGATGAGGACTCACCACTACTATCTGATCAAGTCCGAAATGTTTCTAATTGCGGGCTGAGTCAAAGTACCTGGATCTATATTATGAAATGATATAGCATAGAGTATGTGATTTGTACTTTGAATGTACTAAGTATGTAAGATGAGTAAAACATGCTAGTAAAATAATGGTCTAAATCATGAATTTTAAACAAGATAAAACATGAGAGTAAGGAAAACATGCTAAAAATCATTTTCTTAAAGTAATCATTATCATGAGATATTAATCGTAAGATGAACATAATGATTCAAGGTTTAGAAATAGAAATCATGTAATGTACCATACTTGAAATCATAAGTGAAAACTCATAAAACTAGCCTATGGGTCAAATATGCTATAAAAAATAATAATATATGAACATAAGTAACTAAAAACATGAGGAATGATGGGAGATTCTTATAACCAACATACCCCACGTGAGCATACGTAGAGCACAACCTGTAAATCCTTAGTCGAGAGAGTGTTCGTACCTTGCCAAGAGTAGAACCATGAAAAAGGCGTAATATCACTCATGGGTGGCCCATTCAAGCATGGGAAACAATCTCATGAAGGACCCCATTATGGCAATGTTGGCACGTAGTTCTGAGACCTGGGTGCGGTAGAACTCCGACCTACTCGGTGTTAAACACGACATCCAAAATATATATATAGTGCTCATATTATAATCAAGAAACATACTTAAAGTACATGGGCTAGTTGCGATTATAAGATTCATAAAAATTCTTGAGATACATGAACTAGACATAAAATAGGCCCGTGAGTCAGGCATCATCATAAACTTGATATTCGTAAAAGCCATGCATACTTGAGGAAATCTTAATACTTTAAAATTCATAAATTCATGAGGGATTCTTGTGGAAATGATGTATTAGGATCATAAATCATAGTTTAATTCGTCATACTTAATATCATAGACTCAAAAGCTTGAAATTCATAAATCATGCATAATAGGACATAATCTTCATAAACTTGAAATCATAAATTAGTACGTAAATTGAGAGTCAAATATATCCTAATAGCCATAAATCATCAATTGAAATATGAGAGAATTGAACCCATAAAGATAACATGGATGAATCCATTGAATTGGGTTAAACCCTAGAATTTCATAATATAGACCTTGAGAAGTAGAGCTCAGGGATATGTACTTGAAAGGGAATGAGTGATGAGTTGGTAATTTACCAACTCATTAGGCTCTTAAGCATGATTCTTTAGCTTAGTTTTCAATTATGAATCTTATTCTCTTTTGCCTTTTTATGTGCAAACATCTTAGTAGAAGAAAAGGGCAAAAAGTGGAGTAAAAAGAAGGAAATCAGGTGAAAATCGATGCTCCACCAGCCAAATGCAGATGACCACTACTTTGAGGAACTAAAGCAACCAGACGTTGTGAACATAAACCAGCGACTTGCTAGTTAACTCGCCTACGGGCGACTGAACTTGCTGGATCAAGGAGGAAGGAAATCGGTGTTGTGCGGTTGGAGGTTGGAGAATTGCTGAAGGTTCCACCAAATGGTACTGGAAATCACTAAAGGAGTAGGAGATGATAGACGGCGGTTCACAGAATGTAACCGGCAAATTGTCGGTACTTTCGCAAGTGCAAAAATTCTTGAGTAGGGGAAAGTGCGTCTAACACTGAAAAAGAGGAGATTGGTTGCCCTATCTTAGTATATATTCTAGGAGAGGAAGAAATTAGAATTCTATTGGTGGAAATTGTTGTATACAGTTTTTATTTTCTTCATCTTCTTCCTTAGCAAGGTAGCACCACTGTTGCAGACATATTTTTGAATTTGATTTTGCTGCTCTTATTAATGGAATCAATGAGTTTATTATTGAACATGCTCTTTAGATTCTTAACCATGGTAGCTATATTATCAACTAGAGGTGTGTGGCAATTAGTGCTTAATTAGATTGGGTATTGCTAGATTCATCTCAAAATTGCTTAATTAGTGTAAATCTATTAAGTTCTCTCCAATTTATAATTGATGATCTATAGTTGCAAATGTGGGTCTACTTTTCTTAATTAAGTTCTGCTTGAAAGAGAAGAATTGAGTATTTGGGAGAGAATTTGATGGGGGGAATGGATGTGAAGTTGTGGATGGGCTAGACATGGCCAAAACCCATATTCACACACCTAATTAATAGCTAATAGTTGGAGATAGTGCAGGTATAAATCCAAACTTGATTGGGCTGATTTAATTGTCTACTGGTTTGAAAGAACTCTAGAAAGCGGCATTCATGAGGTTGAAAAGAATAGAATGCCCACCTGCCCAAAGTTATTTACACGATTTTCAATGATGAGATGATCTAGCATAGCCTTGTTTAATTAGCACATCATCTACACCACACCTCTAGTCCCTCTCATTATTGTCGACAACTCTGGTTATTTTTCTATTGTAATTAGATGTGTTAGAATCTATACCATATTGTTGACATCAAGTTTCCCCCACAATATTGACTGCTTTGTTTCTCTTGAGTGGTGCGAACTAATTTAAATTTTCCAAATGACACTTGTGTATATCACTTGTTAGTCTCTGTGGGATTCGACCTCGACATCCATCGGGATATTTGTTTTGATACAATGACTGTTTACAGTCCTTCATAAAGAAGAGTGTAATTTGAGCATTATAAAAAATGGAGTCGTCGTTGGGGACTAGCGCTTGATATTCTTTTGTTGATTATTAATTTGAATTGGTCTTACACCACTGTTAGTTGGCTTTTATTGCCAGAGTTGGTACTTCATCTTGCCAATATTAAGTGGTCACTACTTTGCTTATGAGCCTCTTTGAAAGGTTGTTGCGATACCCCGAAAGGGAACCTTATATGGAGACTCTCAAAATGGTAGACAAGATGTGGTATAGAGAAGGGGGAAAGATACAGTGTTGCTGGTCATGATGAAATAGATAGAGTTATTAACGAATTATATGAAGGGTTTCCATATAAGGTACCATCAAGCCAATCAAGTCTATGAGTATTCTTATCATGAAAATCAAGGTCGGAACGATGTCTTTTAGTTGAGACTAGTAGCCAAGGAAGCAACGGTTCGCGCTTATCTCGCATGGAAAACACTCTTGAGGTGATCCTTGGAAAAGTTATTTCAACTGATTTAGCAGATCAGGAATTTTCGGAGTGAATTGCTGGACCTCACTGCAACCGTGAAGAATCATGACATAGCAATAAAATAGTTAGAGGACAGGATGAATGTGTTAGCATCTCAGGTGGCAGCTCAACAACTAACAAAGGAAACAAATGTTTCCCCACCTCAAGCCATCATGGATGAAGGTATATTTGGATGGGAAATGGAAAAAAGATCATGGAAGAAACGTTTGCTACCCTTTTCTTGGGAGGTGAAGAACTAGAGGAGGTTTTTCAAGTGAGCAAAGGGATAGGAACTTATATCTTTTAACCGAGAAAGCTCGACCTTGGCCTAAAGAATAGGACAACCCCCCCCCCCCATCACAGCCGTCCATTGTTGCACCCCTGAAGCTGGAGCTCAAACTATTACCTACTCATTTGTGATATGCATTTCTGGGGGAAAATGAGACACTCCCAGTCATTATTTTAGCAAAGCTCACCCACTCCAAGTAGAAAAATTCATCGTGTTATTGAAAAGGCATATTGGAGCTATAGGGTGGTCAATAGCTGATATCATCAGCATTCCTCTGGAAATTTGCACTCACAAGATTAGTCTTCAAGAAAATTGTAGCCTATCAGTCGAGCATCAAAGGTTTTTGGATCCACCTATGTGAGAGGTGGTAAACAAGGAGATTATTAAATAGCTAGATGTAGGAGTGGTGTATCCTATTGCCGATAGCAGTTGGGTAAGCCCTGTACAGTGTGTGCCAAAGAAAGGAGGCATCATAATTGTCCCGAATGAAAAGAATAAATTAATTGCAACTCGCCCAGTTACCGAATGGAGAGTTTGCATGAATTACCATAAGTTAAACTCTTGGAAAAAGAAAGATCATTTCCCGGTGCCCTTCATTGACCAAATGTTAGACCGGTTGGTTGGGAAAGAATATTATTATTTCTTGGATGGATACTCGGGGTACAATCAAATTTCAATAGCGCCCGAGGATCAAGAGAAAACCACTTTTACATGTCCCAATGGAACTTTCGTATTCAAGAGGATGCCTTTTGGCCTTTTCAATGCCCCCGCCACTTTCCAACGATGTATGATGTCCATCTTTTCAGATATGGTGGAGGACACTATGGAAGTCTTCATGGATGAGTACTCAATTGTGGGAGATTCATTTGAAGATTGTTTGGTACACCTAGAAGAGGTATTGAAGAGATGTAAGGAGACAAACTTGGTCCTTAATTGGGAAAAATATCATTTTATGGTGAAAGAAGGGATTGTTTTGGGACACAAAATTTCTGAGAAAGGGATTGAGCTAGATCAAGCCAAGATCAATGCCATTTCTCAATTACCTCCACCATGCATAGTGAAGGGTTTTAGGAGATTTCCCGGACATGCGGGATTTTACCGTCGTTTTATTAAAGATTTCTCTAAAATAGCTCATCCTTTATTTCAGTTGTTGGAGGAAGAAGAAAAGTTTAATTTCAATGAGGGGTGTATGAAGACCTTTGTGTAGCTGAAAGAAAGGTTGATTTCCTCCCCAATCATTATAGCACCTGACTGGTCAAAACCCTTTGATTTTATGTGTGATGCCATTGGGTAGCATTAAGAGAAGTCCTTGGTCAGCTGAAAGATAAGATATTTCATCCCATTTATTATGCTAGAAATGCTCTTAATGAGCACAAATGAACTATACTGTGACTGAACATGAGTTACTCATTGTTGTGTCTGCGTTTGAAAAGTTTTAGGAATACTTGTTGGGAACCAAAGTGGTGGTGCACACGGACGATGCGGTGCTCACATATTTGATGGCTAAGAAATATACTAAACCTGGGCTTATTAGGTTGGTTCTATTGTTGCAGAAATTTGACTTTGAGGTGAAGGATCATAAGGGGTGTGAGAATCAAGTGGCTGACCATCTAGCACGCCTAGAAACAAGTGTTCAGCCGGGAGTACATGAGGAGATCAATGATGCTTTCCGGAATGAACATATTCTAGTTGCAACCCATGACTTAACACCGTGGTTTGCCAATTTTGCTAATTACTTGGCAAGCAACATCATACCTGAGAGTTTAAACTTTCATCAAATAAGAAATTCATGCATGATGTTTGGATATTTTATTGGGACAAACCTTACCTTTTCAAGAGTTGCACGGAGGGTTTAATACGACGGTGTGTCCCAGAAGTGGAGATGGTCCCAATCTTAGAGGCTTGTCATTCTTCACCTGTTGGGGGCCATTATGGGAGTGTGGAGACAGCAACAAAGGTGCTATAGTGTGGATTTTATTTGGCTACCCTACATTAGGATGCCCATGATTTTGTGAAGTAATGCGATCGGTATCAACGAACAGGAAGTATTTCAAGGAGGCATTGACTTCCTTTAACACCAATCTTGGAAATTGAGTTGTTTGATATATGGGGGATAGATTTCATGGGCTCTTTTCTGAGCTCTCATTGAAATACATACATCTTGGTAGTGGTTGATTATGTCTCCAAGTGGGTAGAAGCTGTAGCATTACCCAACAATGAAGGGAGGAGTGTAATAGCCTTCTTAAAGAAACACATTTTCTCCCGATTTGGCACTTACAGAGATATCATTAGTGATGGGGGATCACATTTTTGCAATCGACTATTCAGCACCTTGTTAGCCAAATATGGTGTAAAGCATAAAGTGGACATCCCTTATCACCCATAGACCAGTGGTCAAGTAGAAGTTTCAAAAGGCGGGAAATCAAATCTATTTTGACTAAAACAATCGATGTGAATAGAACAGATTGAGCTCGAAAGTTAGATGATGCCTTGTGGGCATATCGGATTGCATTCTAGTCACCGATTGGGATGTCCCTGTATAAGCTTGTTTTTGGAAAATCATTCCACCTTCTTGTTAAATTAGAGCACAAAGCCTTGTGGGAATCAAAAATCTTGAACCTTGAATGGGGGAGAGTTGTCCAAGGGAGAGTACAAAATCTGCATGAGTTGGATGAATTTAGAATAAGGGCATATGAGAATGTAGTTATTTACAAAGCCTAAATTAAACATTATCATGACCAAAAAGATTTGCAGCGCAGTTTTGCTCCAGGGAACTAGGTGTTGTTGTTCAATTCATAGCTGAGACTATTCCTAGGGAAGCTAAAATCCAAATGGTCAGGGCCATTCAAGGTATCTCAAGTTTACGAAAATGGTGTCATAGAGCTTCAAGGAGAAAATGGAGGTAAATTCAAAGTGAATAGCCAACGAGTAAAAAGATATCTGGGGGTGTTGGAGGAGGTTGGCCGAATAAAGATCTTATACCTAGATGAACCAAAAGTTATAAGTGACCTTCATCGTGGAACGACGTTAAATAAGGCGCTTCTTGGGAGGCAACTAAAGAATATTTATTCTCTACTCTTACTGAACATTTTTAATGCATTGTTGTTTTTAATTTTTGTAGGGAGGTGAACTTCAAGGAAGACAAGGATAGGGCATGACCACTACTACACCAGCGGAATGCTGATGCGAATGCACCAGGCGCGCCCTTTCGCAGGCAATGCAATAGAATGTAGGACAAATTGGGAGGCAATCGATGACTTGCTGGAGAAACGCCGACTTCACCTTGCAAACCGCCAATGGGTAACCAAATCTATACAGTGCACCTGGGGGTTAAAAGTTAGTCAGCAACTCATTCGGTGAAACACCACTACAAGGCGCGAAACGCTGACAAGTTTACGGTCTCAACCAGTGTACATAGGAATAATCTTAACATCAACATCTCACCTGATGAAACACCTATATCACTCCGTGAGATGCCGGTCATTCATCGGTCCTAAATCAGGAAACTCGTGTAGGTAATGTCATCGGCGGACACATCAGCAAATCGATGGCTCTCATCGGCGATCACCGGTATGCCCCAATCTAGATTTATCTTCTTATCAGAAGTTTGACTGGTCTTAGACCTAATAATCCTCAATTACCCTTTTTCCCACTATATCTCATCTTTCCAACAAACCATTATTCCACCTAGTATCCATTAATAACCACCTCCTTCCTGTCCAATAAACTCCCCCTCTCTTCCCACTTAAATACCACTCCCCATTTCCATTCTCAAATCATATCCACTCCCCTATATTAAGAAACACCATCAGTGGGTGTAAGTGCAAAGCTCACACCATTAGTTACCCTCTCCCAATTTGGTATAGTTTCTTTAGGTCATGCTCAAATTATGAATGAACACCCTCCATTATGAATGTTTTGAGCAGCTATTGATGATGTTTTGTTTTTATTTGATTATCTCATGTTTTATTTTGCAATTTCTTGTTGTATTTTGTTTTTATGTGGTTGCCATATTTTAGTTGGTGTTGTATGGGGTGAAGTCTGAGTAACCCCGAGTGGCTCACCTCACAAGTTGCCCAATGATAGATAAACAGACACCTTTCATAAGGGCGACTTTTCGTTGTTAAATTGGAAGCAATATGTGTGTATCGAAGTATGGGGAAACATGTGGGTTTAACTGCATAAGAGGTCACCCATAGGAGAATCGTCGGTTGTGTTCGGTGAATCATAGGTTAAATCGCGAGTTCGATTGTACAATTCTAAATTCTGTCAAGAATCCACAATTCATCAGTGCTTCGCGATTCAAGAAAGGTGACCCTCCGGTGGGGCGCCGGTGTCTATGGTCTTTACCCAGCACACTGATAATTCCGGTGACTCATCGGCGCTTTGCAATTCTGCATCTTCCTTTCGCTGATGGTTTCGCCGGTGTCACCTGGATCACTTATTCTTCTCATTTGATATTTTAATGCTCTAAGTATTCTTTTAAATGTGTTCATAATTCTAACCATATTATGTAACATCATGTCCACATCCAGATGGCCTCGTAAAGGAAAAATATCAATGAGCAACAGCAACGCACTAAGCCTATCTTCTGAGGAGGCCCATCATATAATGCTTAATCGCTTTGGGTTGGCTAGAATGGAAGAGTATTAAGTCTCTTTCAAGGAAAAGCGATACATCCATGCAAAAGCTCAGTTTGAGGTAGAGTCTTTCAAAAATTCTTTCCCCGATATTTACTATCAAATTGGCATGCGCGATTAGGATCCATTCACTATACCTAATGACCCCTACTTTCCGGAGTTGGGGTGGGAGTTCTGTGCATCATAAAAGGCATGGAAAATCCTCCTAAAACACAAGGGTCGCACAGAAACATTGCCATGCCTACCATTTGTATGGGTGCATAGCAAAGAGGTACCCATAACTCCAGAAGCAATCAATTCCCTCTATTGGGCTAAGCCAATCCAACCAAATTCAATATTCCACAAGAAGGTGGATGATAAAGTGAACTAGTTCCAATGGGTAGCCAAAATAATTGCGATGGGTCAACCACAGTGGGCCATCTCTAGGGGTTTGATTCATCACCGTGACTTGAAATTTGAAGCCCGTATGTGGCTAGATTTGGTTTATGCTCAGTTAATTCCTTCTCAGAATAGAACAAAAGTCCCAATTAAAGTTGCAATTCTTATCTTCTGCCTCATGGATCATGTACACATCAATGTTGGAGAGATCATCGCACATCAATTCAAAAGAAGGGATAAGCAGCAGGCCACATCATTGCCATATCCTAGCCTTATGAGTATGTTGTGTGTGTCCACTTCATGCCCTTTGTTCTGGCCATTGGATAAAACTATGCGAGCTGACGGTGTGATTACATTGGCCACCAAAACTGATAGAGATACCCCAGCCATAAAGCGAGCTAAGGGTACATAGAATAGGACTTAACCACCACCTTCAATGCCCTCTAGCACACCAAAAGTCCATTTCCAAGCATCTGAGGATCTTGCCACCACACCTTCTGACTTGCTCAGAATAGCACAAATGGCCCAAGTGCAGAAAAGTCAGATTGTGAAGATAGTTAAGGCCATCCCTTCCTTGATCCAGCAAGCCATCAAGAAAACCATGCAACATGCTAGAGATAATTTGAGAGGCCCCTGTACTACAGTTGAGGTCTTAAAAAATAAAGTTATTACTTTGAGGAAGGATATGGCTACACTCACTAGACCTCCACCTGCCAGCAACCCAGCCCCTCCTGAGCCAACAGCGGTGACCTCACAACCTGAGGCACCCAAGAGCCCGCTTGATAATTGGTGGGTGGGGTATGACAGTATGGAGAAAATGGTGTCAAATGAGGAGATATATCATAGCTGACCACCACCGCCTCCAATGCTCAATGTGCATGAAGTAGATCCATCTTGAAAACCCGACGGGGTAGATACCACATGATGTGCTATGGATTTACAGCATTATTGATGCTCAAAACTAAGAAACTAGCATGGACTTAAGTGTATTTATGTGGATATGAGGCACTTTTTCTATGATTTCAGGATAAATGGGTGTTGGAACAATAAATTACAAAAGAAAGCTAAAAGTGTGCAAAAAAGGGCAAAAAGTGCAGTCCACAGTACGATCCGTAGGATGGACCTACCGAGTCATACTGAGGGCCTTGATAAGAAGCAGAAAGCTGAACCTGGAAATCATATCCCATGAGACTTGTCACAGATCGTACCAGGATGTTACGAGTCATGGTGAGCCAGTCGTGATGAAATCTAGAAGAAGTGTACAGGAGGCTGATTCTCAGTACGAGAGGATCCTACGACCCGTAAGATGAAGGTACGAGTCATACCATACCGGTCGTGGTGAAGTTCAGACAAAGTTCAAGGTATCAGGATCAAGCCACAAGTGCAATGTACAAGTCGTAGGATGTAGGTACGAATCGTACCTTGGCCCAACACTTAGTAAAAATTCAGCCAACACTTCAAGCCACGAGTCGATGCCACAGACTGTGAGAAGCCCCTATGAGTCGTAGGAGGACCTGTGATGGGCTCAGCGACAGATATGGAAAGCAATCCTGTTAATTTAGGAAAAGGATTCTTGTGTCTCTATAAATATGTTTTATGTTTTATTTTTCAGAGAGGACGACGAATAGACTTAATTTTAGTAGGAAAAAATTGTACTAAGCAATTTTACATCATTAAAAGAGAGAATTGAGTTGGTTCAACCTTGTAATCAACTCTTTTCTTGAACTCATATTGTTCTTGCTACTAGTTATTCAAGATTTTGTGGATTAATTGAAGGAATAGTTTTTCTCAATCATCTTTGTAAGTATTGTTTTATGTCCTCAATCATGAACAAAATTCACAATCTTGCAACTATGAGAGGCTAAAACCTCCATAGCTAGGGTTGTGGGAACCATGGCGGATTAACAAGCAAGGGTTGTACAAAGTGATTCTAAGACCAATACTAATTACTTATATTGTAGTCTCTTCATCTTTAATGATTCTTAGCGGTGCGCAACGTTAGGAAATGCCTGAATTCTTTACTTACTTTGGTCGAAGAGGTAGAGATTAGGAAAAGAGTGTCACAACAGATCCTTGATCTTGATGATCATTGTATTAACTTGAGCTGTGGTCGCAGGATAGTTATATCTGGAACTTAGTGATAATGGTTAGTTTTCAAAACTCATGAGACTTGGTCGAGTAATTGAGGATAGTCATTCAATAGGGATCGGTCGATCTTTGAATGAATCTAAATTATCAGTTCTGTAAGTAAGTATTGGTAAAGATCACGATGTATACCCAAAGCTGGTATGAATCCATGGGAACACAAACCCTAGTTATCCTTTAATTATTGATTTGCAAAATAATCCTGACTACAATTTGTTTTTATTATTGATATTTATTAGAATTTCCCCCTTTGTGAAGTAACTATCATACGAGTTCATCTACCGGCTGTAATCTAGATCTTCCATATTCCTTGTGAGATTGACCCCAACCTCTAAGTTGGGTTCTTTATTGACAGATTCCACTTCATACTTCAATTAGAAGTGTGGTTTGAGCGTTATCACCACTTCATACCATGATCTTTGAACCCTACCGGATAAATGGGTGCTCCCCAGACTTGGGAAACCATTGAAAATCCCACCCGATCAATTGATTCTAATTGTTGCGGAAACAACTTCTTGGCATTTTGATGTGACCACGTATTCCTGGGACCCTCATCCCAATCACTAATCCTGTCAGGAAATCCCCTTCAACTTGTTGTCTTTTCTTTTCGTTCCATTGGGGGCAATGTCCAGTTTGAAGTGGGGGAAGGGTGTGTATATCTTACAATGCAATGAAATGAATGATTTTTGAATGTTAGTAAAAAAAGGGGGTCATTTCTTTGAATTGTTAAATATTACATTATGACCCAAGTCTTTTGTTTGCTTGTCTAAATAGTAGAATAGTAATCAAACTCCAAGGGTTTTCTTCATACCACGGTTATTTCTCAAGGAGAATTTATTTTTTTCTTTTCTCTTTGTTGTTGAACTGGGTTGGCACTTTCCTATGATAGATTGTGAGGCAATTCTCTTAAGGGAAAATGTCATGTCATTCTTGAGTCTTTTGTGGAGCTGTTTTGAGAGGTATCACCCACCAAAAAAAATTTGAAATGAAATTTTGATATGTGGCATGAAAAAGAGAAAGGAAGAATGGGCATTTGAAATGAGAATGTAGCACTCTTTGTCATACATTGTAGATTCCTCATTTGGCTTATGAATTTGCATGTTCTGATGTCTTGAATCAAGATCTTGTGTTGCTAATGACTTTTGTGGACTCTTTAGGTGCGATGCCTTGTGTGGTAAGGATTATTCTTAATCTCATGCATACCTTCTTGTCTAGAACTTGCCCTAAGTGTGATTCAAGATGAAATCCTAGATGCAGCTGCACTTAGAACATGATCTTAGGCTCTCTTTTATTATGTAACTTCACCCAAAATGACCACCTTGAACATTAACCATTGATAGCCAACATTTAAGCCTTGGACCCTTTCTTTGAAACTACATTACAAGCATAATGACCATTTTTAATCCTTCTCTTTGGTACCCATCCTCCATAATTGCAAGTAATGAAACAATGAAAAATGGGGCTTGAAGCCTAAGAAATGGGGAGCAAGAAGGGAATGAATGTGAAATAAGGCAAAAGCCCCAATTTGGGGGTTAGCAAGAGTAGGGGGAAAATGTGAATCCTAAAATTGAGATAGCACCAAAATTGTGATGAGATGAGTGAATCAATGGGGTGAAAAACCTCGAATCATCAAAAGAGGAAGAATAGTTAATAGGTGCTATCTCTTTCATAGTTCAGGATAAATGTGAAATTCATAGATGTTATAAGGTGGCTCATGTTACAAAAAAGATGAAGATGATGAACAAGGAGAAGTAATGTGGAATGATCTAAGCAAGATGTTGGGATACGACAGGCATTTGTAAAGGCATTAGGGAGGTGTTAGTGACTAAAGCCAAATATTTATCCTACCCTTAGCCTTAGCCTCCATTACGACCAACAAGTCCTATGTGATTTTGAGTGCAGTTTCTCTACATTAGTGGCTAATTGCATGAAGGTCAAGCCTATGGGTCAAGTTGTGTGCATGAAGATTTCTTTTAGGAGAGTGAGCGTGATCACTCTTTCTACAACCCTTGCACGTATGCATTGATTTCATGATAAAGAATAGGGATTCTCTCTTTTGTGAATGGCATCATTTCTTTTGAGGACACAATTGCATTAAGGTAAACATATGCATAAGGCATGAGAAATGCAATCTCTAAGGCAAACTTTGAAAGTGCAATGATTATGAACTGAGATGCTATGTGTACTTCGTGGATAAGCTATGCCCTCATTTTGCAAAATGAAAGCTCTTGTGAATCATGTTTTTGAATTGTGGTGGCCTCTTGAAACTTTTCCATTTTTGTTTTTGGGGGAATTTTCTTCCCTTTTTCTGTGAGTTGGTGAGCATTTTTGGGTTTTCATGAATTAAGTGGTCATTAATGTATAAACTCATAGGGAGTGGCATGTTTCTCAACTGATAAGAATGGCATTACTTGAGGACAAGCAATGGTTCAAGTTTGGGGGTTTGATGAGTTGGTAATTTACCAACTCATTATGCTCTTAATCATGAGCTTTAGCTAAGTTTTGAATTCATTTAGATGAATTTTATGCCCTTTTTGCTTTTTCATGTGTAGATATCTGAGCTGAAGAAAAAGAGCATGTTTAGTAAAAATAGGAAATCAATTGAAAATCGGTGCTCCACCGAAGAAGACAGGCCAAATGAAGATGACCACTGCTCTGAGGAACTAAAGAAACCGGAGGTCGTGGACATCAACCAGTGACTCACCGGTTAACTTACCTATGGGAGCCTGAACTTGTTGGATCATGGAGGAAAGAAATCGGTGTAGCACAGTTGGAGGTCGGCGAATCGCTGAAGGTCCCGTCGAATGGTACTGGAAATCACTGAAGGAGTAGGAGATGACAGACGGTGGTTTGCGGAATGTAACCGGTGAACTACCGGTACTTTCACAAGTGCCAAAACGCCTGAGTAGGGGCAATTGTGTCCAACACTAAAAAATATAAGATTAGTTGCCCTATCTATGTATACATATTCTAGAGAAAGTACTTTGTACATATCAGATCTAAACTTTAGCTTTTTAAATATTCCTTTTGTTGAGGAAGAAAGTAGAATTCTATTGGTGGAAATTATTGTATATTGTTTTTCTTTTCTTCATCTTCTTCCTTAGCAAGGCACCACCATTGTTGCAGACATACTTTGGAATTTGATTTTTCTACTCTTATTAATGAAATAAATGAGTTTATTATTGAATATGATCTTTAGTTTCTTAACCATGAGTAGCTAAATCATCAACTAGAGGTGTGTGGTGATGGGTGTTTAATTAGATTGGGTATCGCTAGATTCATCTCAAAATTTCCTTATTAGTGTAAATCTTTAAGCTCTCTCCAATTTATAATTGATGATCTATAGTTGCAAACGTGGGTCTACTTTTCTTACTTGATTTCTGCTTGAAAGAGAAGAATTGAGTATTGGGAGAGAATTTGATGGGGAAAATGGATGTGATATTATGAAGTTGGGCTAGACATACACAAAACCCATATTCACACTCCTAATTAATAGCTAATAGATAGAGGTGCAACTACTAATCCAAACTTGATTGGGCTGATTTAATTGTGTCTACTGGTTCGAAAGAACTCTAGAAAGAGGCATTCATGAGGTTGAAAAGAATAGAATGCCCACCTGGCCAAAGTTATTTACACGATTTGCAATGATAAGATGATCTATCATAGCATTTTTTAATTAACACATCATCTACACCACACCTCTAGTCCCTCTCATTATTGTCTACAACTTTGGTTATTTTGCTATTCTAATTAGATGAGTTAGAATCTATACCATATTGTTGACATCAAGTTTCCCCCACAACATTTACTGCTTTGTTTCTCTTGAGTGGTGCGAACTATTGTAAAATTTTCAAACAACACTTGCGTATATCACTTGTTAGTCTCTGTGGGATTTAACCCCAACATTCATTGGGATATTTATTTTGATTCAACGACCGTTTACGCTCCTTTGTAAAGAAGAGTGTATTTTGAGGATTATCAATGAGGGTGGATGTTTTCCCCCATTCATAACCCTACATACCCAGGTTGATGATCCCTTGACTTGTCTTTATGACCAAAGGAAGATTTGGAAGAGTTTGAAGAAGAACCCTAGCTCCTTTCTTGATAGAAAATCCAACTATTGTTCTTTTAGAGAGGGTGAGGATTCAGGCTAGGTTAATCCTTTAAATCTGCCCATTAGGAAGCTCAAAAAATGTCATTTAGGAGTTAAAAGCATAGGAGTTCACCAAAATACCTACAAAATGTTGTAAGAAGACCTGAAACTAGCAGAAACAATGACCAAAAGGATGGGACATTGTTTTATAGGACGACCCGTATGGAGGTTTGTCCAATGCCTAGTGCTGCTTTACTAAACCGCCCTTAACTTTTTACTCCAAACTCCGAATATTGCAAGGTCGGATGTGTTGAAAATAAGACACAAAGGGCTTCAATTTGATGTGTTGAATCACTCAAAAACTCTTTGTAAAATGGGAGTTATGGTCGCTTGAAGTTGACCCTTGTAAGAACTTATATGAAAACTCAATCAGTAAGAAGGCACTCAACTCAACTTTGTGCTAGAGGTTTCGTATAACCTTAATTTGCATCCAATGCACTTCTTACACTTAAGGATTGATCTTAATTTCTTGTTTCCATAAATTCATCGGGTTTAGATCTATCCACTTATCTAGAATAGTTCCAAACTAATCCTGTAAGTCCGAGGCATTACAATATCTCAACTAATGACTCAAACAATGATTCGTACCATCATATTACAACTCATAGTAAGTACTCATAGCTATTGATCCTCCCCTGAACAGATTATTTGAACTCCCTTCCTACAACCCTTCAGTATGACCCGTACCACCCTGGTGCGAGTCATGGGATCCTATTGTGGTTTCTTATGTTGCCTTCGAATTACTCTTTGAACCTGATTCAATGACTCTAAACAACGACCTGTACAATCAAACAATGGTTCATACAATCCATTCATTGGTTCTAAGCCAACTTTTGGCAGTTCACTGGAACTAATCTACTGACCACATTCAACAGCCCATAGGATGAAAGGACGAGTCGTCATTTGACTCATTGAATAGCCCTGGTGCCAGTTTTTGCTATTTTCTTCTATAAGTCTCGGGTATGATCTATGGGACTTTTGGGGTGTTAAATTATCTCTCCCTTGGGATCATTTATTCTTGCATGTAGATTAAGTATACTGAAAGGCTGGGGAAAGAATTGCAATCCCCTAACTAAACAATTATTGCTGAGAACTGACAGAGTGACTGACGGAACTCCAGACTGTGATACATGACTGAACTTAATTAATGAAGCCTACATACATGCTATGACATGAAATAAAGTTAGAGACATGAACTTGACATCAAACTGAATGGAGTACTAAGGAGGAAGCTGGTACCTCATGCTATAAATAATCTGGAAGGGAAAAGATGCAGGTATCTAGCCATCATATCTGCTTCAGCTTCCCACGTAGCTCCCTCAACAAGTTGATTTCTCCAAAAAAAACCTTCACTGAAGCTACTTCCTTGTTACTCAACTTTTGAACCTGATGATTAAGGATCTCAATAGGAACCTCCTCATAGGTAAGGCTATCCTTCACACCAATGCTCTCTACTAGAACATCTAAGGCTGGGTCGCCAATGCACTTCTTCGATAGAGGTACATGGAAAACTGGATGCATCGAAGCTAACTTTGTTGGTAGCTCCAACTGATATGCCACCTTGTTAACTCGCCTTAGAATCCTATAAAGGACAACATATCATGGATTAAGCTTCCCTTTCTTACCAAACCTTATCGCTCCCTTCATGGGAGACACCTTCAGGAACACCCAATCATCAACCTCAAACTCAAGCTCTCTCCTCCTCACATCCGCATAAGATTTATGATCACTCTGAGTTGTTTTCAGCCTCTCTCTTATAAGCTGAACTTTCTCCATGTCCTCATGAACTAAATCTTTCCCTATCAACATAGCCTCACCTATATCACGACCAGAATGGAGGCCCAGATTGAAACATGGGATGAGGAGCCCCGAGAGACCCCAAGTCGACCCATGCCATAAGCATACATCTAACTCAATCAATAAACTGAATAAATCAACAAGATAAACATAGCAAAAGTCCATATTTAACTTAACATCAGAATATACAATCTGAAGCTGAATAAATCCATATGTATGAGAAGCCTCTAAACATGAAGAGTTGATAGGACAAGACCCCAACTAACTCAACCAGACAGAAACTGAAAATACATGAAGAAATCTGAATAGTCTAGTCCTCGGGAGATGGGGATTCACCAACAATGCAAGAGGCTATCTCAGAAGACTAACTATGAACGGGGCTGAGCCTGAGAGTCGGGTCCTGATCATGAAACAATACAGCATAGAATATGCGGTCAGTATATGGAATGTACGAGTATGCAAGGTAAGTAAAATTGCTTAAGTAAATAAAATCATTTAAAGACATGCATAATGTAAAACATAAACATTAAGAATTTGAGAGTAAGGCTTGCATGCATTTTTTCGAAAATCATGATCTCATCATAACATAACATATCATTATAACTGAATTGATTGACTCAAAGCTAAAATCTGATAGTAATGAGGAAAATTGAACATTGAGTTAAACCTTCTTTAGAACATATGTAGATATAGAAATCTAATGAATGATAAACATGCATAAGTGAAATCATGAGGAACAATAGAGACTCGTCTTTTAACCGACATACCACTATAGAGCTTATGTGGTCCCAACTATCACACTCAAGTGGGCAGAGCCATCCAAAGCCTTGCCAAGGCTAGGGACGATACCATGATATCGATATCAAGCTCATGGGCCATTAGGGTTGGGGATATCTCACAAGGGAGGTCCTGAAGTAATATATGTAATAGTATAAACTTACATTGGCGTGTAGTTATAAGGCATAGGGTAATCGAACCTTAGCCTACTCGGTGCTAGACACTACTCCCAAAAACATGCATATGCTCTACATCATTATTCAACAAAGCTCAACATCATGTATTGACGAAGCTCAAAAATCAATACATCTCAAATATTAAATCATCCATATGAGAAGCTTTAACTCAAACCATACCATAAGCTAAAGGATAATTGGGAGTCTTCTCTCCAAAACCATGTGCTAAGCTTAATTAGAGAAATCATAAATCATACTTAAACATGTGGGCATTTCCCAAAGATTTATCATGCTTGAAAATACTCAATTCACATCGAAAACATCATTATAGACATGGGTAGCTAAAAACATATTTTTCATCATAACATCTCATCATAATCATACATTCATCATAAATCTCTTCTTTATGAACTTCTCATCAATGGGCTTTTTAATTCATAAAACTTGAAAACATGCTTTTCATTTGAAAACAATATATAACCTGACCATGCTTCATAATTCGATAATAGAAACATATTTAAATCATACCCATGTATAGGATTTAGGAAATTCATGCATTGGATTAAAACCCCATACATTCGACATAGAAATCTCATGATTTACAGAGGGATTGGGCATGGGTGTGAAAGAATTCACCCATGATAACCCTACATACCTGATGGTAACTGATTCTTACACTTCTTTAAATTCCCAATAGGAAATTGAAGAGAAACTGAGGAACACTAAGCTTGATCACCCTCTCTCACCTTCTACCTTGCATGTATGAATGTAAATGGCCTAAAATGAACTTAACCCCTTTAAAAGTCATCATTCATAACTCAGAACGACGTAGTTTAGGCCTTAGGATCTTAGGAATCATGGAAAAGCCCTTACTAAAATCGCTGGAAATAACTGTCAGCTGGTCCCAATAAGGGACCTAACGACTAGTCATCAAGGGTCACGACTCGTGGAGTTGTCCGTCAGGTACACTGCTCATCTGATCATCTGGGATTGTCACGGGAAACATTACGATCTGTTAAAGGTAACCACGACTCGTGGTCACCACCTGTCATGTACACTGCCTTAATACCAAATAATTCTTCAACTAGCTGACCACGACCCTCCCCACAAATCATGGTGACTAACCATGAATCGTGGGGTCCTTCCGTTAGGTACACTGTCCTCTTCCTTCTCTTTTCTTACTCACCCCACCCCACGAACGAGTCATGGATCCTGACCATGACACCTGGTCACATCCGTGGGGATCCCGAATTCTCAAATTTCAAAATGATCCCTTGGCCTCCCCACGAGTCACATCACTACTCGTGGGCTGCTCTCACGGGTCACCTCACAAACTGTCCTGATGCCTAGTGCAAGATTTTAACTTTTCTCCATTTCAACTCCCGGGTCTGATCTTTGGGCTTCTAGGGTATAACAATATCTCCCCCTTGGGAACATTCTTCCTCGAATGTTAGAAAACATACTGAAAAGCAGACAAATAAAATCATCATATTCAAATACTGATCGTGTAAGCCGAAAACTAACGGAATGACTATCTCTGATTCAAACTACATAGCTGAACTGAATTCACGAATCATACATACATCCATATACATAAAAGAAACTTGGGCACATGAATTGAACATGAAAACTAAATAGGGTTTGAGAGTAAAATTGATACCTCAAGCTGGAACTGAGCCGGTAGAGAATAAATATAGGTATCTAGCCATCATATCCGCTTTGGCTTCCCACATAGCTCCCTCAACATGCTGATTCCTCCATAACACTTTAACTGAAGCTACTTCTATGTTCCTTAGCCTTCGAACCTGACGATCCAGTATTTCTATCGGAACCTCCTCATAACTGAGGTTGTCTTTCACACCAACACTGTCCACCGGGACAACTAGAGCTGGATCACCCAAATACTTCTTTAAAAGCGATACATGGAATACAGGATGTACAGAATCTAATTTTGAGGGAAACTCTAATTCATAAGCCACCTTACCAACACGTCTCACAATCTGGTACGGGTCGACATAGCGAGGACTAATTTTCCCCTTCTTTTCGAACCTCATCACTCCATTCATGGGACAAACCTTCAGAAATACACAATCATCAACTTCAAATTCTAATTCTCTCCTTCTCACATTGGCATAGGACTTTTGGTGACTCTAAGCAATTTTCAACCTGTCCCTTATCAACTGAACCTTTTCCATCACCTCATAAACCAAATCTGGTCCTATCATCGCCACTTATCCAACCTCAAACCAACCAATGGGCGATCTACATCTACGCCCATAGAGAGCGTCAAAAGGTGCCATCTGGACACTGGAATGATAGTTGTTATTGTATGCAAACTCGATAAGTGGCAAATGCTCATCCCAGCTACCTCTGAAGTTAATTACACATTGCCATACTCGTGGCCTTATCCATTTGAATTCCTTCTACTATTTACTCTTTGGGAAGCCATGATTCTACAATCGCGAATAGCACAAATTAGAAGGACAAGGAGACATTTCATCGCACGATATAGATCATGCAAAAAGGGAACATTTCCTAAACGTCACGTAGCCTCTTCGTTATAAGTGTGGCGCACTTTACACCCATGAAAAAGACTTTACTTAACGCGGCTTCCGGACACCCTAGGACACTTCAAACCTATTGCTCTGATACCAAGTTTGTCACAATCCGAATGGAGGCCTGAATTGCAACACGGGACAAGGAGCCCCGAGAGACTCCAAGTCAACCCCTAGCATAAACATACATCTAACTCAATCAATAAAATAAAAGAATCAACAAGATAATCATAGCGGAAGTCTATATTAAACATAACATCAGAAATCACAATCTGAAGCTGAATACAACCATATGTCTGAAAAGCCTCTAAACATGACGAGTTGATGGGACAAGACCCCAACTAACTCAACAATCTGAAACTAAAAGTACATAAGAAAAATCTGAACAGTCTAGCCCTTGAGAGATGAGGATTCACCAACAACGTACGATGTTATCTCAAAAGACTGATATGAGTGGGGCTGAGCTTGGGAGTCGGATCCTGTATCATGAAATGATACAGCATAGAGTTTGTGGCCAGTACGTGGAATGTACCGAGTATGCAGGGTAAGTAAGATCGCTTAAGTAAATAAAATCATTTAAATACAATGCATAATGTAAAAGTAAACATAAATAATATGAGAGTAGGGCTTGCAGACATTCTTTCTGAAATCATGATCTCATCATAATATAACAAATCATCATAACTGAATTGATTGACTCAAAGCTAAAATCTGATATTAATGAGTATAACTAAACATTTAGTCAAACCTTCTTTAGAACATATATAAATATATAAATCTCATGAGTAATGAATATGCATATCGGAAATCGTGAGGAACAATGGGAGATTCGTCTTTTAACCGGCATACCACGGTAGAGCTTACGTGGTTCTAACTATCACACTCAAGTGGGTAGATCCGTCCAAAGCCTTTCTAGGGCTAGGGACAATACTATGATATCGATATCAAGCTCATGGGCTAATATGGCCAGGATAACTCACAAATACATATAAGTATAAACCTACGTTTGCGCATAGTTCTCAGCCATAGGGTGATCGACCCTTAGCCTGCTCGGTGCTAGACACTACTCCTAAAATCGTGCATATGCTCTCCATCATTATTCAATGAAGCTCAACATCGTCTATTGAAGAAGCTCCAAATACATCTCAAATATGAAATCATGCATATGAGAAGCTTCAACTCAAACCATACCACAACTTGAAAGATAATTGGGAGTCTTCGCTCCAAAATCATGTGGTAAGCTAATTCGAGAATCATCAATCATACTTTGAATACGTGGGAATTTTCCAAAGCTTTATTATACTTGAAAATACTCAATTCATATCAAAAACATGGTTATAAACACGGGTAGCTCGAAAATATTCTTTTCATCGTAATATCTCATCATCATCATATATTCGTCACAAATCTCATCTTTCATGAACTTTTCATCAATGAGCTTTTTAATTCACAAAGCTAGAAACATGATTTTTAATTGAAAATATTATAAAATTGGCCCATGCTTCATACTTCGATAGTAACAACATATTTAAATCATACCCATGTAAAGAATTAGGAAATTCATTCATTGGGTGAAAACCCCATAGATTAAACATAGAAATCTCATGATTTAGATAGGGATTGGGCATGGGTGTGAAAGAATTCACTCATTCATAACCCTACATACCTGTTGGCAGTTGATTCTTATACTTCTTTAATAGCCCAACAAGAAATTAAAGAGGAATTGAAGAACACTAAGCTTGATCACCCTCTCTCACCTTCTACCTTCCATGCATGAACGAATAAGGCCTAAAATGAACTTAAACCCTTTAAAATTCATCATTCATAACTCAAAACGACGTAGTTTAGGCCTTAGGATCTTAGGAATAATGAGATAGCCCTTACTAAATTCACTAAACTTAACTGCCAGATAGTCCTAACGAGGGACCCAATGACTCATCCCCTATGGCGACAACTCGTGGCACGATCCGTGAAGTACACTACTTCTCAAATCTATTGGTCTCATGACGGAGGACTTGATGACTCGTTACCAGGTGACCGTGACTCATGGTCTCCATCCGTTAGGTACACTGCCTTAGCCTCAATAAAATTATTCTCTGCTTGATCACGACTCATCCCACGACTCGTGGGACTGACCACGACTCGTGGGGTCCTCCCGTCAAGTACACTGCCCCTCTTCTTCTCTTTTCTTACTCACCCACCCACGACTAATCTAACAACTCGTGAGGCGTGACTACGAGTTGTGGTCACGCCCGTGGGGATCCTGTTTTCCAAACTGCAAACTCATCACCTGGGCCTCCCCACAAGTCACATCACGACTCGTGGGTTGCTCTCATGGATCTCCTCATGACTCGTTCTGTGCCTGATGCCATATTTTAAGTTTTTCTCCATTTCAACTATCAAGTATGATCTTTGGGCTTCCGGGGTATAACAATATCTCCCCCTTGGGAACATTCATCCTCGAAAGTTGGAAAACATACAGAAAAGCAGACAAATAAACTCATCACATTTATTACTATTCATTTAAGCTTTATTACTATTCATTTAAGCTAAAAACTAGCGGAATGACTATCTCTAATTCAAACTACATAGCTGAACTGAGTTCACAAATCATACATACATCCACATACACAAAAGAAACTTGGAAACATGAACTGAACATGAAAACTAAATAGAGTTTTGGGTCTAAACTGATACCTCAAGCTGGAACTGAGCCGGTAAAGAATAAATATGGTATCTAGCCATCATATCTGCTTCAGCTTCCCACGTAGCTCCTTCAACATGCTAATTCCTCCATAACACTTTAACTAAAGCTACTTCCTTGTTCCTTAGCCTTCGAACCTGACGATCCAATATTTCTACCGGACCCTCCTCATAACTGAGGTTGTCTTTTACACCAACACTGTCCACTGGGACGACAAGAGCTGGATCACCTAAACATTTCTTCAAGAACGATACATGGAATACAAGATGAACAGAGGCCAATTCTGAGGACAACTCCAACACATAGGCCACCTTGCTAACACATCTCACGATCAGGTACGGGCCGACATAGCGGGGACTAAGCTTCCCCTTCTTTCCAAACCTCATCACTACTTTCATGGGAGACACCTTCAGAAATACCTAATCATCAACTTAAAATTCTAATTCTCTCCTTTTCACGTCAGCATAGGACTTTTGGCGACTCTTCGCAGTTTTCAACCTGTCCCTTATCAACTGAACCTTCTCCATAGCCTCATGAAAGGAGTTTGATCCTACCATTGCCGATTCACCAACCTCAACCCAACCAATGGACAATCTACATCTCCACCCATAAAGAGCCTCAAACGATGCCATCTGAATACTGGAGTGATAGTGTTATTTTATGAAAACTCGATAAGTGGCAAATGCTCATCCCAGCTACCTCTGAAGTCAATCACACATGATCTCAACATGTCCTCGAGGGTCTGGATTGTCCATTCCGCTTGACCATCTGTTTGCAGGTGAAATGTTGTGCTGAGCTTAACCTGTGTACTAAGCCCTTTTGAAATGACCTCCAAAACTAAGAGGTAAATTGAGTACCTCTGTGTGAAATGATGGATAAGGGAACTCCATCCAATTGAACTAGCTCTCAAATATATAGTTTGGCATAGTCCTCCGCCGAATCCATGGTTTTGACCAGTAGAAAATGAGCGGCCTTGGTTAACCTATCTACCATAACCCAAATGGAGTCATATTGCCGGTGAGTGCATGGCAAACTTGTGATGAAGTCTATGTTGATCTATTCCCACTTCCAAGTAGGAACACTGATATCGTGAAGCATGCCTCCCTATCTCTGATGCTAAACCCTTACTTGACAGTTCAGACACTTTGCTGCGAATTCTACGATATACTTCTTCATGCCATTCCACCAATAGACTTTCTGTAAGTCACGGTACTTCTTGGTGGAACTTGGATGGATAGAATACCTGGATCCATGAGCCTCATGAAATATCTGGCTCCTCAAGTCATCAATATTTGGAACACATAGGCGACCCTGGTACCGCAGCACACCATCTCCCCCTTTGGATAAGACCTCTACCTTCTGATTCTGAATGGATTCCTTTAACTCTACTAAAATCGGGTCCTCATCTTGCCTAGCTTTTACATCAGTCACCAAGGACGATTCTGATCCGTTCTGAACAACAACACCACCATCGATCGAGTCAACCAACCTAACTCCCAACCTTGGAAGTCGATGCACATCTTTCACCAGCTCCTTCTTCCCCTCATCCACATGCGACACACTCTCCATAGAGAGTCTACTAAGTTTGTACACTACCACATTGCCTTAACCGGATGATAAAGTACACTCATATCACAGTCCTTGAGTAGCTCCAACCACCTCCTTTGCCGAAGATTGAGATCCTTCTACGAGAACACATATTGTAAACTCTTATGGTCCGTAAACACGTACACATGAACCCTGTACAAATAATGTCTCCAAATCTTCAAGATGAATACCACCGCGGCCAATTCAAGATCATTGATCGCGTAATTCTTCTCATAAACCTTCAGCTGTCTAGAGGCATATGTTATAACCTTCCCGTGCTGCATCAAAAAACACCCGAGCCCGATCCTTGAAGCATCACAATACACCACGAACCCATCAGTACCCTCCGGTAGAGTCAACACCGATGCTAAAGTAAGTCAAGTATTCAAATCTTGGAAGCTCTTCTCACAAGCCTCCAACCATTGGAATTTTACCTTCTTCTGGGTCAATTTGGTCAAAGGTGTTGCAATCGATGAGAAACATTCAACAAATCTCTGATAGTAGCCAGCTAAACCTAAGAAGCTTTGAATATCTGAAGAATTCACCAGTCTAGGCCAATTCTTCACCGCCTCTATTTTTTGAGAGTCTACCGTTATGCCTTCGCTCGATACCACATGGCCCAAAAATGCTACGGAGTTCAACCAAAACTCGCACTTGATGAATTTATCATATAATTGACGATCCTTGAGAGTCTGTAGCACTACCCTCAAATGAGCGGCATGCTCCTCCTCACTCCGAAAGTATATCAGGATGTCATCAATAAACACAATCACGAACATATCCAGGTATGGCTTGAACACCCTGTTCATCAAGTCCATAAAAGCTGCAGGAGCATTCGTTAGTCCAAAAGACATAACCACAAACTCATAATGACCATACCGCATCCTAAAGGCTGTCTTTGGGATGTCACTTTCTCAAACTCTGAGTTGATTATACCCGGATCTGAGATCTATATTTGAGGAACACTTGGCACCCTAAAGCTGGTCAAATAAATCATCAATCCTGGGTAAATAAAACCAGTTCTTGACGGTGAGTTTGTTCAATTTCCGATAGTCAATACACATGCGAAGAACCATCTTTCTTTTGGACAAAGAGAATTGGTGCACCTCATGGAGACTTGTTCGGCCTAATGAAACCCTTATCTAACAGGTCTTTCAATTGTTCCTTCAACTCCTATAGCTCAGATGGAGCCATTCTATAGGGAGGAATAGATATAGGTTGCGTGTCAGAAAGAAGGTCAATACCGAAATCAATCTCCCGCTCAGGAGGGATTCCTGGCAAATCATCAGAAAGACTTTTGGATACTCACGTACTACTGGGATAGACTGGATAGTCGGGGTCTCGGATGTAGCATCCTTAACCCTAACTAGATGGTACACAAAACCTTTGAAAATTATCTTTCCGGCCTTAAGGAGGAAATGAAATGACCTACAAGCACAACTGATCTACCCTTCCATTCTAAGACTGGCTCACTCGAAAATCTAAACTTTACTGCCCATGTTCTATAATTAACTGAGGCATAACATGAAAATAGCCAATCCATGCTGAGGATAACATCAAAATCAGTCATGGCTAACTCTATCAAATCTGTTGAGGTGACTTTCTGAAGGACTGAGACTGGGAAACCTCTATATACCCATCTAGCTATAATTGAGTCACCTACTGGAGTAGAAACTGAGAAGGTATCTAAAAAGACTTTGGGACTGACTCTGAAGCTACTGGCCACATAAGATATCACAAAAGACAAGGTAGCCCCCGGATATACCAAAGCATAAACATCAAGATGGAAAACTCATAACATACCAGTGACTACATCCGGGGAGACCTCCTGCTCCTGGCGGGATGCTAAGGCATAGAATCTGTTCTGGCACTGCTCGTCACCTTTTCTATTAGATTCCCTTTGGTGAGTCTTCTGTCAGTGCCCATCACCTGATATCGGTTGTGAGAATCTGTGAGTATAGGTCCTGGCCCCCTTGGCCTCCCTCTCTCTCATATATGTCGCCTCTATCTGCTGGACATACAAAACTATCTGAGGGAAGTCCATATCCTATTAGAGCATAGTGGATCTATAATCCTTTTCCATATAGCCCGCCACTCCATGAACGAACCTTCTCATTCGCACCCTCTGATATGCCACTAACTCGGGGGTGTACTTTGATAGGTGGGTGAACTCAAGGGCATACTCCGGCACCATCATCCTCCCTTGCTTCAAATTTATGAACTATGTTGCCTTCAGCTCCCTCATATCACAAGGGAAGAACCGATCCAAGAATGCAACATGGAACTCCTCCCAAGTTATCGGGCCTGCTTCGGCGGTCCTGCTATATTTCCATTGGCGAAACCAGATGTGTGCGACCCCTTTAAACTGGTATGAGGCTAACTTTGTGCACTCAACTCTATTCACCCCTTTGGGTGATCTTCACAATCTCATCTATGAACTCATGCGGGTCCTCATCAACTTTTGACCTGAGGAATTCCAGCAAGTTCATTCTCAAGAAGTCTCTAACTCGAGCAGCCGCTACATTGCCATTTTGCAAAACATGCGCAACCGCCTGTTGGTTGACCTGAGCAGTCAAGGCCTGCGCAAGCATCTGAATAGCTGCCCAAAACTCAGTGTGGGCAACCAGTTCCGGTGCCTGGTGCTCTTGAACTGGTGGGGCCTGCTAGTGCCTGTTACCATTGCCATCCTCGTGGCCTTCTCCATTTGCATTCCTTCTACAATTTACTCTCTGGGGAGCCATGATTCTTCAATCACAAATAGCACAAATTAGAAGGACAAGGAGACATTTCATCGCACGATATAGATCATGCAAGAAGGGAACATTTCCTAAACGTCATGTAGCCTCTTCGTCATAAGTGTGGCACACTTTAAACCCATGAAAAAGACTCTACTTAACGAGGCTTTCAGACACCCATGGACACTTCAAACCTATTGCTCTGATACCAAGTTTATCATAATCCGAACGGAGGCTTGAATCGCAACACGGGACAAGGAGCCCCGAGAGACTCCAAGTCAACCCCCGGCATAACCATACATCTAACTCAATCAATAAAATAAAAGAATCAACAAGATAATCATAGCGGAACTCTAGATTAAATCCAACATCAGAATACACAATCTGAAGCTGAATACAACCATATGTCTAAAAAGCCTCTAAACATGATGAGTTGATGGGACAAGACCCCAACTAACTCAACAATCTGAAACTAAAAGTAAATAAGAAAAATCTGAACAGTCTAGCCCTTGAGAGATGAGGATTCATCAGCAACGTACGATGTTATCTCAAAAGACTAACTATGAGTGGGGCTGAGCCTGGGAGCCAGATCTTGTATCATGAAATGATACAACATAGAGTGTGTGGCCAGTCCGTGGAATGTACCGAGTATGTAGGGTAAGTAAAATCTCTTAAGTAAATAAAATCATTTAAAGACAATGCATAATGTAAACGTAAACATTAGAGTAGGGTTTGCATGCATTCTTTCTGAAATCATGATCTCATCATAACATAACATATCATCATAACTGAATTTATTGATTCAATGCTGAAATCTAATAGTAATGAGTAAAACTGAACATTGAGTCAAACCTTCTTTACAACATATATAAATATATAAATCTCATGAGAAATGAATATGAATATCGGAAATCATGAGGAACAATGGAAGATTTGTATTTTTAACCAACATACCACGGTAGAGCTTACGTGGTCCCAACTATCAAACTCAAGTGGGTAGAGCCGTCCAAAGTATTGCCAGGGCTAGGGACGATACCATGATATCGATATCAAGCTCGTGGGCCAAAGGGTTGGGGATAGCTCTCAAGGGAGGTCCCGAAGTAATATATATAAGTACAAACCTATGTTGGTGCGTAGTTCTGAGGCATAGGGTGATCGACCCTTAGCCTGCTCTATGCTAGACATTACTCCCAAAAACATGCATATGCTCTACATCGTCATTCAATGAAGCTCAACATCATCTATTGACGAAGCTCAATCGTCAAATACATCTCAAATATGAAAGATACCACAACTCAAACCATACCACAAGATGAAAGATAATTGGGAGTCTTCGCTCCAAAACCATGTGGTAAGCTTAATTCGTGAAATTGTCAATCATACTTTAAACATGTGGGCATTGCCCAAAGCTTTATCATACTTGAAAATACTCAATTCATATCAAAAACATGGTTATAAACATGGGTATCTCAAAAACATGTTTTTCATCATAATATCTTATCATCATCATACATTCATCACAAAGCTCATCTTTCATGAACTTTTCATCAATGGGCTTTTTAATTCATAAAGCTAGAAACATGATTTTTAATTAAAAACATTATAAAAACTTCCTATGCTTCATACTTCGATAGTAATAACATATTTAAATCATACCCATGTAAAGAATTAGGAAATTCATGCATTGGGTTAAAACTCTATAGATTAGACATAGAAATATCATGATTTAGAGAGGGATTGGGCATGGGTGTGAAAGAAATCACCCATTCACAATCCTACATACCTCTTGGTAGCTGATTCTTACACTCTTTATTAGCCCAAGAAGAAATTGAAGAGGAATTCAAGAACACTAAGCTTGATCACCCTCTCTAACCTTCTACCTTGCTTGCATTTATGAATAAGGCATAAAATGAACTTAACCCCTTCAAAAGTTATCATTCATAACTCAAAACTACGTAGTTTGGGCCTTAGGATCTTAGAAATTATGAAATAGCCCTTACTAATGTCACACCCCGCCTTGGGGGGTATGACTGGCACCTGGTGCCCTATTAGGACCTGTACTGCTGGACTGCTAAGCCTGGGCACATCTAGTGTCTGGCTGACTCTAACTCATATTTCTAGAAACAAAGGACTATATAACAGCTGTAAACACAGCCCCCGGCCCATTGGCCTATAGCCTCCTGTACCTGTACTAACAGCTGACCAGAAACATATCAATTCAGGGAAACCTATACAGGCCGACAAGGCCACCATGCTGTCTAGTTATCTATAACTCAATCATGAAGTACTAGAAAGCTACGTGACCGGCAAGGTCACCACTACTGGCAAACTATGGCCCCACACGGCCAACATAAAAGAAAGAAAGAGTACTGACAGCTATACAACTGCACGGCCCCACACGACCAGCTCATCTGACCACAGGGAGATATATACAGACTGCAAGCCTCTAGGAATAGCAATAGAAATGATCGGGACAGGGCCCCGACCTACCCATACTATACAACAAAAGAAACTGAAATACACCTCTGGAATTCAGTCTCCGGATAACAGGAGCTGAATACTCAATCGCTGACAGGAATCACGTAGTATCGCCTGCTCGTCTATGAGTACCTGCAGGCAAGTAATGCAGCGCCCCACCGGGCGTCAGTACCACTGGTACTGAGTATGTAAAGCAATAACTGAAAGCAAAATCTGAAAACAACAATGTAACTGATGAAACTGAAGTAAGAAGAATTAGATTAACTGTCTGATAATGTAAGTCATACCTTCTCTCATTTATACGGAAAGGAAATAGGGGTCGTATCTGGAGGCGTATCACTCAACTGTTGATCTACTCGTATCTAACGTGACATGACATAACATAACAAAACATAATATAGCACACACAAACCTTACCCGGCCCTCATAAGCCGGAGGGTACAACCAGCACAGAATCTACACCCCTACCCCGATCATCCCATCTCCTATAACCCTGTAAGCGTCCTGCCGATCCCCTGGGTATGCACTTGGGCTCGCTGAGCCCCTGACTATAACTGCATCTGAGTCTGAAGGACTCCTGAATCAACACCCGGGCGTATCCACTCGACAGGGGTGTGTAAAAGCCGACCAAGGCATAATATGGGGAAAATTGGCATCCCATCTTCGTCCCCTGTGGGACGGCATGCCACTCCGTAGAGTGATGTATCCTCGTCCTCTGGCGAACGAGTCGATACAGCTATCAACCCTGGGGCAGTCATGGATGCTAGGTAGTCCAACCCCAAACAATACAACGGTCTCAACTAGTAATACTGTCTACATATCTCACATGCTGAGGCTAATAGGGGTAAAGTATCATATATATTACATGCTGAACAAGTGATAGTAATCTGTACATATTTAATACGTGCTGAGGCTGGTAAAAATATATATATATATGAATATAATCTTCTGCCAGACTGTTCTGGGGCTAATACTGAATAGGATATAGTATTTCTGCGGGAAACCATGTTGTATACTGAGTTTCTATAGTAGCATGATTTACTAGTTCTAATGTGCTTTCTAGTTTCACTTTAACTTGTCGTTCTATTTCTAAAATGTCTTACAGTTATTACATCGCTTTACTGAGTTTCAACTGAATACCATGATATCCTAACATTCTGTGTCACATCACATACTGAGCATATTGTGCAGATTCTAACACTTGTATTAGGATCTATATCAGGCTAGCAAGTTTTGCGCAAATTATTACTCGATACTTCCAATACCGTACCAACATTCATAATAAGCATAACACATGACTTCTGAACATTCTACCGGCCTTTAAATTACTGTACTGTACCGAGATTACTTAACTTGCCGAGGAAACTAGCTTTACATACCTTATTCTTGAACTATTCGTCTGTCGAACGAGACTCGGCCGGTACTTCAACTATTTTCTCCCAACTGCATTCATAAATATGTCAATTAATACTAAATACAACTTTATTTTAAAAGGAAACGTCACTTTCGATATCGTTTATAGCCTAAACTTAGGCTTATCGAAAGACGGCCGGAAACTCGCTATTTTTCAGAGGTCCAGAAGGGAGAAATACTCACTTTACAGCTAGGAACACATAGACACTAATTTAGAGCAATTCCACTTACCTTAGCTCGGTGGCTCGACGATTCATCGGCCGTATTTCACGAAACTGAATCCGTAGGAATGCTCTCTGCTGCTAAATACCTCAGTATCTGGAGTTAATTTGAATTTGGACAATGTTTAGCAGCGTAAACGGTCGAAAATTATATTATCTCTTTCGTTCCTTTTCTCCCTCTGCTGGTTTGCTCTGTTCTCTGGAAGTTTATAATATGTTTTTATCATTTAAAACCGAAGTGGGGCTTTATATACTTGGGCCTGGACAAGGCCAACGTGTCACGGAGCCAACGCGGAGGCCTCTCCTCCGTGACACGCTGCCATCGCGGAGGGGCTCTGCCTCGGCTCCTTCCGTGATGGTTCGATAGGTTTCTCATCCGATCTTTTCTCAGGCCTTTCTCCAGCACGTGTGGCCTTCAAATATGCTTAACCAACGTGCGAATAGGTCGTCTAGGTGCCAGGAATTCTACGGGGTATAACATTCTCCCCCCCTTAAGAACATTCGTCCTCGAATGTACACTGTTATCTAGAGGACTACTTATTTACTTTCTAGAAAAATTTCGGCAGAGTTTCCCCTATAATATGGACTATAGCAAAAACCTGAAATGCAGAAAAGTCCAACACAGGCACTGCACATACTATTCTAGGATCCACTGGATAACTAAGTATCAATCTTTCTCATTTACACACATACAACTATAAGGTACTGCATAAGTAATAATACGGACATACCTGTCGCCTGACTAGGCCTGAAATAGGTGAGGGTATCTGGCTTTCATATCTTCTTCAGCTTCCCACGTCATTTCCTCACGGTTCCTGTTACGCCACAATACTTTGACAGATGCAACATCTTTAGTCCTCAGCCTGCGAATCTGTCTGTCTAAGATAGCTACGGGAACCTCTTCATATGCTAACTCTTTTGTGACCTGGACATCCTGAACTGGAACTACTGTAGAAGGGTCCCCTACAAACTTCCTCAACATAGAGACATGGAATACTGGGTGAACAGATGCTAACTCTGGAGGCAAGTTCAATTTGTATGCAACTCGGCCTATTCTTCGCCGAATCTGATATGGCCCAATGAATCTCGGGCTAAGCTTGCCTTTCTTGCCAAACTTCATTACCCCTTTCATCGGGGACACTTTCAGATATACCCAGTCATTTACCGCAAATTCTAGATTTCTGCGCCGCATGTCTGCATAAGACTTCTAGCAGCTCTGAGCAGTCAGTAAACGTTCTCGAATAAGCTTTACCTTTTCCTCCGACTGCCGAACAATGTCTGGGCCAACCAATGCTGATTCTCCTATTTCAAACCAACCAATCGGCGATCTACATTTTCACCCATATAATGCTTCAAAGGGCGCCATCTGAATAGCTGAATGGTAGCTGTTATTATAAGCAAATTCGATTAACGAAAGATGCTCATCCCATCTACCCCAAAAATCTAGCACACACACTCGTAGCATATCTTCGAGCGCCTGAATTGTACGTTCAGCCTGCCCATCTGTCTGAGGATGGAATGCTGTGCTCAAGTTAATCTGCGTTCCCAAACCTTTCTGAAACGACTGCCAGAATCTAGTTGTAAACTGTGCTCCCCTATCTGAAATGATAGATACTGGCACTCCATGCAATCTAACTATTTCTCTGATATATAATTCGGCATAATCCTCAGCTGAGAAGGTAGCCCTCACTGGCAGGAAATGAGCTGATTTTGTCAGCCTGTCAACTATTACCCAAATGGAATCATTTTTGCGTCTAGTACGGGGTAACCCTGTTACAAAATCCATGTTTATCGCTTCCCATTTCCACATAGGCACCGTTATATCTTGCGTCAGACCGCTCGGTTTCTGGTGCTCTGCTTTCACCTGCTGACAGTTAAAACATCTAGATACAAATTCGGCTATCTCGGCTTTCATACCTGGCCACCAGTAGATGTCTCTGATGTCGTGGTACATTTTGGTCGCTCCTGGATGGAGGGAATAGCGAGCGTAATGTACCTCATGCATGATCCGCCCGTGAAGCCCTAAAATATTCGGGACACAGAGGCGGCCCTTACAGCGTAGCACATCATCCTCGGTTATCTGAAAATCTGACTCCTTACCTCTCTGAATTCTATCTCTGAGTTTGACTAAATCAGGATCCTCGTACTGTCGTTCTTTTACCTCTGTAACCAATGATGGCACAGCAGAATTCTGAATTACTGCTCTATTATTTTCTATTTCCATTACTCGAACGGCTAAACCAGCTAACTGATGAATTTCTTTGGCTAACTTCCGCTTCTCAGGTCGCAAATAAGCCAAACTCCCCATTGACTTACGGCTCAGGGCATCTGCTACAACATTAGCTTTTCCGGGGTGGTATAGAATATTCACATCATAATCTTTTAACAGCTCCAACCAGCGGCGTTGCCGTAGATTCAACTCCCTCTGAGTAAAAATGTACTGTAAGCTCTTATGATCTATGTAAATATCAACATG
The DNA here is from genome assembly GCA_035772735.1 of Datura wrightii. Taxonomy (NCBI): domain Eukaryota; kingdom Viridiplantae; phylum Streptophyta; class Magnoliopsida; order Solanales; family Solanaceae; genus Datura; species Datura wrightii. The sequence goes on along the minus strand of JASDFA010000018.1, from coordinate 83,999,182 downwards.
GACGTCGTACAGGTAATGTCTACACATCTTTAAGGCGTGGATTACTGCGGCCAATTCCAGGTCATGGGTAGGATAATTCTTTTCATGTTTCCTCAGTTGCCTAGAAGCATATGCAATTACTCTACCATGCTGCATCAACACACAACCTAATCCGACACCTGACGCATCACAATAGACTGAATAACCTTCTGTGCTTTCCGGCAATGCTAACACTGGGGCGGAGGTTAATCTTTCTTTCAGTTCCTGGAAGCTCTGCTCACATGCCTCTGTCCATTGAAACTTTGTTGCTTTCTGTGTCAATTTGGTTAGAGGTGCCGCAATGGTCGAGAACCCTTCAACCAACCTCCTGTAATACCCTGCCAATCCCAGAAAGCTACGAACTTCAGTCGGGGTGGTAGGCCTAGGCCATGACTTAACTGCTTCTATTTTCTGCTTGTCTACCTGTATACCAGCGTCTGCGACGATATGCCCTAAAAAGGCCACTGAGTTAAGCCAAAATTCACACTTAGAAAATTTAGCATACAGCTAACGGTCCCTGAGAATCTGGAGAACTGTCCACAAGTGAGTCCGGTGATCTGCTTCAGAGCGAGAATACACCAGAATGTCATCAATGAATACTATCACGAACAAGTCCAGGAAAGGTCTGAAAATACTGTTCATCAGGTCCATGAAGACTGCTGGGGCATTCGTTAACCCGAAGGACATAACTAGAAATTCAAAATGCCCATATCGGGTCCTGAACGCTGTCTTAGGAATATCTCTCTCACGTACTCGGACCTGGTGATATCCGGACCGCAAGTCAATCTTAGAAAAGTATCTAGCTCCCTGTAACTGATCAAATAAGTCGTCAATTCTGGGGAGCGGGTACTTGTTCTTTACTGTAACTTTGTTTAGTTGTCGGTAATCTATGCACATTCGGAGCGAGCCATCTTTCTTTCTCACGAATAAAACTGGCGCACCCCACGGTGAAGTTCTCGGCCTGATGAAACCTTTATCCAACAAATCTTTCAACTGCTCCTTTAATTCTCTGAGTTCTGCAGGAGCCATACGATAGGGAGGAATTGATATCGGTTGAGTGCCTGGTAACAAGTCAATAGCAAAGTCTATTTCCCTTTCTGGGGGAATACCAGGTAACTCATCAGGAAACACATCAGGGAATTCATTCACCACTGGAACAGACTGGAGTGTCGGAGATTCTGTTTGGACATCCTGAACTTTGACCAGATGGTAGATACATCCCTTAGATATTAACTTTCTCGCCTGAAGGTAGGAAATAAACCTACCTTTTGGCGTAGCGGTGCTGCCCTTCCACTCCCGCACTACTTCTCCCGGGAAGTGGAATCGAACCGTCTTGGTCCAACATTCAACGTTGGCAAAACACGGTACTAACCAGTCCATACCCATTATGGCATCAAAGTCTATCATTTCTAACTCGACCAGATCTACTGTGGTCTGACGGTCAGCAACCTCTACTGTACACCCGCGGTAGATTCGGCTAGCTGTGATAGAGTCACCGACGGGCGTGGATACTAAGAAAGGCTGCTGCAATGATTCTGGTGCAATACTAAACTTTCGTGCCACAAATGGAGTAATATAGGACAAAGTAGACCCTGGATCAATCAACACATAAGCAGGGTGTGAGCAGATGGTTAACATACCTGTCACAACATCAGGCGAGGCTTCTGAATCTTGCTTCCCTGGTAAGGCATATGTGCGGCTTGGACCCGCACCTGTACTGGAGGCCCCTGATCTGCCCCGACCCCTGCCTGCTGAAACTGAGGGCCTGCGCCCTGTCGAGGATGCTGTGGCTCGTGACCCTGCAGATGCCCTATCCTGTCTATCTCGGTCCTCTCGGCCTCTGGCTGGGCAATCTTTCATCAAATGGTCTTCTTGGCCACAAATATAACATGCAGTGGAACCATACCTGCATGCTCCAGGATGGCGTCGACTACATATAGGGCAAAGTGGTGGGGTATACCTACTCTGCTCCGCCCTCCTCTATAATGGTGAATCTGCCATCTGCGAGCCTCTACCAGTCTCTGACTGCCCCCTGCGGCTGAATCTAACCCCCTGCGACTACGGTGGAGGCGGGGGCCTGGGCGGCCTGTTTAACAATCGTGGCCTGGGTCCTCCCCGGGCCTCCCTCTGTAACTCAACTGGCCTGTCCCGGCGACGCTGTTCCTGATTAACCCTCCTGATCTCCCGTTGTCGCTGTCTGATGCCCTCAATATTCTGGGCAAATGCCTGAACTCGAGCAATGTCCATGTCCTCTCGCAGTGTGGCTGTAATACAAGTCTCAACGTATTCTGGATTCAACCCAATGATGAAGCGGTGTACTCTGGATGCCATGGTATCAACAAAGGCTGGTGCATACCGGGCTAAGGAATCAAACCGCAAGGAATATTCCCGGACACTCATGGCCCCCTGCTCCAGATGTAGGAACTGGTCTACCCGGGCCTGTCGAATCTCCCGCGGCAGATAATGATCCAGAAAGGTTCCTGAAAAGCTGGACCAGGTGGGAGGGGAAACATCTCTCCCTCGGGACTTTTCCCAGCTTTCATACCATAACACAGCGATATCCCATAACCGGAATGCTGCCAACTCAACTGATTCGGTAGGCGTGGCATGCATAACCCTGAAGATTCTCTGCATTTGATCCAGAAAATCCTGAGGGTCCTCTGTCCGATCCGTACCTGTAAACTGTGGGGGGTTCAGGGCTAAGAACTCTCGGACCCTCGAACTACCGGGCCCTCCTGATAATTCTGCAACTGTAGACGGCATTGGCTGACGCTGAGCAGCCATCATCTGTGCTAACATGACTACAGCACTCCTAACCTCCTGGTCGGAAGGTGTCGGTACAGGGACTACTGAAGATAATGTCACCCCAAGTGGCTCCTGACGTGGTGGAGACTGCTGAGGAGGCTGGGATGATGCCTCTGTAGTGCCCTCTGATCGGGTTGTTTCTAAACGAGGGTGAGGCATCCTGCTGGTGCCTTCCCCTGCTGCAACATCTAAGCTCCGACCTGTGATAGGATGGCGCTAGTCTGACATTATCTGTAACCAAAGAATATGGTAAGCTTTTAGGGACTCAACCCTATACTGTACCGCTCTACAGCACGACTGAATAAGAATAAAAGACAACCATCCTATCATGCCTTGCAGCCTCCTACCCATAGTATGTGGTGCACAACACATCCATGGACAGGACTCTACTTAGCACGGCTTGCAGACTCCTTGGGATATGACCTGCTCTGATACCAAGTTTGTCACACCCCGCCTTGGGGGGTATGACTGGCACCTGGTGCCCTATTAGGACCTGTACTGCTGGACTGCTAAGCCTGGCACATCTGGTGCCTGGCTGGCTCTAACTCATATTTCTGGAAACAAAGGGCTATATAATGGCTGTAAACACAGCCCCCGGCCCATTGGCCTATAGCCTCCTGTACCTGTACTAACAGCTGACCAGAAACATATCAATTCAGGGAAACCTATGCGGACCGACAAGGCCACCGTGCTGTCTAGTTATCTATAACTCAACCATGAAGTACTAGAAAGCTACGTGACCGGCAAGGTCACCACTACTGGCAAACTATGGCCCTACACGGCCAACATAAAAGAAAGAAAGAGTACTGACAGCTATACAACTACACGGCCCCACACGACCAGCTCATCTGACCACATGGAGATATATACAGACTGCAAGCCTCTAGGAATAGCAATAGAAATGATCGGGACAGGGCCCCGACCTGCCCGTACTATACAACAAAAGAAACTGAAATACACCTCTGGAATTCAGTCTCCGGATAACAGGAGCTGAATACTCAATCGCTAACAGGAATCACGTAGTATCGCCTGCTCGTCTATGAGTACCTGCAGGCAAGTAATGCAGCGCCCCACTGGGAGTCAGTACCGCTGGTACTGAGTATGTAAAGCAATAACTGAAAGCAACAATGTAACTGATGAAACTGAAGTAAGAAGAATTAGATTAACTGTCTGATAATGTAAGTCATACCTTCTCTCATTTATACGGAAAGGAAATAGGGGTCGTATCTGGAGGCGTATCACTCAACTGTTGATCTACTCATATCTAACGTGACATGACATAACATAACAAAACATAATATAGCACACACAAACCTTACCCGGCCCTCATAAGCCGGGGGGTACAACCAGCACAGAATCTACACCCCTACCCCGATCATCCCATCTCCTATAACCCTGTAAGCGTCCTGCCGATCCCCTGGGTATGCACTTGGGCTCGCTGAGCCTCTGACTATAACTGCATCTGAGTCTGAAGGACTCCTGAATCAACACCCGGGCGTATCCGCTCAACAGGGGTGTGTAAAAGCTGACCAAGGCATAATATGGGGAAAACTGGCATCCCATCTTCGTCCCCTATGGGACGGCATGCCACTCCGTAGAGTGACGTATCCTCGTCCTCTAGCAGACGAGTCGATACAGCTATCAACCCTGGGGCAGTCATGGATGCTAGGTAGTCCAACCCCAAACAATACAACGGTCTCAACTAGTAATACTGTCTGCATATCTCACATGCTGAGGGTAATAGGGGTAAAGTATCATATATATTACATGCTGAACTAGTGATAGTAATCTGTACGTATTTAATACGTGCTGAGGCTGGTAAAAATATATATATATGAATATAATCTTCTGCCAGACTGTTCTGGGGCTAATACTGAACAGGATATAGTATTTCTGCGGGAAACCATGATGTATACTGAGTTTCTATAGTAGCATGATTTACTAGTTCTAATGTGCTTTCTAGTTTCACTTTAACTTGTCGTTCTATTTCTAAAATGTCTTACAGTTATTACATCGCTTTACTGAGTTTCAACTGAATACCATGATATCCTAACATTCTGTGTCACATCACATACTGAGCATACTGTGCAGATTCTAACACTTGTATTAGGATCTATATCAGGCTAGCAAGTTTTGCGCAAATTATAACTCGATACTTCCAATACTGTACCAACATTCGTAATAAGCATAACACATGACTTCTGAACATTCTACCGGCCTTTAAATTACTGTACTGTACCGAGATTACTTAACTTGCCGAGGAAACTAGCTTTACATACCTTATTCTTGAACTATTCATCTGTCGAACGAGACTCGGCCGGTACTTCAACTATTTTCTCCCAACTGCATTCATAAATATGTCAATTAATACTAAATACAACTTTACTTTAAAAGGAAACATCACTTTCGATATCGTTTATAGCCTAAACTTAGGCTTATCGAAAGACGGCCGGAAACTCGCTATTTTTCAGAGGTCCAGAAGGGAGAAATACTCACTTTACAGCTAGGAACACATAGACACTAATTTAGAGCAATTCCACTTACCTTAGCTCGGTGGCTCGATAATTCGTCGGCCGTATTTCACGAAACTGAATCCGTAGGAATGCTCTCTGCTGCTAAATACCTCAGTATCTGGAGTTAATTTGAATTTGGACAACGTTTAGAAGTGTAAACGGTCGAAAATTATATTATCTCCTTCGTTCCTTTTCTCCCTCTGCTGGTTTGCTCTGTTCTCTGGAAGTTTATAATATGTTTTTATCATTTAAAACCGAAGTGGGGCTTTATATACTTGGGCCTGGACAAGGCCAACGTGTCACGGAGCCAACGCGGAGGCCTCTCCTCCGTGACACGCTGCCATCGCGGAGGGGCTCTGCCTCGGCTCCTTCCGCGATGGTTCGACAGGTTTCTCGTCCGATCTTTTCCCGGGCCTTTCTCCAGCACGTGTGGCCTCCAAATATGCTTAACCAACGTGCGAATAGGTCGTCTAGGTGCCGTGAATTCTACGGGGTATAACAACTAAATTTGCAGAACTTAACCACCAGATGGTCCTAACGAGGGACCCAACGACTCGTCCCCTATGGCCGCGACTCATGGCATGATCCGTGAAGTACACTGCTTCTCAAATCTGTTGGCCTCATAATGGAGGACTTAACGACTCATTACCTGTTGACCACGACTCGTGGTCACCATCTATCAGATACACTGCCTTAGCCTTAATAAAATTATTCCCTGGTTGATCATTACTCATCCCATGAATTGTAGGGACTGACCACAACTCGTGGGGTCCTCCCGTCAAGTACACCGCCCCTCTTCTTCTCTTTTCTTACTCACCCACCCCATGACTTACCTAACGACTCGTGAGGCCTGACCACGAGTCGTGGTCATTCCCTTAGGGATCCTGTTTCCTAAACTGCAAACTCATCACCTAGGCCCCCCCACGAGTCACATCACGACTCGTGGGATGCTCTCACGGGTCTCCTCACGACTCATTCTGTGCCTGATGCCAGATTTTAAGTTTTTCTCCATTTCAACGCTCGGGTATGATCTTTGTGCTTCCGGGGTGTAACAATTAGATGGTTGCAGTTATACTTCAATATTGAGTTATTGTTAGGTTTTGATTTCCAGGATTCCAAGTTGTTACTATTCCTTATTTCTGGCTTAGTTATCATTATTATCTTATATGTTTATAGTTTTCAGCCTTACATATTAGTACATTTTATTCGTATTTATATCCCTTTATCTGGGGACTCCTCCTACAATCATGTTGCAGGTACAGGCCGAGGCTCAGATCATCAGATGCAATAGGAGCCATATTTCAGCAGAATAGTGGTATGCTCCTCTCTTCCAAGAGCCATATCCTAGTTTTAACTATTTTGAGTTTTGTGTACAGCATGGGTAGGACGGGGCCCTGTCCCGTGCATTTTAGTTTGTTTACTCTGTAGAGGCTGATGTGGACTAGTTTGTATAATAGTTTTGGTTGGGTAATCGTATTGGTTTTCGATTGCTATGTTTAGCTTTATTACAACATTATCGGCTTTTTAGATTGCTTATTCATTATTATCGAGACCTTATTGGTCCAGTATTTATCTTCATTGGTTGTGACAGGTGGCTTGGCCGGTCTTAGCGTTACATTTTAAGACGCTATACAGTCGACTTCTCAATCAATCATGGATCGAGTGCCAGTTGCGTCCTACCCCAATTTTGGGGCGTGACAAACATGGTATTAGAGCGAAGTCGTTTCCTAGGGAGTCCACAAATCCGTGTATAGTAGAGTCTTTCTTATGGATATGTTGTGCACCATACTTATAATCAGGAGGCTACAGGACATCTAGGAATTATTTCACTTCTTTTACTAATAGTTCGTGTTATAGGGTGAGGTCGTAAGTACTGCGATATCTAAATTGTGTTATTATTTTAGAGTATGCCTGTAACAAGGAAGATGACTACGAGGTTGATTGGAACAACTGTTGGAGAGGGTACTAGTCGCCCTCCTGTGGATCAGGGAGACAAGTCAGAGGCTCAGAGTGAGTCTTCTGCCCCAGGTATTACAGTTCTTCCAGCACCAGTTAGAGCAGTGGCAGATAGACCTCCAGCTCCTCTCACACCAACAATACCTAAGGGTAGTAGAGTGGAAGACCCTCCCGCGCCTGTGGTACCTCCGGTTGTTCCAGAAGGACAGGGTCTTGAGGGAGCTGTTAAGCTGATGGATCGTATAGCCATAGGACCGGAGCGGCGATTGGAGCCTATAGAGAGACATAAAGGCCAGGCAACTGAGAGTTCCAAGGTCCGGGAGTTCTTGAGTTTGAGCCCCCCATATTCACTAAATCAGACCCGAGCAAGGATCCTCAGGACTTTATTGATCAGACATATAGGGTGTCGAAGGTGATGCGAGCTACACTGATTGAGGAAGTAGAGTTGGTGGCCTTCACACCACGTGGTATGGCTATATTGTGGTATGAGGCTTGGGCTCGATTCGGAGGAGCCGATGCACCGCCAGCTGAGTGGGAAGAGTTCTCTGAGGCCTTTATGCACCACTATCTACCCTAGGAGTTTTGGTAGGCTCGAGCTTAGCAGGTTTTGCATCTAGATCAGGGTAGTATGAGTGTGTGTGAGTATTGCCTTCAATTTAATTCTCTTGCCAGGTATGCTCCGCATATGGTTTGGACAATAGAGGATAGAGTTCATCAGTTCGTGTTGGGGATGGGGCTTCATATAGCTTGAAATTGTTTGGGGATATCTATTCAGGAGCACATGGACATTGCATGAATTCAGGCTTTCACCCAAAGGGCAGAGGATTTGGTTCATCAATTATGGGATACTCAAAGACAGCAGGAGTAAAGGAAGAGAGCTAGGATTGTGGATCCTCATAGAGGGATGCAGGGTGACCTAGGGGCTCAGTCATCCAGGCAGTCAATAAGGCCTATAGGGAGTGCCCCACCTCAATTTCAGGGACAGAGAAGAGACCAGGGCCCATCTCCGTCTAGCTCTCAACGACGAGAGCGGGTGGACAGAGGAGGCGACCATTGCCACTTTGTCCTTAATGTATGATATCTCATTCAGGTCGGTGCCATCAGGGGAAGAATGTATGTTATCATTGTGGGCAGCTAGGGCACTTTACGAGGGATTGTTCAAATAGGGTCGAGGCAGATCAGGCGCGATTAGAGCAATCAGCGGTTGCTTCATCATCCTCCATACGATCTCCCAAACCTGATCCTCAGTCGGCAGCAGGCCGTGGTAGAGGAATAAGGAGAGAGTCTTCTAGATTTGGGGCAACCCAGAATCGATTTTATACTTTGGGTGGTCGACAGGACTAGGAGGCCTCACCTGATGTTGTTACAAGTACTTTGATTATTTATTCTCGTGTAGTATATGTCTTACTTGATTCTAGTTCTACACTCTCTTATGTTACATCATTGATTGTGAATTAGATTGAAATAGTCCTTGAGTTATTATTTATACCATTTGTTGTTTCTACACCAATTAGTGAATATGTGTTAGCTAGATGAGTTTACTGGAACTGGGTAGTATTTGTATGTGATAGATCAACCTTAGCTGATCTAGTTGAGCTTGAAATGATTGATTTTGATGTCATTATGGGTATGGATTGGTTGGCAACATGTTATGCTAATATTGATTGCAGAGCCAAGGTTGTCAGATTTTATTTCCCCCACGAACCAGTCCAGGAATGGCAAAGTAATGCTGCTATGCCTAAAGGTAAGTTTATTTCATACCTTAAGGCTCAAAAGTTGATATCCAAAGGCTCTATTTTTCAATTGATTCTGGTAAGAAACTTGGAATTGAGCATGCGACTCTCCAGTCAATTCCTATTGTAAATGAGTTCCCAGAGGTCTTTTTAGAGGATTTGCCTGGAATTCCTCTTGAAAGGGAGAAAGATTTTGATATTGATCTACTTCAAGGTACTCAGTCTATATTGTTCCCTCCTTACAAAATGGCTCCAGTATAGCGAAGGAAATTGAACGAGCAGTTGAGAGATTTACTCGAGAAGGGATTCATTCGACCTAGTGTATCGCCTTGGGGTCACTAGTGCTCTTTGTGCGAAAGAAAGATGGGTCGTTAAGAATGTGTATTAATTATAGGTAGTTGAATAAGGTTACGATTAAGAACAAGTACCCACTTCCCAAGATTGATTAACTGTTTGATCAGTTACAGGGTACTAGATGCTTCTGAAAGATTGATTTGAGATCCAGGTACAATCAATTATGGGTTAGGGAAGTTGATATCCCTAAGACTACCTTTAGAACCAAATATGGCCATTATGAGTTCTTAGTGATGTCATTTGGGCTTACTAATGCCCCAGCAGCTTTTATGGATTTGATGAATAGGGTGTTTAGGCCCTTCCTTGATGTATTTGTAATTTTCTTTATCAATGACATCCTGATTTATTCATGATTAGAAGCTAGCATGCAGATCACCTGAGAGTTGTGTTACAGACTCTCTAGGAGCACAAGTTGTATGCTAAAGTTTGTAAGTATGAATTTAGGCTAACATCTATGGCTTTCCTTGGTCATGTAATTACAGCTGAAGGTATAAGAGTGGATAGTCAGAAGATAGAGGCAGTAAAGAGTTGGACCAGACCCTTGAATCCTACAGAGGCTCATAGTTTTCTGGGATTGGCAAGTTACTATCATAGATTTATAGAAGGTTTTTCTACTATCTCCATGCCATTGACAAATTTGACTCATAAAGCAACTATGTTTCAGTGGTTAGAGGCGTATGAGAGTAGTTTTCAGGAGTTGAAAGATAGGTTGACCTCAGCAGCTATTTTGACTCTTCCAGAAGGTACAAAGGGTTATGTGGTTTATTGTGATGCCTCCAAGATCGTCTTAGGATGTGTTTTGATGCAACACGGCAAAGTCATTGCCTATGCTTTAATGCAGCTGAGGGTGCACGAGCAAAATTACCCTACCCATGATCTAGAATTGGCAGTGGTGGTGTTTGAGCTAAAGATCTGGAGTCACTACCTGTATGGGGTAATGTTGATATTTTTACAGATCATAAGAGTCTTCAGTACCTATTCCAGCAGAGGGAGTTGAATTTACACCAGAGAAGGTGGTTAGAATTGCTGAAAGATTATGATGTTAGCATCGTGTATCATTCGGGCAAGGAAAATGTTGTAGATGATGCGCTAAGTCGCAAGTCTATGGGTAGCTTGAGTCATATTCAGGATGACGGTATTGAAATGACAAAGACTCTACAGTAGTTGGCTGACTTACAAATTTGATTACTAGATGCCGAAGATGGGGGTGTTTTTGTCTAAAACACAACAGAATCGTCCTTGGTAGCGGAAGTTAAGCAACGATAATATGATGGTGCAGAGTTAGTCTTACTAAGAGACAGCATACCACAGCAGAAGTATAGACTATTTGATTATGGACCCAATGGAGTTCTTAGATACCAGGGTCATCTATGTGTACCTAATGTGGGTAAGCTACGGGAATAGATTATGAATGAATCTCATTACTCTCGATATTCGGTACATCCAAGTGCCACGAATATGTATCGTGACCTGAGGCAACTATTACATGGAATGGAATGAAAAAGGACATCATAGGTCTTCTGACTCAGTGTCTCAATTGCCAGCAGGTGAAAGTTGAGCACTAGAGGCCTGGAGGTCTAGTACAGGAAATAAATGGGAGGTGATTAATATGGATTTTATTACAGGATTGCCTCGAACGAGCAGGAAGCATGATTCTATTTGGGTAATAGTAGATAGATTGAATAAATCAGCTCACTTTTTGCCAGTCAGGACAACTTATGCCGCAGAGGATTATGCCAGGCTGTATATATGGGACATAGTTGGCCTACATGGCATGCTCTTATGCATTATTTCTAACAGAGGTTCTCAGTTAACAGCAAACTTCTAGAAGACTTTCAAGAAAGGCCTCGGCACTCAGGTAAGCCTCAGTACCATATTTCATCCTCAGACAGACGGACAAGCTGAACGCACCATTCAGACGTTTGAAGATATGTTGCGTGCCTGTGTTTTAGATTTTGGCGGAAGTTGGGATGATCATGTTTCCTTGATTAAGTTCTCCTATAATAACAGCTACCATGTGAGTATTCAGATAGCCCCATATGAAGCTTTATATGGGTGAAAGTGCAGGTTGCTAATGGTCTTGTTTGAACTCAGTGAGACAGAGTTATTGCGGCCAGACTTAGTGCAGCAGACTATTGACAAGGTGAAACTTATTAGAGATAGACTTTATATGGCCCAGAGCAGGCAGAAGTCTAATGCAAATGTACGCCATCGAGCGCTGGAGTTTGTTGTTGATTATTGGGTCTTCCTGGAATTATCGCCTATGAAAGGCATCATGCGATTTGGTTGAAAAGGCAAGCTGAGCCCTAGATAAGTTGGGACTTACAAAGTTATCTGAAGGATAGGAAAAGTAGCCTATGAGTTGGAGTTTCCACCAGAGCTAATGGTAGTCCACCTAGTATTTCATGTATCAATATTGCAGAGGTGTATAGGAGACACAACCCTTGTAATGCTTGTCGATGATGTTCGAATTTCTGAGGAGATGACCTACACCGAGGTCCCCGTTGTGATTCTTGATCGGTAAGTTAGGAAACTTCGGACCAAAGAAGTAACCTCAGTTAAAGTATTGTGGCAAAGTAATAACATCGAGGAAGTAACTTATGAGGTTGAGGAGGAAATGAAGAAGAAAAATCCTCACCTATTCACGATGTCGACATGATATTGAGGTATGTGTTTGATACCTAAGTTACAGAGTGTCTATTTTGAAGCACATTAAGTGAAAATAATTTCCATTCGGGGACGAATGTTCCTAAAGGGGGGAAGATGTTACACCCCATAAAATTTTTGATGATTATTTGATGTTTCTATGCTATGTTAAGGTAATTACGGATTGTGTATTAGTTGTAGATAACAAGGGAAATGTGTGCAAATGGAAAAGCAAAGAGTATGTGAAGTTCATAAGTAAGGGTCAATTTTAAACCACCATATCTCCTAATATATAATGAATTAGAAGCGCCACAACCTATCAACTTAAAGGTATTTGAGTCTATTTTTCAGAACATTAAACCACGTTTCAATCAGATTTCGGAGTAAAATGTTATAGGCATTTTACCAAACCACCCCCAACAGTGACGTGGGCATGATGCCCTAGCGCCTCCACCACCCTATTTACTTAAAATCAAAATTTTCACTTGTAGAAAGCATTTCCATCTTAATCTAAGTCAACCAACTTACTAAGGATTCCATTTCTCTTTCAATTCCAGTAGCTAGAAAAAATAAAATCAAGGAGGAAACATCAAGCAAAGTTCAAGAAAATAACAAGACAAGTTGAGAATACTTTGCCAAGTGTGCTAGGGGTTGTTTTAGAGCTCTTTTTTGGCAAGCTTTTGAAGGTGGTTTTCTGCGTTTCAAAATCTATTTGGACTACCTATATATCCATTTTTGAATAGTATTGAAATCAAGAGGAAAGGTAAGAATTTCTCCCCCTCTAAACCTCTCAAATTGCAAAGAGAAAAGCTGAAAATTGGCAGCTAAATGAGCTACCGATAGACTGTTTGTGAGTTGAGTTTTGCTCATTTTCCTTAGGATTTTTGGTGGTTTCTTTTTCGGGAATTATACTTCATATTAAGAGGAAGAATTTTTCATGACCCGAGCATGTACCGTGGATGAGACACGGTACTTGGAGTCACAAGAAACCCTAAGTCAACCCATGGTCTATCATAGCACTGTTAATTTGAGTAATCATAGCGAAAGCTTAAATAATAAAACCATTCAAGGAAAACTAAATAATAAAAGTTTACACATCTGAAAGCAAAACTGAAAGTCTGAGTCTATGTTTGAAAGTCATCTACATCTGATGAGTTGTTGGGACAAACCCCCCGCTAACTCCAAAGTCTAACTAAATGAAAATAACTGAAAAAGTAAATATCGTCCTCGAAAGATGAGGACTCACTACTGGTACTGCTGATATCACCCGAAGAAGATCAACTAATTGTGCCAAGGTTGAGAACCTGTGCTTGTATCATAATACGATACAGCATAGAAGGTATGCGTCAGTATTTTGAATGTACTGAGTAAGTGGAAGAAAATATAACAAAAGAATAACTAACTGAACTTAATTACATGTAATGAACAACTGAAATACTGAAACTGAACAAACTGAAATATAACTGAAATGGTCAAAATGACCCTGTCTGATGGTCATAGACATGTCCTAAATCTAAGACACTGGTCTAAGCTAACTGTACTGAACTAAACTGAGTAAGCTGAAACTGTTTTGACTAGTGGGAGAGTCTATAACTGACATATAACCACGTGAGCTAGACGTAGAGTCCGATGTATACATCCCATTGGTAGGACGGTATAAAGGCATGAATTGGGTGATCACAAGTCTAGGGCCATAAGGCCAATAAAAATGACCAATGGTGGTAACGTAGTTTTGGGAACCTGGGTGCGCTGGAACCCTGGTCCTCTCGATACTAAGTCCTACTCCCATTGTATAGTCCTAGACTAAATACTAAGTTGATAGCTCAAAACTGGGACCCAAGACTAAGTGAGGGATACCTATCTGGAAGTACCCTGAGAGTCTTATCGGACCAGATCTATAACTGATGTTCTAATACTGGACAGAGCCGCTTATCTAGAAGCGTAATAACCATCTAAAGAACAAACTAAAATCTGATATCTGATTCTAAATACTGATAACTGGGAGGCACCATTGACACCGCAAGAAAAGACTGTTGTCAAACTGATCAGCTGACATTTCTGAATAAAACTAAGTATACTAATATTCTGGCTTAAACTGGACTAGAATGCATCTGACTGAGATTTCAACATATACTAATAATATAGGAACCCCCAACACTGATAGAATCAAGCAATTTGGATAATTAATCAATTATGCAAGACTCTAATTTTTCAGCATTCAAAAGCTAGGGCTAGAATTCATTTTATAGGGACAAGAGGCTAGGATTCATTTTACAGGGACAAGCATCAATGTAGTCACAACATAGTGGAAATATAACTACAATTAGCATGAATAATATTCCACACAATATTGACAAAATCTTGCCGAAAATTCATTCCCATTCGAAAACACAGGGACTAGAACTGATAGAAGAATTAAGAAAAGATTTTAGGGACACAAGGGAAGAACAATTCACTTGTTGAATTCCCACATACCTGGTGAAGAAATTACAGAGAAAACCCCTTGAGGATCTGAGAAGAAATTGACTTCCCTAGATATAGCTCCTGCTTTGAGCTCTTCTAAGAGAAATTTTATGAACTGATTTTTCCGAGCGAATGAGATGGGTGAAGTAATCATTTATTACCCCTCTAAATTCCCTGAAAATACCCCAAAATGATGTAGTTAAGGGATTAAAAAGGTGAAAAAATACAAAAATATCCCTAGGAAAAAGATCTGGAAAAACTGCCGACAGGGACCAACAGGTCACTCAACGAGTCGTTCGTTGAGACCACGCCTTATTGGGACCAATGTTCATCCTGAGGCCTGGGTTCTATGCTTACTGAACTGGAAACACGAGGGACCATGACTTGTTGGATGAACCAACGGGTCGTTGGTTCCTCCCATTTTCACTAGATGAAAATTCTAGGAGGCCTAACAACGGGCAACACAACAACTCGTTGGTAGACCCAACAAGTCATTGTGTCTAGTAATTACCTCCACTGAAAAGGTCTCTAAAATCCCTGAACTTGGAACCACGGGTGGTCACAATGACTCATGAGATACAATGGGTCGTTGTTTCCACTCGTTGCTACTGAAGGAGGTTTTTGGGAATCCCAAATGACTCACAGCACAAATCATTATATCACATGACGACTCGTTGGTTGAGTCGTGGGGTCCTAGAAAAGGAAATTCTGAGTTGGGTTCCAACAAGTGACAGGACGCCTCGTTGTTAGTCACAAAGAGTCGTTCCTTGTCTCGTTGGTTCTCAAAGGACCAATGCAAGGCTGACCGCGACTGAGACAACGGGTCGTTGGAGCTGACCACGACTCGTTGTCTCGGTCGTTCTAAGGCATTTTTTTCTGGTTTCTTCTGGATTTTTCTTGCAAGGTCTAAATTTGGTCTAGGAAAGTTTCGGAGTGTTAAAATATCTCCCTCTTAGGATCATTCATCCTCGAATGAAGGCTAAAACTACTAGAAAATCAAAAAAAATTGCAATTCCCAAACTGAGGCTATAAACTAATTTCTAAAGGAGTAACTGACTCTGTATTGACTTAACCATGCTAACAGAGTTGATGCAACTAGAATGCACATTGAAAATCTGAATAGAGCTGATGAGTAGGGAACTGAACAAAGTATTGAGGAGGAATTTAGTACCTAATGCTGAAACTGAACTGGAAGGGAATAAATGAGGGTATCTGACCATCATGTCTTCTTATGCCTCCCACGTGGCTCCCTCAACAAGTTGGTTCCTCCACAAAACTTTCACCGAAGCAACTTCCTTGTTTCTCAGCTTACGAACCTGACGGTTAAGGATCTGAACTGGGACCTCTTCGTAAGAGAGACTATCTATCACTCCTACACTGTCTAGTGGAACAACTGAAGTTGGATCACCGATGCACTTCTTCAATAGTGACACATGGAAGACTGGATGCACAGATGCTAACTCTAGAGGTAATTCTATCTCATATTCCACATTGCTAATTCGCTTCAAAATTTTGTAGGGTCCCACATATCTTGTACTGAGGTTCCCTTTCTTCCCAAACCTCACCACCACTTTATGGGTGAAATTTTCAGATAAACCCAATCATCTACCTAAAATTCTAACTCTTCTCCTCATATCAGCATAGGATTTCAATCGGCTTTGCGTTATCTTCAACCTCTCCCTAATAAGTTGCACCTTCTGCATAGATTCATGAACTAAGTCTGGCCCTATTAGGGTAGCTTCACCAACCTCAAACCACCCTATAGGAGATCTACACCTCCTACCATATAATGCCTCAAATAGGGCCATCTGGATACTAGAGTGGTAGTTGTTGTTGTACGCGAACTCGATGAGAGGTAGGTGATCATCCCAACTGCCTTTGAAATCGATCACACAAGCTCTCATCATATCTTCCAAAGTCTGGATAGTCCCCTCAGCTTGTCCATCTATATTTGGGTGAAAAGTTGTGCTGAGCTTGACCTGGGTACTGAGTCCTTTCTGAAATGACTTCCAGAAATGCAAGGTGAACTAGGTACCTCTATCTGAAATAATGGACAAGGGCACCATATGCAATCTGACCAACTCTCGGATATATAGCCTAGCATAATTCTCAGCTGAGTCTGTAGTTTTAACTGGGAGGAAATGTGCTGACTTTGTCATCTGGTCTACAATCACCCATATTGAGTCATGTTGCCGACGAGTACGAGGTAGACCTGTAATAAAGTCTATATTTAGTTCTTCCTACTTCCATGTGGGTACGTTGATATCCTGAGTCATATCCCCAGGTCTCTAATGTTCCACCTTCACCTGCTGACAGTTCGGGCACTTAACCACAAATTCTGCTATGTCTCTTTTCATATCGTTCCACCAGTAAATATACCGTAGATCACGGTACATCTTAGTTGCACCCGGGTGAATAGAATATCTCAAACTATGTGCTTCAACCAGTATCTGCTATCTTAAGTCACCTACATCTGGTACACATAGTCTACCCTAATAACGGAGTACACCATCTCCCTCTTTGGAGAATGCCTCCACTTCTTTTCTGAGAACTGCTTCCTTTAGCTTAAGCACTATGGGATCTTCATTCTACCTTGACTTAACTTCAACGACTAACAAGAAATCGGATCCACTCTGCACTATTACTCCACCCTCAGCTGAATCAACCAACTGCACTCCTAACCAAGCTAACATATGAATATCTTTTTCCAGTTCTTTTCTACTCTTTTCAACATGAGCCACACTCCCCATAGACATCCTGCTTAGGGCATCAACCACCACATTAGCTTTGCTTGGGTGGTACAGCACACTCATGTCATAATCCTTCAATAGCTCCAACCACCTTCTCTAAAGAAGATTTACATCTTTCCAACCGAACACATATAGAAGGCTCTTGTGACTGGTGAAAACATCCACGTGAGCCCCGTAAAGGTAATACCTCCATATTTTCAATGCAAACACCACTGCTGCCAACTCAAGATCATGAGTAGGATAGTTCTTTTCATGAACCTTGAACTTTCTAGAGGTGTAAACTATCACCTTACCCCGCTAAATCAGAACGCAACCGATTCCAACTCTAGAAGCGTCACAATACAATACGAACCCATTTGTTCCTTCCGGTAAGGTTAACACTGAGCGATAGTAATTCGAGTCTTCAAGTCATGGAAACTCTTCTCACACACATTTGACCACTGAAATTACATCTTCTTCTGATTCAACCTAGTCAGAGGAGATACAATAGAGGAAAAACCCTCCACAAAACATCGATAATAACTAGCTAGACCCAAGAAACTTCTGATTTCAATTGGGGAAGTAGGTCTTGGCCAGTCTTTCACCGCTACTATCTTTTGAGGATCTACCTGAATACCCTCATCCAAGACCACATGACTAAGGAAAGTCACATATTTCAACCAGAATTCACATTTACTGAACTTAGCAAACAACTGGCAGTCTCTAAGCGTCTGTAGCACTATCCTCAGATAGTTAGCATGTTCTTCCTTGCTTTTGGAGTATACCAGAATGTCATCAATGAAAACAATGACGAATATGTCTAGATACGGCTTGAAAACCCAGTTCATCGAGTCCATGAATTCTATGGGGACATTAGTTAGTCCGAAGGACATAAGCACAAATTCATAGTGACCATACCGCGTTCTAAAAGCTGTTTTCGATATGTCACATTCTCTGACTCTTAGCTGATGATACCCCGACCAGAGATCTACCTTGGAGGAACAACTAGCTCCCTGAATCTGATCAAACAAGTTATCAATCCTGGGTAGGGGATACCTATTCTTAACTGTGACCTAATTCAACTGATGGTAATCAATACACATACTGAGAGTACCATCTTTCTTTCGCATGAATAATACTGGAGCACCCCCTGGAGAAACCTTTATCAAGTAGGTCTTTTAGCTGCTCCTTCAACTCCTTAAGCTCAGTTGGAGCCATTCTGTAAGGAGGGATGGAGATGGGCTGAGTGTCTGGAAGAAGGTCTGTGCCAAAGTCTATTTCCCACTCAAGAGGGACTCCGAGAAAATCTTCGGGAAACATGTCAAGAAACTTGCTAACAATTGGAACTGACTGGATAGTTGGGGTCTTAAAGATGGAATCTTTGACCCGAACTATATGATAAATACACCCTTTAGAAATAAGCTTTCTTGCCTTAAGGTAGGAAATAAACCAACCCTTAGCTGCTGAACTATTGCCCA
The DNA here is from genome assembly GCA_035772735.1 of Datura wrightii. Taxonomy (NCBI): domain Eukaryota; kingdom Viridiplantae; phylum Streptophyta; class Magnoliopsida; order Solanales; family Solanaceae; genus Datura; species Datura wrightii. The sequence continues at coordinate 83,980,487 of JASDFA010000018.1, read as the reverse complement.
TCCACTCTAAAACTGGCTCATTAGGGAACTAAAATATGACGACTCTAGTTCTGCAGTCGATTGAGGCATAACCAGAGTGTAACCAATCCATGCAAAGAATGAGATCAAAATCAATCATGTCTAACTCTACAAGGTCAGCTAGAATGACCTTATTCAAGATTAGGACTGGGCAGTTTCTATACACCCGGCTGGCTCTAAATGACTCACTAACTGGGTAGAGACTAAGAATGGTTCTAAGAGGACTTCTGGACTGATATCAAATTAGACAGTTGCATAGGGAGTCACGAACGATAGTATGGCTCCTGGATCTAGTAGGGCATACAAATCTAGATTGAAAAGATGTAATATACCCGTGACCACATCAAGTGACCTTTCTTGATCCTGAAGAGAGGAAAAAGCATAAAAATAGTTTTGGCGTAGACTACCATTGGTACCTAAAGTGTTAGCCTGCTGAGTTGGTCGGCCTGCTGGAGCTGCTGAAGTGGTAGATGGTGATCTCCTCCGCCCTGCTGATGGGCATACTCTGAGCCGGTGACCTAGATGTCCACACCCAAAGCAACCCTATTGGGCCTGAAGGCTTCCCCTGGATGGTTCTTGCCACACTTAGGGTAAGCTGGGTAGCAGTTTCTAGCGTTGTGACTCTGGGACTGTGAGCCAAATGCTCCACCCTTCCGAGCCTTGCGGGACCGAAAAGTAGGAGCATTGGCTGAAGTGGGTGTTGGAGCCTTCTGCGGCTCCTGTGGGCGGCTACTAACGCCAGACCTCTGGTGGCCATAATCTAATTGGCCAGTCCTCGCTTGCTTATTCTCCTGCTCCATTTCCTTTAACTTTTCTGCCTCAATCTGCTGGGCATGAACGATGAGGCTGGAGAGATCAATGTCTTTTATAAGCATCGCAGTCCTACACTCCTTAAAGATCAAGTTTGATACTCCATTAATGAACTTAAGCATGCGAGTCCTTGGCTCGGCTACCATCTCCAGAGCATATCTTGACAACCGTGTGAACTCCAGTGCATACTCTTCCACCATCCTGTTGCCCTATTTCAAATTCGTGAATTCGCCACCTTAGCCTCCCTTAGCTCCAGGGGGAATAATCTTTCTAGGAAGGCTATTGTGAACTCCTCCCACTCCACCAGTTCCTCTCCCGCTGGTCTCCCTTCTTTCCACTAATCATACCAGATCTGGGCTACCCCTTTCAACTAGTAGGCAGCCAGGTCAGCACTTTCAGTGGAGATAACACCCATAATTCGGGTGATCTTCCGTACTTCATCCACGAACTCCCGTGGGTCCTCTCCCACCTTAGATCCATGAAAGGCTGAAAGGTTCATTCGGGTGAAGTCTCGAACTCGGGTAGCTGTTGCGGACCCATTTGAGTTAACCGAAACTACCTGCTGGTTCACCTAGTTCGTAACTATCTGAGCCAGCAGCTGGATCACTGCTCTAAATGTCGCTGAGGACACCTGGTCATCCTGCGGGACTACTGGAGTTGGTGGGGCAGGTTGGTTAGAGTGGCCGGCCCATCTTCCATTTTCGCATCTTGGAGGCATGATTCCACTGAAACAAAATAGAGTACGAGTTAGGAGAACGTTTTTGGAATTGAACTTCAACGCACGATAAAGAGTATGAACGAAAGGGAGTTTTTCTATTGACGCCTCATAGCCTCCTCGCCATAAGTGTCACGCGCTTCACACCCCGCGGCTTTCGGAAATCCTAGGATACTCTAAACCTAGGGATCTGATACCAAGTTTGTCACAACTCGAGTCTATACCCTGGATGAGACACAGTACTTGGAGTCACAAGTAATCCCAAGCCAACCCATGGTCTATCATACCATTGTTAATCTAAGTAATCATAGTAGAAGCTTAAATAATAAAACCATTCAAGGAAAACTGAATAATAAAAGTTTAAACATCTGAAAGCAAAACTGAAAGTCCGAGTCTATGTCTGAAAGTCATCTGCATATGATGAGTTGTTGGGACAAACCCCCAGCTAACTCCAAAATCTAACTAAATGAAAATAACTGAAAAAGTAAATATCGTCCTCGAACGATGAGGACTCACCACTGGTACTGTTGATATCACCCGAAGAAGATCTACTAATGTTGTTGAGGCTGAGAACCTGTGCCTGTATCATAATATGATACAGCATAGAAGATATGCATCAGTACTTTGAATGTACTGAGTAAGTGGGAGAAAATATAACAAAAGAATAACTAACTGAACTTAATTACATGTAATGAACCACTAAAATACTGAAACTGAACAAACTGAAATATAACTGAAATGGTCAAAATGACCCTGTCTGACGGTTATAGACATGTCCTAAATCTTAGACACTGGTCTGAGCTAACTGTACTGAACTGAACTGAGTAAGCTGAAACTGTTTTGACTAGTGGGAGAGTCTATAACCGACATATAACCACGTGAGCTAGATGTGGAGTCCGATGTATACATCTCATTGGTAGGACCCAATATACCTTACCAGGGTATAAAGGCATGAACTGGGTGATCACAAGTCTGGGGCCATAGGGCCAATAAAAATAACCAATTGTGACAACGTAGTTATGGGAACCTGGGTGCGCTGGAACCCTGGTTCACTCGGTACTAAGTCCTACTCCCACTGGATAGTCCTAAACTGACTAGTAAGCTGATAGCTCAAAACTGGGGCCCAAGACTAAGTCAGGGATACCTATCTGGAAGTACCCTGAGAGTCTTATCGGACCGAATCTGTAATTGATATTCTAAGATTGGTCAGAGCCACTTATCTAGAAGTGCGTAACCGTCTAAAGAACAAACTAAAATCTTATATATGATTCTAAATACTGATAACTGGGAGGCACCACTGACACTGCAAAAAAAGACTATTGTCAAACTAATCAGCTGACATTTCTGAATGAAACTAAGTATACAATATTTTGACTGAAACTGGATTAGCATGCATCTGACTGAGATTTCAACATATACTAATAATATAGGAATCCCCAACACTGATAGAATCAAGCAATTTGGCTAATTCATCGATTATGCAAGACTCTAGTTTTTTTGCAATCAAAAGCTAGGGCTAGAATTCATTTTACAGGGACCAGCATCAATGTAGTCACAACATAGAGAAAATATAACTAAAATTAGCATGAATAATATTCCACACAATATAAACAAAATCTTGCTGAAAATTCATTCCCATTTGAAAACTTGAGGACTAGAACTGATAGAAGAATTAATGAAAGATTTTGGGGACGCAAGGGAAGAATAATTACCTTGTTGAATTTCCACATACCTAGTGATGAAATTTCGTAGAAAACCCCCTGAGGATCTGAGAAGAAATTGATTGCCCTAGCTCCTGCTTTGAGCGCTTTTGGGAGAAATTTTACGAACTGATTTTTCTGAAGGAATGAGAGGGGTAAAGTAATTGTCAATTAGCCCTCTAAATTCCCTGAAAATAACCCAAAATGACATAGTGTAGGAATTACAAAGGTGATAAATTACAAAAATATCCCTGGGGAAAAAATCTAGAAAAACTACTGAGAGGGACCAATGGGTCACTCAACGAGTCGTTGGTTGAGACCACGACTCATTGGGACCGGTCGTTGGTCCTGAGCCATGGGTTCTGGGCTTACTAGAACTAGCAACGAGAGGGACCACGACTCTTTGGATGAACCAACAATCGTTGGTTCCTCCCATGGTCACTAGATGAAAATTCTGGGAGGCCTGACAACGGGCAACACAACGAATCGTTGGTAGCCCAATGGGTCGTTGTGTCTAGTCGTTACCTCCAACGAAAAGGTCTCACCACAGGTGGTCACAATGACTCGTTTTGAGATACAATGGGTCATTATTGCTGCTCGTTTCTACTGAAGGAGGTTTCTGGGAATTCCAACCAACGACTCACACCACGAGTCGTTGTATCATAGACGACTCATTGGTTGAGTCGTGGGGTCCTGGGAAAGGAAATTCTGAGTTGGGGACCAATGAGTGATAGGACGACTCATTGTTAGTCACAACGGGTCATTCCTTGTCCTGTTGGTTCTCAAAGGACCAATGCAGAGCTGACCACGACTGAGACAACGAGTCGTTGGAGCTGACCATGACTCGTTGTCTCGGTCATTCTTAGGCATTTTTTTCTAGTTTCTTATGGATTTTTCTTGCAAGGGTATGAATTTTGTCTAGGAAAGTTTTGGGGTATTACAGAACTACTGTAGAATTAATGTAAAATTTCCTCTTGTTTCTCCCTCAAAAGTTAATGAAAACTAGTAGAGAAAATGGCAAAATGTTGTTGATGTTGTCGTGTGTTGTTGTTGCTATTGTGACTGCCTTTGATAAGTTATTTTGGTCTGCATTTGTACTACAGATTAAGCTTGTTGTTGGCCTAAAAATCCACTGGATTAAGGAGTTTGAATGCTGATCATTGAAATAGGAAAATGGCTAAAGAAAAGTTCTTCAGAGAAGGGTAGGTAAGGCTCCCGTCCATCATTCTTTTAAGCACAATTTGTGCGTTGTGAATTGAATGAGCAAGCAACCTCTTTAAAAGTCTTGAAGTAGTATGTTAAGCTTCATTTAAGCATTTAAAATTTCATGTTTGATTGAGTCTAAAAGTTGAGATCATGTCTAGCCCAAGTGAGGCATTTAAAGTATGATATCGTATTTTTTATTGTCGTAGTTGTACATCGAGTTTGAGACCCCTCAGCATTGGCATTGTTAGATGGTACTTACTGTATCTTATATATATGTGTGATGGTAAATGTGTTTAAAGGTCTGGTTGCTAACTGAAATTGGTGAAAGACCCAAGATGATGACGTGTAAACTATTTTAAGCCAAGTAAAGACGTCACAAGCTATTAAGGGTAAATGAGATTATTGAATTAGGATTGTCTTGTTACGGTTGTCTTTTATCTTATGTGTATGTTATGAAATATGTCAGGCCAAGGGGAGATTTCATAATCCCTTTCCCTTAAGCCAAACGACAAGCTAGTGAGTCTCCGAGCTTTAATATTCATTTGAATACAATCTATAGATCTAGTTGAAACTCTTAGGTCATCCGCAGTTCCTTATGATTTATACAAGTTTTGAATACATGCATTTAAGTGCTATTTTCTAGCTTAACATGTTATATGTGCTCACTTACAGTTATGCATTATGAAGGAGGCCTATGCAGGTCACGGATTTAGTATTCGTCATTTCTATGCTATACGTGTTAAATTGACCTGGTATAAGCCATATCGGCGCCGTTCATGATTATGATTAAGATTTATTGATTTTACCCTGGTGTGATACACTAGCTGGAGGTGTTTTTATTTTACTCCAGTGTGGCACACCGGCTGGACGGATTTTATCCCAGTGTGGTACACTAGATGGAGGCATTTTTATTTTTACCCCAGTTTCGTACTCTGGCTGGACGAATTTTATATGGATTTTATGGTCAGCTGGCCACTGGCATTTCAGTTATAGTTTTTATTGTGCATTAGCTGGTTGCATTTATACTTTAATACTGAGTTATTGGTAGGTTTTGATTTTCAGGATTCCAGGTTGTTACTATTCCTTATTTCTGGCTCAGTTATCATTATTATCTTATATGTTTACAATTTTTAGCCTTACATACCAGTACATTATATTCGTACTAACGTTCGTTCATCTAGGGACCCCTCCTAAAATCGTGTTGTAGGTACAAGCCGAGGCTCAGATCATCAGCTACAATTAGAGCCAGATTTCAGCAGAATAGTGGTATGCTCCTCTCTTCCAGGAGTCATATCCTAGTTTTGACTATTTTGAATTTTGTGTACAGCATGGGTAGGTCATGACCCTGTCCTATGCATTTCAGTTTGTTTACTCTGTAGAGGCTGATGTAGACTAGTTTGTATAGTAGTTTTGGTTGGGTAGTCGTGTTGGTTTTCCATTGCTATGTCTAGCTTTATTACAACCTTGTCGGCTTTTCAAATTGCTTATTCGTCATTATCAAGACCTTATGGGTCCAGTCTTTATCTTGGTTGGTTGTGACAGGTGACTTGATCGGCCTTAGCGTTATATTTTCAGATGTTATATAGTCAGCTTCTCGATCAATCATGGATCGAGTGCCAGTTGCGCCCTACCCCAGTTTTGGGGCGTGACAATACTAACCTCTTCTTCACAAGTACAATGACTCAAAAGAGACGAGCAACCAAGGTGACCCAAGACAAGAGGGCAAGAGAGGAGATTGCAGCTCGGAGGGCCCTAAGGGATAAGGCCTCCACATCAGAGCAGGAGAAGAACACTCCTAGTGGTTTGATGGAGAAATATGAAGTTGATAGAGCTGACATTGATGAGCCCCGAACTACTAGGGAACAAACTAAGGCTCAGGCCATAGCTGCTTCAGCCACACCAGCAGATGCTCCCCAGTCTGAGAACGGAGCTGAGGTGTAGCCTCAGGAGTTCAGTAGTGGCTCAAATGAGCAAGATGGGTCTAATGAGGTCAAATCTGAGGAGGGGGACAAGAGGATGATGATTATATCCCACCTCTAGAGAGCCGCACCATCAGGTGTTGTGTGCCCGATGCTATAAAGATTTATGAGCAGGGCCTCACCCTCACTTCAAAGTATAATTTGAAGCGGAGCATTCAGGAGGAGTCACGGATCTTGACTAGTGTCGTGAATGAGGTTGAAGAGATGAAGCAGTTGTTTGACTTCTATGGTTTTGAGTGGATGGAAACAACCCCTGACAGCTTCAATGCTGACATGGTCAGGGAGTATGTAACACCTCAAAAGTTCTTAGACCAAACCCATACTTAAAATGAAAAACTAGAAAAGAAATCAGAAAATATTGCCTCAGAATGACTCAAAGAATGAGTCGTTGTCAGGAACAACAACCCATCAGAAGGGTCATTGTAAGCTCCAATCAATTTCCTCTGGGGTACCAACGAGTTGTAGAATAACTCGTTGCATAAAGTAATGAGTCATCTGATCACTCATTGTAACCCAACCCAAAAACCTACTAAATCCTCCTCTCAAATAACGGGCTAGACGATGAGTCATTGTTTGATATAACGACTTGTCCAATGTAGCTGTTGAGTGAGATCCATAAAATTCTTAATTCACTCCAGTGACAACGGATAGAAACAATGACCCGTTGTTTCGAATAACAAGTCATCCTGTCTGTCCAATGGGGGATATTCGGAGTTGGTTCAAATTTCTCCTAGTGACAACAAATGGAACCAATGACTCATTGTTCCATCTAACGAGCCATTGTTCCTGTCCATTGTTCAGTTCCAGTAACTGGTATTTTTAGATCCAGGACCAACAACTGGTCCCTACAAGTTGTGGTCACAACTAATGACTCATTGTGTGACCCGTTGGATCCTGATGGACAACTTTTCAGACTTTCTTCTAGGGGCATTTTTGTAACTTTCCACTATTTTAACGTCGGAACTACATCATTTGGGGTAAATATTCAGGGGTTATGGGGATTTAGTTGATTCTTCTCCCTCATTTCTCACTTAGCCTCTCAAGAACAGAACGTTAGAGCTCAAGATCTCTCCCTAACAAGAACTAGAGTTCTTCCTCCAATTTAGAAATTCAAGGCTTCTTCTCAGGGACTTTCTTCTTTAGGTATGTGGGTATTCACCAAGGGGACTCTTCCATCCTTGTGTCCAAAAAATTACACTCAGAAACCTTTTTCTATTCTAGCTCTGCAAGAGTTAAGAATTAGGGCTTTTTCAGATAAACTCCAGTTGTCTTGCTAATTTTTATCACCCTAGCACATGATTGTTATGTTTTCAATGTATATCTAATAATATGATCTTCTAACTAGTTTATTATGATATTTGGGTTGATTCTTACATGATTTAAAAGTTGATCTAGAGATGTTGTATTTTTCTCATGGAATATTATTGGAGCATAAATCCTCAGCATGTATGATTCGACTTAAAGTTATTATTTTCAGACTATGAATATACTTAGTATTCTTTAAAAATGTTAGCTGATCAGTTTGACTCTTCATCATTTTTTAATTAAATATAGTAGTATCAGTTCATCAGCATGATTGTCGTTCTTTAGACTGTCACGACATTTTCAGTCAAAGCAGCTCTGACAAGTCTTAAAACATAGTTTCTTTAAGGTCCTTAGACTCTCATAACACTTCAAATAAGTAGTTTTGACTTAGTCCTAGGACATTACTTTTGAGCTATCAGCCAGTTAGATATAAGTAGATTTCCAGTGGGAGTGGTACTTAGCACAAAGTGGGTCGGGGTTCAGCGTATCCAGGTTCTTAGAGATACATTCCACCATAGGTTATTAGCCTAAATGGGCCCCAGACAGTGATCACACTGATTAGCCATTATACCCCCTCAAGGTATAGTGGGCTCTCTTTGATGGGGTTTATAAATCGAATGCCACGTCTACCTCACGTGGTTATATATCGGTTATAGGCTCTCCCACAGTACAATTCAGACCACTACAATCATAATCTATGGTGTAGTTTAGTCTCCCGGATTTTAGGAGATGCTTATGACCTTTAGATGGTTATTAATTCTTACAGTATTGTCAGACTTTCAGCTTCTTTTCAGTACTTACGATTCCAAATATGGTCATTGCATGTCTTGTCAGTACAGTTTACATATTATCAGTATTCTTATATTTAACTTATATCTCACATACTCAGTACATTCAAATTCCTAATTGATAACGCTCAAATCACACTCCTGTAAAAGTACGATGTGGACGTTATCAATAAAGAATCCAACAAATTTTGTGGTCGATTGCACAAATAATATGGTCAAGATGTAGACTAACGATAGTATTTATGCTTTTAATGCAATTATTTCCTAATGGGGGGTTTCAATGAAGTAATTAAGTAAGAGTATTGTAAAATGAAGTTGTTGTCAAATTTATGCAATTAACAAGGTGTTCCCCATGGATTCATAACTACTTCGGGTTTTTATACTTGTGATCTATTTCAATACTTATCTTGTAAAATGGATAATATAGGTTCATCCAAATGACTGATTCATCCCTATTGGATGATTATACACAATTATTGGATTAGGTCTCTTGAATGATTTCAGTTTAACCGTTATCAATTTATTTCAAATTAACTATCATGCAACTGTAGCTCAAGTTATACAATGAACCCTAAAGTTCAAGGCTTTGTTGTTCTTCTCATTTCCTAATCTATACCTCTCTAGTTTAAGCAAGTACAGAATTCGGGCAAGTCCTAATGTTGCACTCTGTTAAGAAATGTTTAAGATGAAGAGAAAATAATACAAGCATCCATATTGGTTTAGAATCCCTTTGTGCAAACCCTAGTTGGTTAATTCACATGGTTCCCACAATCCTAATTGTGGAGGTTTTAGCCTTTCATGGTTGTAAGAGAAAAATTACAATTCATAGACAACAACATAATTAGAAAATTATAATGATGATTGAAATAAAACCCAATTGATTATTGCAAAAATTCAACTGAGAACAATTCAAGAACAAGGAATAAATCTCCAAGAATATTGAAAAACTCAAGAAGAATCTCCCAAGTATTCGTTCTCTATAAATAATTCTATCTAAAAGCGTCATTACTTACAAAAATAACCTAGAAAAGTATTTATATAAATAATTAGAAACCTTTTCTAAATTAATAGAAAAACTGATTAAATTGTGGCCGCCTTCTCGTTTGACTCGTACCATGATCATGCGAGTCGTAGTTGCTGCTCGTACAATGCTTGGCAACCCTGATTCTAGTTAAGTGCTGGAAGTTGGTATGACTCGTACAATGCTCCTACAAGTCGTACATCCTATCGTGGTCTAATCCTGTGATTTCTAACATCCTCTGAATAATTTCACGAGTGCTCTGATACAACGCGTACCTTGATCCTATGACTCATGGTTGCCTCTCGTACCATGGAATTTGCCATTCAACATTCTTTCTAAAGTTTACCACGGCTCCTTGATATGGGTCGTAGGTAGTGTTGATAGCCGATTTTGACCTCCCTATGCCCGTTGTATGCTGCTTATATATGTATATTTTAGTTATCTTTTTACGCAAATGTTCAACTTGCATTCATAATTTTTAAATAATTGACTATCACAACTCTTGCATAATTATTTCAAATTACATAACTATTTCAAATTATTTATTTTAATTAATTTTTGATATCACGTAATTATGTCACATATAGTACATTTCATAATAATATGTTTTTATTTGAAAATATATGTTTTTACTCAATTCCTATAAATTATTTACATGATTGTAATTACATAATTTTACTAAGATTTATAAACTAATTATATAATATTACTTTAGTTTACTTAAATTTATAAATTATTTATGTTGATAATTAAGTCTATATGATTTTTAATAAATTGATCATATTTCTTATTCATTGAATTATTTACAGAACATAGTATTTTATTAATTATATAGTGGCTATTTTCAAAATATTTAATTTTATAATTTATTTATATCGATAATATTGTTTATATAATTTTTTCTTAATTTAAACTATTATTTTACCTATTTATTAAATTATTTACAAGCATAGTATTTTATTAATTATATAGCAGCTATTTTAAAATTCCTTCCAATCTATTTAAGATTTAGCCATTTTCTACTTGAATTTGTCAATTTTAGCCATGTTTGACCAAAATCTTGCCATTTTTTTAACTCAATTAAATCCCAACCCAATTTAACCTATCTGCGACTCGTGCTCCTACCCACGACCCGACCCAGATCACTAACATTTATCACATCCATTCATCCATTTCGATCCAACGGTCCTAACTAAACCCTAACATATTTCCATATTTAATTACTTATCCCCCCAAAACCCTAGATCTGATTCCCATTTTCATTTTCCCCTTTCCCTCTAGAGGCCGCACCTCCCCTTTTCTCTCCTCCTCATCGTTTTTCTCCATATTCGACCACCGCGAACCTCCTTTTTCCGACGAGCAACCATAAACTACACAGTCGTCCCTACCTCTCTCTCTCATCATGTCTCCCTCTCACCCTCCTCCACACTGAAACAGCACCGCCACCCTCCTCTACATCATTTTCGGCGCCGACCAGACCCCTCTCCCCTTTTTCCCCTTCGTCTCCGGCGAAATCCCAGCCTACCTCCCTACTCTCCCCCTCTCTCCTCTCAATTGTCGGAAGAACCGTCAAATCCGGCCACTACAATCCACCAAAACGCGACCATCACTATAGCAGCCCCACTAGCAAGCCGTCGTCAACTTCTGCCTCCTCTCACTTGAACTCGCGTCACTGCCTTCTCCAGCCACCTCTCCGTCTTTCTTCACTAGTTCCAGCGATTGTTGGCCGAAAAACCTTCAAAAAAAACCATAAGCCTTCATCACCCCTCCCCCCTCAAGCCAACACATTTTTTTCTTCTTTGTTTTCCCCTTCTCCAAAACCGGCCGGACTACCATTATTTCCGGCAGACACCCAGAAAAATACCACCAGAACCTGTCGCGACCACTACATTGCTGTCCCTCCTAGCCATCACCTAACAAGCTTATTCACCGGACAGATTCTAGTAAACCTGTTTGTAATATTGTTTGTTTTGAGGGTTTTCATTTTCATTTTTTTTCTCGTTGTTTTAATCCATGCTTATCTAGATCTGAATGACAATCATGCTTGTTGGTAATTCAGTTTATGTTTGTCTTCGGAACATCACGCTTAAAGCTCTAAATATTTTTTTGATTTTTTCTGTGTTCTGTCATCTGGTATATTTCTTGAGAAATTACTGCCTGACCATTTTTCAGATTTCTATTGACTACTATAAGGGTAATTTGTTACGCATGTGATATCGTTTTACTGTTTTCTTTCCTTCTGCATAAAGCCCTAATATCGATGTATTAGTTTTTTTTTAAGTAGATAGTTACTGTCAAAGTGTTTAGAGTTAAATACTCCCAAGTTGTCACCGGTTTGTGATTAATGGCGCTCTAAAAAATCCCGTAATTAATTTATTCGTTGATTTTTTTCTCTCTGTGACAAATCTGCTTTGTAGGTGAATATACTAAATATAGTATTTTACGATTCATTTACAAGATGTCAATAATGCATTAATAATTAAGTCCTGGTAAAAATTCTTATTTATGTTGCTCCCTTCCCAAATTTAACAATATTTTTAGGTATGATTTGTTTTGCTGTAAGTATTCTCATACAGTTGCGCTGCATATATGTTAATTTAATTAATTATATATTTGTATTTTTTTCTTTTGATTTGCCTTTCTTGATTCTTTCCTTATTATGATTAGTAATAACTATGGTAAAAAGAAGGGATCTTACCAAAAGTTTTTTATTCTGTCAATCAAGAGAATATTTCTCCCTACTAATCTTACATGTGATTTATTCTTTCCCTTTTATTCTCTGATTTGACTGGCTGGTTCGGCTATAAAAGCAGCTTTCTCTTTTCTTTGGAAGATATTGGAACACCCTGATAAAAGATTACTCTACTCTTAAAATACGACTTTTCTCTCTCTAATTTTATATTTATTCCACCCGTCTCAATACGAGCACTTCTCGGGATCCATGAGATCCTTGTGATCTTGACGTATTGAAGGTTTGGGTATCAATCATTGGGAGAGTCATTCTGAATTCATTGTTCGTCGCTCTATTCTTTATTTGATTAACGGGTTAGTTATTTTTTCCTCTATACTTTATGATAACACAATGTGTAAACTTGTACTTGCATCATGATAATTCTTTAAGTATGGTATTCTTAAGTTTCATAATATGTGATTCAAATCCCTTTACATTAGTATTTTATAAAAATCAAATAACTTGTGAATTATGGAATCCCGAATATATGTTTGTCCGTGCATATCTGTTGTCATTTGTTTAACAGGTTACCCTAGTCCGGAACAAAGAGTCGCCCGGGACACAAAGGACTATGGATTTAGTTATTTATTTATTTCTTTTAGTGTTTGAATTTATTTGTTATTTTATTTTTCTCAATTTTTAATAATTGTAAAAACGATGATAAATAGTGAAAAGGGGTTTGGGGGCGAGGAATGTGTGCTTCTTTTATTTGTCATTACTAATCTAGAAATCATGCTCATAGAGATTTTAATAACATATGCGACAGATAGAAAGTATGCCCATAGGATTTTCATAACGTATGAAATAATAGAAATCGTGCCCATAGGAATTCAATTTATTTAATAAAACATATAATGCAAGAACTCAAGTTCCTCGGAATTCAATTTGAAATAAGCTATTTAAAATCCGTATGCAGAATAATATTGGTTTAATCGTTTAGTCAGAAGTAATGTCTATACTACAGAAATTAATTTAGAAGCATATGCCATTTATTTGATAGTAAACCTGTCTTCAGAAATCATCTTTGGTGTATGTGGTTTCGGTATTAAGGAAGTATTTGTTGCGTAATGCATTCCAGTTTCTAAAAATTTTATATTAATAACCTGGTAAATGTCATGTCTATAGGAAAATGAATAATTGCTATTATGTATGTCTACATCTGGAACTTAATCCTCGATTCCCACTTTGAGACCCGCTCATAATCGTCATTGCACTTGCTTAATTTATTGTATTCAATTTTTTCCTCATGATAATCTGGTTTGACATTAAACACGATGTTAATTTGAATCATATGTATAAGAATTGTTTCTGGTAGTTTTTCAAATCCATGTTTAATCATTGTTGAATGTACTGATTAAATATCATGAGGGATTTTACTGTCTTATGTGCTAAATGTAAATGTTTTTGTCTATCAACAATATGATTATAGAATTTATGTATGTTTTGCTTTAGGCTTTATGCTTATAAGATCAAAACTAATTCAGCTAACTCATGTATTTTGTTGCATTTAAATTAAATTCTCTGCATTAGAAACCATGCCTATAGGATCTGATTGAATTTCTTAAATCTGTTTCTATAAAGGCTTACCTGAAACTGTCATTTGCTATCTGCCTTAATTTTAGTTTCGTGTGGCATTTAATCACTTTAAAAACCTTAGGATTTTAAACCCAAAATCCAAAATAACTGTCCAGCGCCTCCTGGATGCTAAGTGTGGGACGGGTAGGCAAATGCTAGGCCATTAGTTTTCTTCACTTAGAAGCACTATAGGACTAACAATTAATTAATTAGGTGGGTAGACGGGAAATGATAGTCTGTGCTCGCTGAATAATATGAGCAACCTAAATAGGTTGCAAAGTATCATTTAAGTTGCACGGGGTGATCCCTTTAGGTTAAAATAATCCCCCTCTTTAAATGTAGAACTATGTCTGACCTGATTCCCTTAAGGGATATGTAGGTGCCTATTTGAGGTTCAGCCCCTTAGTTTTAAACTTCATTTGTTTGTTTATCAATTTAGTTGTAAATATTTATTATAATCATTTTTTTAACTTGCTGAATATTTTGTCAATTTTTAAATCGAATAGCTCATTGTTGTAACCTTTAAAAGGTAATAATAATTGTCCTTGAATACATATTGTCCAATTGCTTTCTTCTCGCTTGTCTATCAGTTTCTTTGTTTACCCATTTATTCTATCAACCTAGTTTTTTAAATTAAATAATGTAAGTTAAAATCAATCATTATTTGATCACTAATTAACTTCTCTACATATTAATGGATTCGGCCGGGAACCACATTTGTAGACCTCGAAAGGTGTCTAACACCTTCTTTTCGAGGTAATTTAAGCCCTTGCCGACTCTGGTAACATAGGTAACTAAGCAAACTTTTAGCTTAGAACGGTTCCCTAACGCACCTCAAATCGTTAGGTGGCGACTCTTCTTTCATAATAAACCCTTAAGAGTTGTCACATGTTATATCCCGCTTTTCGCGAGAAAAATGGGGTGCGCAGGTAGTTATCATGTATCATGGTTTCTACCCATACCAGGAGACTAGACAAGTACATTCTTCTAAAATTTTCCATGACTACTCTGGTACGACTCATACCAGGATGGTGCGACTCGTACCAAGAGTCGTAATTGGCTATTGCCTTAAGCAGGTCTTCTGAAGTCTATCACAAATCATAGAACGGCTTGTACCATTAAGGTACAACTCGTACTGAGGCCTGTACTTAGCCCAGTTTCTGTACTCTTTTCCCTTCTTTTACAGATTTCAAATCCAATATCTCATTTCCCTTAAAATAAAGTAAAAGTGCATCATATTTGTACAAACACACCTAGGACCATGCATATTTTCTCAGGTTTAAGCGTCGATAGTGTTGTGAACCATAGCACATCATTAGTCGCATATTTCTATATGCAATATCATTTTATGATATAGGCTCAGCTACCCAGCCTCAGCATTGCAGCTAGTTTTCTCTCGACGATTCCCCAGCAGCTTAAGTGGTGAGTCCTCATCTGCCAAGGGCCAGAGTTCCATTTTCAATTTAGTTTTAGATATTAGAGTTAGTTAAGGGTCTATCTCCACAACTCATTAGTTCTTTTTAGAAGGCTTTCAGATAGTACATGTTAATTTCAGGTTGAATTTCAATGCTTGTTCAGCTTTTCATTATGAATCAGTATTTGCTTATTTCTTTAGTCAGCTTCCGCTTAACATTTTATT